>CM063498.1:18883729-18931229 GCA_032207245.1 Pardosa pseudoannulata | reverse complement strand
TCATGAGCACCGTTAAAACCCATCCACCGACCAACCTACCCACCTTTTTCCCTTTCAAAACAGTCAACCTTTTCGTAAATTCCAGACGAAACTTACCGTACCATACTAGAGTTGCCGGTTTAAAAGTTGTCAGGCTACTTTTAAGTTATTTTCCCTGCAAGGTAAAGGAGTTCTGTTACGCAAAATTAGTTTCTTTCATTTATTATCGCTTTGCAATATTTTTTTCCTCAAAAGTGTGTTATACGAGTGCGAACGAGAAGGGGTCGACAGGTCTATTTTCGAACAGGAATTCGCTGTCGAACTCCCATCGACGCGTCCGTTCAGTGGGTTAAAGTGAAAGAACGACTTTGCTCAAGTGGGTCCTCGTATTTTTGTAGTTCGGACCAAGCAGAAGACCCATGGTGTTGGCCTGCAACCCCCAGAGGTATTGATTAAGAACTTGGGGTACATTGCGACCACGAACGTATTTTATGTCCCCCGTCGCCTTTAACGAACACTGTAGATTTTAGGCTGGCTAGTCTCCGAACCTGCATCATTTCAGTGACGAGATCTTTGCCTTTGCCGACTGAGCTACCATGGCTCAATGAAAATATTAAAAACCATTAACAATGAAAATTTATAATTTCCAGGAATGAAAAAATTACCCTAAATGATAACATACATAAGTTAAATATATAGTAAGGTAGATACAATATATCTACCCCAACATAAGAAAACATCAAATAATCCACAATGTTACAAATCACAGTGATTAGTAGCTACTGTTCTTTTGGGAGACTGGTATCGACTGATATTAGCCTCAAGTGGAAAATAGCAGAGCCAAGTCTAAAGTCAAATCAGTAATATTAATGGAAAATGGAAGAACAACCCTAGTACGAGCTGGTGTTGAGTGTACGATATCTATTAAAAACACAGGTTTATGTCCTGGACGGCACATGTGAAAGATTGAATAAATCTGCTTATACAAATTCTGCATAACTCCAATACAACTCTTGGATATATTTTTTTTCTAATGAAGCAGGCGATGCAGACATTCTTGGATATAAGGCTATTGATTTCGTCATTCATATTAACAGATCGCGACATGCGGCTATTTGCTATCAAATTTTACAGATGTTGAAGATTTTTGAAATTTGATACATTCTTATATGTGAATCTGTAAAAACGAATATCAAATAACGCTTCATGTTTAAATGCTAGATAACAAGAAAATGAAATTCAAAAAGGAGGAAATTCAATTTCTGTTGTGTAAAAGATAATTTTCAGTTATGTAAATATATAAAGTAGATTGAAAATTCCATATACGGAATGAAAAAATATAAATTAAAGGATCAATGATTTCAAATTTAAATTTTTCCCTGCAATGTTGTAAAAAAGAAACATTTTACTCAGTTTTAAGGTTTTAACACGATAGTACTCTTTTTAGTGGAATAGATACTGAAGAATACGGCATGTTAGCGTCTCGTCTTTTCAAATAAAATGATGCTGCCTAAAATATACGTCGAAGTATCAGTTCTATTACTTTCTGGGAGCCTATAAATATTTGTTTTCAGTGCTGCTTTGAGAAAAAAAAATAAGACAAACCTATTTCAGTTGCTAGGATAAGCTAGAGCATACAGAAAGCTTCCAAATAAGATAAGAGAAAATGGAGTATAGTTATTTGCGTATCTACGTTTTCTATCTACTTTCGTTTTTTGTCTTTGAAGCAAATATATTCTATTTAAACTCATACGTGAGTAGAAATAATTTAAAAATTCAGTAGAAATCGAAGACGGTCTTGCTAATAATAAAAGAAAAGCAAAGAGTCTTTATTAATTAAAAAAAAATTCATTCTAACCAGTCATATGTTTTACTACAGTCTGAAAATGTTTTTAACACCTATTTAGTCAAGAAGTTTATAAAAACTTGATGCAGTAATTTTAGCAAATAAAAAACATATAAATTTTGCTGTGTTTCAATTTTTATGTTTGTGATTACTGACTTGTATCTGGATTTATTTAATCGTATCTTATTTAATTTTACTAGATAAATATTTCAAATCTTTTCGCAATAAAAATATTTTTATATTCACAGTTATAAATATACTTCTTTTTACTTTAACTTTTCTAAACTTCGTTTAGGAATATTGCTTTTAAAAATTCTTATTTTTAAAAAATTTTTAATATGCTGTAAAAATTATAAAATGTATATTCTAGAAACATATCTTATTTCAAAAAACTGTTCACCCTCTTTACATGCGTAATCATTTGCATAAAAATATATTATGCTAGAAAAAATGTTTCAAAATAGAGGTTGCATAACGAGAAATATACAAATGTTTAACTTGTTTTTTTTTTCTTTAAAGAAAACTACTGCTTGAAATTTATTGTAAAATGAATGCTTCGATTTTTTCACTAATGAAGATCTCCCACACGGTCTTTATATTAGTAAATGTTTTTTAAAAAAAGTACTACTCTACTACTGAAATGAATGTTCGAAGACTTTTGTAATCGGCTTTAAGCAGTATCTCAAAATCTAATCAAAGTCCGTTTTACAAAAATCTGACTGTAGCATTTCAAATCTATCAAAATAACATTTTAATTTTTATTAAAACATTCTTAAACATTTATAGTTTGAAACAGTACATGTGCAAAGCATTTCTTCTTGGAAAGAATTTTCTTTATTTTCATTAATTTTTCTATATATAACAAGCCATGCCCAAAATGATGTCCTACAATATGGTTGATGTGTACGATTCTGTAACAATAAATTACATTTGTGTAAACTCGCCGAGCGGTTTGCGATGTTTCTACTCACGATTGTAAGGCATACTCTCGTCATTTGCATATGATTTCGCATGGGTTTCGTATAAGGAGCAGGTATGAAGGCGAAATAATCAGCCGTAGAGGATTTCAAACTTAACAACTATACATTTATTTAATAAAAAAGCTTCTAAAGAAATATTAAAGTGTATAAGTAAAATTGTCCAGAGAGGAGATTACTCTAGACAATCTGCTCATCTCAAAATTCAGCCGTCCCGTTTCTCCTTTTCCAAACAGAAAACTTAGGTTTTATTGGAGATCGACCCCCTCTTTGTCCTTGGAGTAGCCGAAACGCCCTTTGGCTCCCAAAAGACGCTGTCACATCACACACAATTTCTTTTCTCTGTCGGTGCGTTGACAAAAAGGCACACTTGATACCTCTAATCGTCCGTGCGTCAAAAAGACCATTACTGGTACAATACTGAAGTATTCAATTGTTCAAAAGAATAAAAGTTCGCCGACCACCGACAGAGACGGATGCGACTCTTACAATTCGGTTCAGCTCTTTTTACCTCTTCCCGTGGGTCATCGTCAAATATATACCAGAACAGAACCGGATTGAACCAGAAAGAAACTTCGGACTTCTCCCAACCAATAGAAGTGTCCGTTGGTTTGGGAGATTTTGACCCCCTCCATTCTGGAGTGAACCCCTGTTTTTTCTCCGCAAGGCAGTGGGATTTTTTTGAGCGGACAAGGTTGTTACCAGAAGAGTAGAAAGTGAACGGCTTCTTCGCCAAATTTTTCACCAAATAATTTTTTAAGGACGACGCCTACTCGAGAGCAGTCTTCGATATCTACAAATGATAAGTTGATTCCAGATGTATTCTTTAGGCATTTATTTAATTGTATAAAATCATTTAATCCAGACCTATTTTCCATGTGTTTCTTAATGAGTTTTAATTTCTTCTTTCTTAAACACTAGGCCAAATTAATATTATTTTTACAGATTTATGTATAGGTACCAAAACAGTATATTGTAGCAAAAGTATGTGTAATTCTGTGCTTAAAACCGATTGTTGTCAGTGAGTGATATTCCTTGTTTTTCTGAGGAAAACTTTTATGACACTTAAAGATTTCCTCATTAAAACTTTTATCACTGAGAGAAACACTGAGAAACGACTATGTAAATTATACATTTTTAAACTACTGCGGTAGTAAATTTATACATATATATATATATATATATATATATATATATATATATATATATATATGTGTGTGTGTGTGTGTGGGTGTGTGTGTAAACCATTTTTTATAAAACTCCTTCACAAGGAGAACGTTCAACAGCTAGCATTCATAAAGTACAATTATGCAGTCGGGTCTCATATTCAAGAGAACTCAGAAGTCTAATTTTAAACTTTATTTCAGAGCGGCAACAAGGCACATCTGTCCTTCTGGACAATATATAATCAAAAGCCACAGAGTTCACTCTGCTCTCACACAAGTACACCCAAGAGCGCTGACAACAAGAATTTTTCCACAACAAAAACAGCTTAATAGGCGAATTAACTGCAATATCAGCAAAACGCGAAAACATGTTCCGCCAACACCTGGGAAACTGCTGTATAGACAGAAAGTTTACAGTTTTATGACAGAAAGGAATGTTAAGTGGAAAATACTTCGTTGACCAAACCATTTAGAGGCTGGGAAAGAGATTTGGAAGAATTAAAATTGGAGAGAGGAGGCTTTTGAAGAAATATTAAAGTTAAATAATTTTGATATATTACATATATATATATATATATATATATATATATATACATATATATATATATATATATATATATATATATATATATATATATATATATATATATATATATATTTCATTTTATGTACATTTTTTATTATTTTGAAGGAACGTTCTACTTAACATGATACCTAATTTTTTAAACTTAAATTGCCATTAATATATTAACTGGTGGTCAGATGAGGTAGAGTAGAGAGTAAATGCCTTAACATGCAGAAGTGATTGTCCCCAAAATTAAACTTAATTTTTAAGCAAATATGAGATTAATTCAATATACAATTAATTTCAAACTACTTACTTCTAGAATAAATTTATAAACTTTACTTCACCTTAATATTGACATATACCCTTGATATGAATGTCCATTGAGAAAGGAAAATACACTTTGCAACCTTCATCTTCCCGCAGTAGTTTATAACCTTTACTCCAGATTGATATCAAAATACACCCGTGATACGAATGCCGATTGAAAAAGGAAAATACACTTTGCAATCTTGATCTTCCCGTGCTAGTTTATAGCCTTTACTCCACATTAATATCAACACACACCTATGATACGAAAACATATTGAGAAAAGAAAAAGAAAAAAAAACACTTTGCAAACTTGTTCTTCCCACGCTAGTTTAGAACCTTTACTCCAGATTAATATCAAAATACACCCTTGATATGAATGTCCATTGAGAAAGGAAAATACACTTTGCAACCTTCATCTTCCCGCAGTAGTTTATAACCTTTACTACCCATTAACACATTGTATGTGGGACACGTACTAGTACGTTTCCTGACGATTGATTCTTGAGCGTAGGTCACGTACTAGTACGGGTTAGTGTAAGAACATGGTTTGTTTGTGGGTACAAAAATAATGGTATAGACAGGAAAACGAAGCCGAATGTTTTTGTCTACTACATAGATTCTGGAAAAATTTAGGCAAATGAAAACTAGTTTTTACATTATTAGTTTTATGATTGCTCTTTTCATTTTTTATAATGTAAAAATACATATCTATATATAACATAATTTGAAAAAAAATGAAAATATATACTATTTTTCTATTTGATTTTTCATATTTACGATACTATTATAAATTTATCCACTAAAAATATATTTTTTATTTGCAAAAAGCTTATGGTTGTATTTATATATTTTTATTTATATATTTGTTTATATATTTCAATATAAAATACGAAAAGTTGGTTAAGAAATGAAATTAAATTCCGATCTATTGAGATTTAACTGAATAACTAAATTTACGCGCAAAACGCCCGCTCCCGGTACAATTCCTCTGCGAAATGTACCCACACACAATGTGTTAATATTAACACAGCAGTGATAAGAATGCAGATTGAAAAAGAAAATACACTTTACAACCTTGTTCTTCTCGCGCTAGTTTATAACCTTTACTCCACACTAATATCAACATACACCCGTGATACGAATGATAATTTAAAAAAGAAATGACACTTTACAACTTTGATTTCCCACGCTAGTTTATAAACTTCACTCCATATTAATATCAACACACACCTGTGATACGAAAGCAGATTGAAAAAGCAAAATAGACTTTGCAACCTTGCTCATCCCGCACTAGTTTATAGACTTTACTCCACATTAATATCAACACACAGCTGTGATGCGAAAGCAGATTGAAAAAGGAAAATAAACTTTGCTACCTTCCTCCTCTCACGGTAGTTTATAACCTTTATTCCCCATTAATATCAAAATACACCCGTGATACGAATGCCGATTGTGAAAGGAAAATACACTTCACAACCTTGATCTTCCCACGATAGTTTATAACATTTACTCCACATCAATATTAAAATGTACCTGTGATAAGAATGCCGATTGAAAAAGGAAGATACACTATGCAACCTTCATTTTCCCGCGCTAGTTTATAGCCTTTACATTAATATCAACATACACCCGTGATAGGTATGCCGATTGAAAAGGGAAAAACACTTTGCAACTTTGCTCTACCCGCGTAGTTTATAACCTTTACTCCACACTAATATCAACATACACCCGTGATCCGAATGTCGATTGAAAAATGAAAATGCACTTTGTAACCTTGTTCTTCCGACACTAGTTTATAACCTTCACTCCCCATTAATATTAATACATACCCGTGATACGAATGCCGAGTTAAAAACGGAAAACACACTTTGCAACTTTGCTGTACCCGCGTAGTTTATAACCTTTACTCCACACTAATATCAACATACACCCGTGATACGAATGCCGATTGAAAAATGAAAATGCACTTTGTAACCTTGTTCTTCCGACACTAGTTTATAACCTTCACTCCCCATTAATATTAATACATACCCGTGATACGAATGCCGAGTTAAAAACGGAAAACACACTTTGCAACTTTGCTCTTCCCGCGCTAGCGAGTGATTGGCTACTCGAAAGTTACGTTATACTACACTATGTTCCGTCCCCATTCCTCAAAGATATTAATTCTTCGTAATCGAGAAAATTTTTTTTCTTTTTAATGTTAAATGTGATTAATTTACTATTCGAATGAAGATTATTCTAATGCTGAACAAACTATTAAATTGTCTAGACATATTTACAATCGGAAACAGAAATAAATTACTTAGTAAATCCAACCTTTTTCTGTTGTTTGAATGTTTTCTTTAGCATTGCGTCTTATACTGTAGTTAAATCGAAATTATATGTCCTTATAACTAAAAATCCTATTTAAACATTACAGAACACTGTATTACAAAATGTATCCGAGATACGAGACTTATTCTAAGGCATTACTGCATTGTCGATTAATTTCTGATTTATTGCAAATGCGTTTATCTCTTGTAATGGAATCTTGTTTCGAAATGTAACTCCGGTAATCTAATAAAATCTTACTAACAAACTTGAGTTTTATATGACTTCCGTAGTCTCAGATTATATTATTTATTTAACATTATATATGTGTGCATTTTAAAGACAACATTCTAATATTTATTATACAGAGAAAAATACATTTAAATGCGAAGAAAATAATATAGCATACTTTCTAGAATTTCGGAAAATCCTGTTATTTTGTTAAGTATAGTTCACAGTCTTATGTTAATTTGTTTATAAGTAAGTGTTTATGTGTTAATAGTAAGTTTGTTTATTTGACAGCCTTATGTTTATTTTTACATCTGATCACTAATTTGTAATATGATCATTTACGATGTACTCGTATCTGTGAATGTTAATTATCTCTAATGAAAATTTAATTGCTTTTCTTCATTTTGAATGGTAATAAGTCAAATAAGAAATTATTAATAAATTTTATTTGTATTATTGTTGGTGGTTATAGTAATAAATAGAATGTAATATAGACTTGCATAAAGATTTCATGAATTTCTTGTTAAGTGGTACCTAATTTCGATTAACGAAATATAAAATCAGTATAATATCAATATAATTTAAATTTGTCATGGAAAATACTTCAACAGGTTTTCTTCTTGACATTGGCAGACAATTTCTTTATGTAACTCTTGGAAATAAATCTAAAAATTAAGTTCTGTTTTAATACAGAAACAATTAATATAAGCTGATAAATAGCCTTTACCCTGGTTATACTGGCTAGTAACAAACTATTAAGGTCACATTTGTATTACACAACTTCGTCGATAATCTATTTTCATATGATACTCCTAATTTTTTATTTAAACCTGAAATTAAGTTTTAAAGCCCTTAAATTATCGATGAGATTTTATTAATATTACTTACACATATAATATTTATATTATAGATCTTATATATATCTATATCTCTCTCTCTCTCTCTCTATATATATATATATATATATATATTAGTATAATGTGTTTATTAATGTTAAATATACATAAATTTGCTAATTTTAAAACTGAGAAAACAGTAAAGACAAATTATTTTTGCTTGTATATCTGTACAAACGTTTAAATTAGTTATGCTAAACACAACAATTAGAATTACTTAAGCTTTATAGATACTTTTTTTATTTGAACTTGTTTATTTGAAAAATAATTTATTAGCCTAGAAATACTTTCAATGTACAAGAGAGAGAATTTAAAAGAAATGAAACTTTTAAAAGGATTAAAATATATGTATAAATAGCGACCTTATAGTATATTGTGATATATCGCTGAAATTAAATCCAAGATGCAAAGATGTAACACATTTTGGAAAGGACAACATTGCTATTTTTATTTAAAGAGATGGTCAGATTAATGTACCCATAGAGGCAGAAGAAGGGAATTTACTCATGGTTAATTTTTATATAAGTGATGATGTGGCACATTCACTTCTAAAGTATAACTAATGTGTAGTGAAATCCATGGGTGAATGAATAACTCATGCAACTATCCCCACTCTATATATTGTGACATCCTGAAGTAGGGGTAGGCAAGGCCGTCAATGATACATGCTGGACAACCACTTACTCTGGATTAAATACCTTTTTTAGAGTAATAATTATGTACAGCTATGTACAGGTATGTACAGGTTTCAGTAGATTATGAATCTTCTGAGATCTCTTGCTGAGATAACACAATTACAATGCGTGGGTACAGTGAAGATAGTCCTTTTCGAACAATGCAACAGTTCGCTAATTAGTGCCAGAACGAAACGATGGCATTATAATCTCCAGGCTGGCGATCAGTACAGTCTACTTCCACACTGAGGCTCAAACACTGAGAGTGCGTATCACGCTGGAGTTCGTTGAAGAAAACTAAGTATGCAGGACGATCCAAAATGAGAGTAAGGGTCACTCTCAGTTACCGACTTTTAAGCACGAAGTAGAAAAAATTATTAAACATGAGGGGAATGACATCCCATATTCGAATGTCGATTTCTTAGAAAAGCAGAGACTTTGGCGGTCCCTAAATCAAAGCAAGCTCTGGAAATCGGAGAGACGAGTGGACTCCTCTCGAGCTCCGCAAACAACTCCAAAGCAACTCTCAAGGTAAAGCCCCCTTCTTGGTTCAGCCAGTCTTCTTTCATAGGAGTCCCGGTTCCCCTCGCGTGATTCTTCCGGAACCTTCCAGAACCAGGGTGACGCAATTTTGCGGTCAACTCTCGCCTGGATCAGCTGATCCGTTTCCAGATGTGGCTGAATGGTCGTCTTTAAGTCAACAGACCAATCAACTTAAATTCATTTGCGGCACCGTTAACTGGGCCCAGATGTGCACTACAGCATCACTCGATTAATAATTATTACTCGAGTCCTTTTACCTCAGAAGACATCATAAAGGCGCAGACACACTGGCTCCGGCGTACTAACAGTTCTTAATGTACCGCCGCCTAAGCGACTGCATCAGTATTGTACTTGAGACATTACTACACAACCGACTTTGTCCGGACCACGCGTGTCTACTTACCGCTAACCATAATGGCCTGCTGTAAAAGGACACCTTACATTCTTCTTTCGCACTGGTCATGTAACGGATCGTTACAATATGAATATTAATTTATAATTAAAATAACAAGCTGTTAAAATCAGAAGATAACTGTAATTTGCTCTAAATCACTATTCAAAATGATTAATCATGCATTACTTTTCTTTAAAATAAATTTACTCTGCTTTAAAATAATTTTTTATAAGTTCTTTTTTTCAGAATCTAGCAGTTGTAGTAACTTTCAACAAGAATAGAATGACATTCTATACAGCGTTTTACATTGGAAAGTAATAATTTAAGATAATCTTGTATGTTATTATATATGACGCATACAAAATTGTGTACATGGATCCAAACGGGTGTCATAAAATTATATTTTAAAGATTTACGTACTATATATTTATAATATGATTAATCTTGCTTTTATAGAAATATAAATTTTATGTTCGGTATAATGTATTAATGCTGTTTTTATAAGGCTTACTCACAATAAATATTCTTAATATATTTTATGTACATAGATTGCATAACATTTCTAAATTTTTCTGTTCTTAGTTTTATAATATAAACCCCTTTAACATTTATTGACGAAAAGATACATCTAGACTACTTTTAAAAAATTTGTGTTTACTTCGAAATTTCAGCATTTGATATCTTGAATTGTAGACTGTTTGACAAAAATGATTCGTTTTGTTTACCTGTTATGTAATAAGCTCAACATTTGTTATTTTAAGCATATTCTATTGCATATTTTAGTTTTTGAATTTCTCGCAAATGAAATATTAAAGAGTGTTAAAATCGGTTTTTACACTTGTTAAATTAAAAAGGTGTTGAATATTAAATATTTGATTTCGGTATTTCGATTTGTTTATTTTGGATGAAAATTACTTATTCGGAAAGAAACAAATAATACATTATGTGTTTCGTGTTTTATAATGTGCGCTTCAGTTGAAATGTTATATAATTGTTTGAATTAATTCTGTTTGTTCAGGAAATGAAGATGAGTAAAGGAATTGTGATACATAAAATGATGTTATTTAAACTACAGTTTCACATGATGTAAGCTTTAAATATAGTTATTAGCTGCTAATTTTTCGTTTACATAGTCTCAAATTAATTTGATTAACATATTTTGAAACAGTGTACCATCTAGTGTTGCACGTATTCTTTAGTTTCTGAAATCACATTCCTATTATTTCTGTTTATATAATTTTCCTAATTAAACAATTATAAATGTTATCTTACTGAAAAATAGTTATATATCTGGTCTTACAATAACTTCGCAATAATATACAGATATAATTATTTTATTAAATAACAAGCCTCACATACACGTTCATATATTTGTTGTAATAGTTTTATAAAGTTATACAGGACACCAAATATTTGGTGATAATGACTCCAAGAATGAGAATACGGTTATTGTTTTTCACGCCAACTCAACAGTGGAAATGACCATGCAACGTAGTTAAAATGGTGTTTTGGTTGGTTTTTCATTAATATTTTTCGAACTAATTAGAATATCGGAACGCGAATAACCGAAATGACTTTCCTAAGCAAAGCTGCAGTTGAATATAATTTTAATATGACGGAAATTGATATTGATCACGTTAGACTTTAAGTAGTCGTTTATTTTTTAAAATATACTGTCAATTTTTATCAGCCAAATAAATAACTTCATTTGGAAAATGATGTTGCTTTTTGTAAAATTAAAAAAAAATTGGAAAAATCAGAAATTAGTAAATATTCCTGCTTTCTTGATTAGCTTTTATTAAAATTTCAAAGTTAAATTTTTCTAAACTAAAACGATACTATTATATCCTTATGATAGTCAGTAAAGGGAAAGATTGTTTTTTGAAGTTTGAAAGGTGAAAGAATTACTATTAAGAATTGGCTATTTTAGTAGAGCATTACAGAGTCGGCTAACAATCCCTCTGACAACAGAAACAAAGTGGGTCCACGTAATTTAGAAGCAGGAACCAAAAAGAAGGCTCAAGAGGTATTGCTTGGGAACTAGAAAGACATTGCGACCACGAACCTATTTTAAATACTACAGCTGACATGAATGAACATGGCGGATCTTTGGCCGGCTCTAACCTCGAACTCACAACTGTTCGGTTATGTAAAATTGTGTAAAAAATATTATAGTTTCAGGCTAGTGTTCTTTAATCATTAAGTTCCAATTAATAATAGGTTTCAAGTATAAACCAAAATAAATCTATATAATTTTCAGTAAAAGTAGAAATTTTCTCTATTGAAAATATCCATTATTTAAGAAAAGTAAAAATGTAAATTATTTCGTATTTTATCGTAACATATTAGCCTAAAGGAAAATTTCACTTCCATATTTTCCTACTTAGATAATGTTTGTATAAAAGATAGATAATGTCAGGTATAAAATATTTTATAATATTTTATACCTGAAATAGATTAATGAAATTGCAATTTGTAATATCAGTACAATAATTAGGTCGTTTGGGTAAATAGGTATAATAAGTAAGAGGTATAAAACCTTTATTTATATATATGCACTAGACAACCCAACAGACGTTGTCCTGTTTTAACTCTGTAAATCTAAAAATTGTAAAATATTTTTATATAAATTAGAAATGGGACCGATATGATGGAAAAGTAAGGAAAAAATATTTTAAAAATACTTGACGATACCACGCGTACAGTCATCAAAAGCGTAATTAGATTAAATTAAAAATTCTACATAGCCTGTACGGGACTCGATTCTGGGACCTCTCGTACTAAAGCCAGTTAAGCTGACCACTGAGCCACAGATATGTTAGCAGCGAACGGTTTCAAGTGGTTTTATAATAAACTTATAATGGTTTTATAATATATAAGGGGGCAATTCTGGATGTTTAATAAAAAAAACATTTTCTATCGAATCAAATTGCGAATCTAAACCATTCTCGAATCAACTTAATTACATACACAAACTTTCATCAAAAACAGTCCAGCCGTTTAGGAGGAGTTCTATTAGAGACACACGGACAGAAGAATTTTATACATAAAGACAAACATGTTTTCTATATCATATTCAGAATGATCTTGTAAATATTTTATCTAATTTTTAAAATGCACTTAATATGCTTGTTTTTAATTTTTTCTTATATTTTATCAAATTTAATTTTTTACCTTATTAATACTTAAATATATTGAGTAATTTGGAAGTATTACTTTCAAGATTAACTGAATAGTTATTTTGGGGGGAATATTATTAGTTTTCATAAATAATTGACGCATTTCTAAAGTTACGTCTATGTTTTTTTAACTCTGATAAATTCAAAATTTAAAACGTTTACCTATATTTGTATTAAGGCTTACTGTGAGTGTTTGGTATAAGTTTTGTAATAATCTATAATAAATTAAGTCACGAAGAGCATTTTAATTACTTATGATTTTTTCTTATTTTTTTAATTTTTATATAAATTGGTTTTATAAAAAAAACTTGCTGCAACAAATTAACTTATATGTACAAAAACTTTCCTAACTCTGACATAACACTTAAAAAAAGTTTTATAACTTCCCCCATCCCCTTAATTTAAATATATAATACAATTTTAAAAGCATCAGCATAACATAAATATAAAAATATATGTAGAAAATGTAATAGATAAAATTTAAGTTCTAAAAGGAAATAATTAGGTATAAAAATTATTATATATAATATAGAAATTCTTCATGTAATTAATAAACGATATTAGACAAATAAAACGAATATGTATCAATATTAGCCTAGAAATGTTTTCAGTGAAGAAGAGAGGGTTTTTGGCTTGGAGCTCTATGGTGTATTTTTTTTTGAAAGAAGAAAGATAATGCGACAGGAACCTTCAGCTTTAGGACGATTTCGAACGGCTATTGACATTCATACCACAGTGGCATTCGAACCCACGAACTCCGCTACCGAAGATCAGCGCCCTAACCATTCGGCCACCAATCGGCCCAGAAATACGAGAATTTAAAGAAAATAATATTTTTTATCAGCTTAAAATTTATGTACAAATAGAAACCTTCAAGTACATATGTGTGTGTAATATCTTGGAAATAAGTGACCTCGCCGAAACTAAATCCAAGATGCAAAGATGTAACATTTTTTTTTTTGAAAACTGCATCAATGTTATTTTTCTGTAGAACTGACCTGCTTAAAGTTTTGCATCACAGAAATGTAAGGAAATAATACCTCATGGTGGGTTTATATGTAAGTGATAATGTGGCCCATTTATTTCTAAAGTATAACCAGTGTGTAGTGAATTCCATGGGAAAATCAATAATTCATGCAACTGTCCTCGCTCTACATATGTATATAAACTCATAATTAAAATAACAAGCTGTTAAAGCTTAGTTAAGAAGATAGCCGTAACTTTTACTTGAATAATATTCTTAAATAATTATTAGAAAAGTTTGCTCCCGTTATTTTGAAAATACTTTTAAAACACCAAAATCTTTGGAGAAAACTGTATAGATGCAAGAGGTATAAAACCATTTCTACTTATCAAAGTCTATGATAATAAAAAATATATGCATTTCATTTATACGACTGTGAAACAGTTGCGTAGAGTATATTTCAGTTGCCTAAAGCATTGTACGGGTTGCAAACTAACTCCCTCTAATTCCGAGTTTTAAAAAGTCATTCATTTGTCGTATACGTTACGCTTGTATAAACCCTGAATTTTACTCCAACCGCATTTACAAGAGATCTGGCTAAAATCTTGCCTCTTCCAGCGATATAAACATATGTATCTGTCGTATATTTTTGAAGCCTCGGAAAGTAAATTACGATTGCGTCGTCTTTTGATAAAATATTTCGTGCTCCTGTAAACTCCGAATTCTATGAAATGTATACAGTGTAGATCACATAACATTCCTGTTCTGAATAGATTGAAATTATTTTAATAAGGGAAGTGTGGTTAGAGTAGACAAATAACATTTTGAAAGTTCTAGCATATCTGCTTTATGTTTTACGCATTCCAAAGTTAGGTTCATCATATAACATGTCCCTCGTGTTACATTTATTTGAGTAGTATACGCTTTTTGAAAGTTAATTACTACCTTATATTTATATCTTCCTTTTTCAAGTTCTAAATTTCAGCTGAATATTTATACGCTATATAATAATAGCCTGAGCTATCTGTCCGTCTTTATTTGAATTTATGAAGCCGTTGGACACGGAATGGAGAAAGCTATTCACATTGGATTCTTAATGAGTTAGGGTTAGCAAAACTCGAAGCGAGCAAAATTTATCTTTTTAAAGTCTGTAAAGTTTTTCTCAGGGCTTCGAACCGTAACTGAACCGAAAACTGAAAACCGGAAAAAACCGTTATTTTGGTCGGAACGAAAACCGGAACTGAACCGAAAAAAATATCGGTTTATTTCGGTTCGATATATCTTTCAGTCATTTTGTTACTGTTACCAACTTATCAATATTTTCTAATTTAACGTCAACTTTATAATTACATATCCGCACTTGTATAAGATTGCAATGGTGGTTTTGGCAGCTCCAGTGTTGAAAGAGCGTTTTCAGGTTTGAAATTTATTCTCCGAGACAACAGAAGTAATCTCAGTGAAACCACGTTAGAAGATATATATTAATAATTAGAGGCAATTTTCATATGTTAAATAAATAATAGATTTTTTACATAATTATTGCAAGGCCAAGTGCACGATGTGAGAGTCAAAATGTGGGTAATCATGAACCTAGTTGTCAATGCGATTTTGATAATGGATAACAATGCCAATGCTCGCCGCTCTTATCGTACCTGCTGTTTGTATCAATTCACATAGTGTACCAATTAAAAAAAGAATAAAATCTTCTAAATTTTGATAGAATTACATTTTTTGTTTATGATAGAATTATATTTTTAGTACAAATAAGAATATACATAAAATGAAATTATTCATTTGGAACTGAAACGAAAACAGTTATTTTTGGCGGAGCGAAAACCGGAACTGAACCGAAAACCGTTATTTTTGGCGGAGCGAAAACCGGACCTGAACCGATATTAATTTTTTAGTTGAACCGGAACGAAAACCGGAACAAAAAAAATTACGGTTCGAAGCCCTGGTTTTTCTTTTAAAGTGTATCTTTAATTTAAAGTTAAGCTATCTATTGGATTAAAAAAAAATTTGGTATAAATAAGCTTAATATAATAGCAAAAAATACAGTCATCTTTAAAACGTCCGAAATCCACCCCTTCCCATCTTTTCCATCATTTAATGCCATTATTTCAAGCCCTATTTTCCCTGGCTAAGAGCAGGCGATTAAGCGTATCAATTTATCACATTATAAATAAGTAAAAGAAAACATTTTTTTCAAGCATTATGACGTCATTCCTTTAACCATCTGATTTAATCTTATTTTAAATTATTTAAATATCATCTGCATCATTTTCATACATTTCATCATTGAACTTAGATATGACGTAATTAATTTTTTTTCATATTTGTATTAAATTATAGATTAGGTACATATGTGATAATTTTAAATTTAATCGTCGATTATTTTTTGTTGCAATAAAAATTTTATCACCGGTATTAACAACAAATTCTTTTCATTCAAAGTCTAGGAGCCTATTTCCCGTACTTATAAATATCTGACGTTCAAGTTATATATCTTTAAAAATTAAGAAGTTTGTTCGTTTGTGTGTTTGTTTTTTCAACTCCTCTTCTTAGCCCACTCTCCTGTTTCTAATCATGGATCTTGTTGGTCCTTCAACAACATTTGGCGAAATTGGCGTGCTTGCAGCTTGTGTGCGTGGCGTGCTTGCAGCGTGGCGTTTGAAATCTGGCGGGGTGATCGTAACTCAACAAATTGATACATTTTGAGGAAAAATTTTACAAAAATTGAATATTTAAAATCTAATTGAATTAACAAAGAAAACACAAAGGAAACACATAACATTCATACTAAATAGACTGAAACATTCACTTAATCACAAATTAAATAAACTGAGTATGATTTTCATCACAAATTTGTGATTTAGTGTAAATTGTAAAATTAATTTAATTAAAAGAAACTGTATTTTGAGTGAAAGTTGAAGAGGAGTTGTAAAATTGAAAATTTTTTTCAAATCTCTTATTATACATAACCACACGGTTTGTAATCGATTCCCTAAATTTTGGACAACCAAAACACAAAGAAATTCATTTATTTACCTGCCTCAAAGGGTACTTAACAATTCTGGAAAGTAAACATTTTACTGATCCCGTCATATGACGGGCTATAGACTAGTAACAAAAGAATAAGTAATACTAAACCATTTCAATTTAAAGAAAATGAGATTTAGATAGTATTTAACATTATACAACTTCAATACTATAGGGATCTACAGAAAACTATCATAGTATATATAACTTATAATGTCTTTTCCCTTCGGATAGGTACATTAAAGAAAGTATGTTAACTTTTATTCATGAAGATGCATCATTTTAACTTTAGGAAACGTAAGATCATATTCTAAATCTTTCCAGTAGAACTACATCTATGGAAGGAATGAGATAGATGCGTCTCATGAACTATTCAAGAATGCGGTTTTGGGCATAAAATCTTTGTGATGCAAATGGAAAGTTTGAACCACTAACTTTTGTAAGGAGACGAAGAAAGAGCAACTCTCTCTTTATGACTCAAAATTTAGAGGCTCCTTTTTTTTAGAGTTTGGGAGAAGAGCATGTTCAAGAACAGCCAAATCCTATGCTTTAGTTTACTTAACGCAATAAATATTTTATTAGATCGTTGGAAATCACATAGAAACCGGGTAGAATAGCTAGCATAAGTTGAAATTTTATACTATACGAAAGAAGAAGAATTGGCAAACATTCACCGTTTTAGATTTCCAAATTATATATTTATAGCCTTATGCAAAATAAGAACAGGCAGAAGTTGCTGCCTTTTTATGAATAAAAGTCTGCTACGCATGTAAATGTAAATATTTATATTTCGGAAGTTTTTTCTTGTATGGTCTTGTTTCTTGGTAGACATTTTATGTTTATGTAACAATAAATAGTTATAAAAAAGAAAATAACGATATCAGTATGAAATAACTTTAAAATGTCATAGTTTGTAATTTAATGTAACTTAAATCTAAATGGCATGTATAAACCATAAACTGCATTAAAAGCTATAATAATTTGTTACTGTATTTTGTAAATCTTAATTATATTTTTTCAAATTTAAAAACTTTTAGATTCGTTTCATACTTTGTTATGGCTAATAATTAAAATTTTATCGAGAAATGTTTGTCTCTTAGAAAATACATTACGCTTGTAGTACTTTGTAGCAAAACGCTCATAGTACTTTGAAATACTTAGCTCTAGAAATTCAATCATTTCAATTTTAAATATGAAAATTAAACATAACATTAACTATATTTTTTTTAAATTTAAAAACTTTTAAGATTCGTTTCATACTTTGTTATGGTTAATAATTATGATTTTATCGAGAAATGTTTGTCTCTCAGAGAATATATTAATTACGCTTGTAGTACTTTGTAGCAAAACGCTAGTAGTACTTTGAAATACTTAGCTCTAGAAATTCAATCATATCAATTTTAAATATGAAAATTAAACATAACATTAACTATATATTTTTTTAAATTTAAAAACTTTTAGATTCGTTTCATATTTTGTTATGGTTAATAATTAAGATTTTATTTAGAAATGTTTGTCTCTTAGAGAATACATTACGCTTGTAGTACTTTGTAACAAAACGCTCATAGTACTTTGAAATACTTAGCTCTAGAAATTCAATCATTTCAATTTTAAATATGAAAATTAAACATAACATTAACTATATTTTTTTTAAATTTAAAAACTTTTAAGATTCGTTTCATACTTTGTTATGGTTAATAATTAAAATTTTATCGAGAAATGTCTGTGTCTTACAGAATACATTAAGCTTGTAGTATTTTGTATCAAAACGCTCGTAGTACTTTGAAATACTTAGCTCTAGAAATTCAATCATTTCAATTTTAAATATGAAAATTAAACATAACATTAACTATATTTTTTTAAATTTAAAAACTTTTAGATTCGTTTCATATTTTGTTATGGTTAATAATTAAGATTTTATCGAGAAATGTCTGTGTCTTACAGAATACATTAAGCTTGTAGTATTTTGTATCAAAACGCTCGTAGTACTTTGAAATACTTAGCTCTAGAAATTCAATCATTTCAATTTTAAACAGGGAAATTAAACATAACATTAACTGTATTTTTTTAAATTTAAATACTTTTATGATTCGTTTCATACTTTGTTATGGTTAATAATTAAAATTTTATCGAGAAATGTCTGTCTCTTAGGGAATATATTACACTTGTAGTACTTTGTAGCAAAACGCTCATAGTACTTTGAAATCCTTAGCTCTAGAAATTCAATCATTTTAATTTTAAATATGAAAATTAAACATAACATTAACTATATTTTTTTAAATTTAAAAACTTTTAAGATTCGTTTCATACTTTGTTATATTTAATAATTAAAATTCTATCGAGAAATGTTTGTCTCTTAGAGAATATATTACGCTTGTAGTACTTTGTAGCAAAACGCTCATAGTATTTTAAAATACTTAGCTCTAGAAATTCAATCATTTCAATTTAAATAGGAAAATTAAACACTTAAATAAAAAATGAACAATTTTTGAATGAAATAATGCAATCAATAGGTAACTATAAACAAAGAAAATTTGGTTTTTATTACAAGTATAAAAATATTTTTGTATTACATGTGTGTACACTGATAATTATATTAAACCTGTTCCAAAATAATATAATAATTATAAATTAAAAAATGATAAATAATTTATAAAATAGGATATATTTAATCTTCAGAGCTATATTTGTACAAAATATGTTTGTATATATATTTATATATAAAATTCTTCTGTCTGTGTGTTTGTAATAGAACTCCTCCTAAACGGCTGGACTGATTTTGATGAAATTTTGTGTATATCATTAAGTTGATTCGAGAATGGTTTATATTCTCAATTTGATCCGACAGAAAATGTTTCTTTTAATAAAAATCCAGAATTGAGCACTTATTGAGATTATTATAATGTCGCTTGAAACCCTGCTCTGCGAACGTATCTATGTGGCACAGTGTTAATTTCAATGGGCTTCAGTTGGAGATAAACCAGGATCAAATCCCCATACAGGGGAAGTGGGAAATTAAATTTTATCTAATTATGTTTGTGATGACTGTCCACATGGTTAGTCAAATATTATTTAAATAATTTTTTCCTTGCTTTTCCATCAAAACGATCCAATTTATAATTCATTTAAAACATTTTACAATTTTTGGATTTACATCGATAAAACATGACAACGTCTGTGGGGTCGTCCAGTTCTATTATCGAAATATATTTATATAAAATTGTATAAAATAGAATATATTTGCGTAAAATCCTTAATAAAAATGCCTATAGAAATCTGGATTTTAATATTTCTAGGTTGTAATAAATGTTATGGTAAACTTGCATGTCAAGATAAAATTTCAGAATATTTGACGACCGTTGAATAGCTAGAATGCACACATTCACAAGCATAGTCTGTAATTTTGATTTTCCCTGATGTTATGGATTTTTGCATTTCTCAAGGATAGGATTTTCGTAAACCCATAAGGGAAAAAATGATTTGTACCTAAGCATTTTGTTTACATAACGGTAAAAAGTGTTACGAAAATTCTTTATATATAAATATTTTCCAGGTAGTTAATGGGTGAAGTAAAAAGGATATAAATACAAAAATTAAAAATGTTTTTAATTTTGTACATTTTTAAAATTTTAATCCTCATTGCTGTCATAAAAATGTATTTATTTACAATTTTTGTTCTTGAAAACTGTTTCATGGTTTAATTTTAAAAAGTAAGTATCAAATTTAATAATAAATATATTTATTTATTTTGTATACTTATATTTTTAGTTTGCATCTCGTTTTTGTACTTTTTTAATTTTTGGAGCGTGAACTGTGCACAAATACATTATCTTTTTTTAAATGTAGGTGCAATATAATTATTTATGAAACAGCAAAACGCTTGTCGTGTTTCTTTGAAACACCTCTAAAAAATCATTTTCTTTAAGCTTTAAACACGATGGTACTTAAGAAAAAAGTAATATATAAACACAATTTTTAAAGTCAATTCCTACTTAGGTCAACAAACGAAAATTTTATTTCAGTTACTTTTTATTAAATAATTACAATTAATATAGATATGAATATTGTAACGTCACGGGATCTTTGGGTAGCGTATGGGTGTCGAAGTGGTTATGACACGACGTACAGCTTATAAACAATAACAACTTTTATTCTTGATTAAAATGGATTATGTACAAATTTTCCGAATGGAAATCGCAGATCTCAGGTGGGCTGGTGCAGACCCAAAAGTCCCAGGTTCAAGGCTAACCAACAAAAAAAGAATCTGCTGACAGGTGCCGACAGATACCGTTGTATAGGGGTACAACTGGGTCTCCTTGAGTCCCACACAAAGCTGGAGAAAAGGCTCTCCCCCCCCAAAAAAAAAACCAACCACCACAAGTCGTATCTCTGTTCGTTCTCTTCTCCTGGGGACTCACCGGCTGAAAACTTGCAACTGACGTTGATTTTTGCTTCTTCTCATTGGCTTTTTCTTTACTCGTCGCTATTCTGGTAGCGTCTATTTGGCTTCTTCGGTGGCACCTCACTTCTGACATTCCGTCCTTCCAATTCACCTCGGACGTGTCAAGGCGTGGTCGAAGCGACAACCCTTTGTGGTGTAGCGTCAAAAACCCGTACAGGGTGTCGCCCTGCCCTGGGCTTTAACAAACCCCTTTGTGAAGCCAATGGGGTGTAGCGACGTTAAAACATAGATGTGACAGAATCACAATATTAAGTTGCAAAATAGAAATCATATTTCGTTGCAATTTTCCATTTTCCTTTCTATATATAGTGTTGGACTATTATTTTTGTTTTTTTATTATTTATTCGCTTTCTATTTTTTTTGTTCCTAATTTATGAAGCTGATGACGGTCTATATTTTCTCATTTTATCCATCTCTTGGAATACTTCATTAATCCAAGGAATCTTTCCAGAGAGTTACGAGCAGTCCAGTTCGTCAATTAATAGTCCATCTAATGTTTTCACACGAAAAAAGGTTGCGATAATTAATCTGCCGCGAAGAGTTGTCGCCCTAGATACATTACTGCATAATCTACAGTGCTACCTTGCATCTTATGTACTGTTGATGCCCATGATAGTATTAATGCTAACATAAACAAAATCTATAAACCATTTTTGATTGAAATAAGCAATCATTGTTCATGATGAAAAATACAAACACTAAAAAAATTAGTTTTTATTAAAGGTATAATTATATCATTGTATTACATGTGTATACACTGATAATTATGTTAAAAATGACCCAAAATATTTATAAAATAACCCATTCATGGGAATACAGTATAAGTATGTTTAGAGGCTTAAAATCTTTATTAAATAGTTCTTTGTCGTTTCGTCATAAAAAAGCCCCGCCTTTTAGAATGACTTTTTTTCAAGTTTCTAAACAACGCTTTAGTTTTGAAAAAATGATTTAGTTTTGTTATTTAAAGAAGTATGTTTTTTAAGGAACTTAGAAATATGTATAAAATAAAATAAATTCACTTATCCGCATGATAATTTTTGAAATATGAGTATTGTAAAATTAACTTTTTATATGAAATTGAATTAAAATACTGGTTTATTCTGTAAACCTAAATCTTTAATGTCATATCACATTTAAAAGTTTAAAAGGATTAAAACCAGTTAAGAAATTTGAAATAAAATCTTTATCATGCTATAGAATAAAATATATTTTTCATATGGTGTTCACACAATTTTTAAAAAGGGACAGAGGATTTGTCAAAAAAGGCCCTTTTTAGATTGAAAAGACATACTTTATGTAAAAAGGCACTTTCTCAGCATTTAATTGATTTCCGAATTTATATTAATTTGAAAAGGAAAAAAAGGGGGGCGGGGGCCGTCAACGTGAAAGAAAAAAAAAGAGCAAGGAACTACGCTCTTCAAAAACCGCGAAATGTGAACACTATATTAATATTAATATAATTGAGAATCACGAAATAAAAATGATAGTTATTATCTTCTAATTGATATAAAATTCAGATTTTAATTTAGATATTTTATAAGTTAATTTGTGGTTAAGTACTTTTTTTCCTATTTTGTACATATTTTTTATTTTTTAATGTATTGCTTCGTGTACAAAACTGAAAGAAATTTATAAACTTAGAACAACATTAATTATCTAGTGAAAATTTATTCTAAACAGAGCAGACCTTTTATTTTATATTGATTCAAAATAGAATGCTTTAATAAAACTCTTCTGTTTTAAAAGTACTATCTACTGTAACGTCACGGAACCTAGGTAGCGTGTCGAAGTGTTTATGACACGATGTACAGCTTAAAAAAACAACAACGTTTATTCTTGATTAAAATGGAATATGTACAACTTTTTTGAATGGAAATCACATAGCTTAGGTGGGCTGGTGAGGACCTAAAAAATCCCTGGTTCAAGGCGAACCTGAAAAAACATCTGCGGACAGGTGCAGACAGATACCGTTGTACAGGGGTACAACTGGGCCTCCTTGAGTCCCACAAAAAGCTGGAGACAAGCTCTCCAAAACAAACCAACCGCCGCAAATCGAACCACTCTTTCTTCTCCCTTTTCTGGGGACTCTCTTGCGAAAAACTCGCGCCGCCTGACTTCACCTTTCACCTCTTCCCATTGACTTTTTCTTTCCGCGTCGCTGTCCTGGTAGCCTCTGATTAGCTGCTTCGGTGGTGCCTCACTGTCTGACATTTCGTTGTCCCGTTCGTCCGTCCGATTCACCTTGGACATCTCAAGGCGTGGTCGAAGCGACAACCTTTTGTGGTGTAGTGTCAAAAACCCAGACAGAGTGTCGCCCTGCCCTGGGCTTTAACAGAACCCCTTTGTGAAACCAATGCGGTGTAGCGACGTCACAGTACTCTTAAATATGTAATTTAAACTTTGGTTATAGTAAGCTTTGCATTTAAATAGAGTTAACTAAATCAAAGGAAGCAGATTATTTAAAAGAAAATCTACTTTGGAAAGATAAAATGGTTTGCTGAAGATTTTGACATGTGTACAAAATGACCGTACATGCTTGTATACTGAATTTAAGAAATTGGAAATTTCCTTTCTATTAAACTCAGATGAAAAATATTATGACAGGTCTTACTTTTATTTTTCATTTATTTATTTATTTATATTTTGATGTTACAAATCTTAAAATATTTTATATATTACATTTCAAATGTTAATCTCTTTCCACTCCTTTGAGGCAAATTAATTTTCAATTATATTAAGATGATCGTAAATAGTGACAAACAATAAGCCCAGTATTTCTTTTCCAAACAATTTTCCATTGTTATTTTAGACATTCTATATTGTTATTTTAGACATGCATTTTTAAATTTTTAAAATATTCCTAATTTACCTGTTATTGGTAGCTTTCTAGAAAATAAAATGTTCCCAATAAAAGATGACTCGATATACTTAAATACACCCTTCTAAAATAATTACATAGTAATATCATAAACATATTTGTCTATGATAATATCAAAAGTCATTCTAGAGCACTGATAGCGGACGTTTTTGAGAAGTTAAATTTTATTCAGTATTTTTGAATACTAACTCGTGAGTCACTAAGTCAGTATCACCTCTTGGAAAGAGGGAGAAGGGTATTGTGTAGAAAATAGTATAGAAAATAGTGTACTAACTATTCAGACAGACTGATAATACATTAATAGGAAAACATGGCAGTTGACCTTGTTTAAAGGATTTTAAAAGTTAAAATCCCCCCAAAAAGTGTGCGTTTACATAAAATCATATAATTGGCTATTTAGCATAAATTTTTGCTTTGGTATCTAGGCAACTAAATATGAATTAACAACATTTTTAATGAAATATGCTTTTATTTAAAATCATGTAAAGAAAATAGTGGACATCCACAGACTCTATAGTACACTCAAACGGAAGGATGTCATTTATAAAACTGGATGAACGATCATCTAATACGTATATCATTGGTTTTCTGTCATGGAATCCTTTAGCGAATGATACAGATCATTCGTTCTCAGGGGGGGGGGGTAAGTCTGTCTAACTATTGAAAAAAATATTGCTTACACATTTTGTCTCTTATAATTGAGTACTTCTACTTCCATATACTTTAAATTACTGGAATTATATAAAATAGGTTTTAAGAAACAAGCCCTTGTCTAATTAGCCATAGTTTTGCAAAAGATTGACCGTAGCTCTCTAAACCAAACAAAAACAGAAATAATTATGCCTATATGATAGTTATATAAATGTTATCGATTAAGATTATAAAACAACACTAAATGAATTTGAAACTACAGAGTGGTTATATAACACAACGTATGTCCCAACATATAGTTTTGAATTGGGTCAACACATGCAGAATTTTTCGGTAACTATTTGGGAAAGAAAACTTTCCAGTTTTTACAAGCTTTTAACTCCCATGATTTTACAGCATCTGTCTAAATCTTGTAATAAATTTTCAGCTAACTTCATGACCTCCATTTGATTCGGTTTACACGCTACCTTCTACTGTTTTGCTGCACGAGGGATAATGACACTACCCCGATCTCCATTATAAAAAATTTGAAGTTAACAAAATAAGCAGACCTTTTGGACCAAATTTATGAAAACTGATGCTAATAATCTTTTTCTTAAAATTTACTGAAATATATCAATATATATTTCACTGTTGATTTCAATATTACTTCAAACAATAATGAATCCATTTCCCTTGACAGTAGCATTTAACATTATAAGTATAAACCCCTATATTCAGTTTACCGTAGTAATCGGAAAGATTACTAGGCTAAATTTCCCGGAATCATCTAACATCTCAGTGAAATACAAAATCGAGAATTAATGCAGTGCCAATCACTTTCATCTGACAGAATGTCAGTTGGTAGAGACATCAAAGTACACTTTCTGATGACCTTTATGAAGAGACTCATGCATATATGTATATTCTTGGAAAATCTGCCTCTATAGTAACGATATTCTCAATAAATTACAAATTTGTTTTAACTTACTCCCTAAGCAACACCAATAAACTTCATGTATAACAGTTGTACCGTTAGCACTCCAGTAATTGCTAACGACATCCCATTTAGAGTTTCTTTTAAAATAAGCAAGATAGGCCTATTTTTTTATATTCACAAGAACAAATACTCTTATACACACAATTATAAACTTAAATCATATTAAATTAATTCTTGTCTTAAAAAACCATAACTTTTGTTGAATCAAAAACTGAGACCGAAAAATAATATTCAGTTTAGTATTTTTTTAATTGCATGAAATATATATGTATATTTAAGCATGTATATATGTATATGTGCATATATACATGTATATATATATATATATATATATATATGTGTGTGTGTGTGTGTGTGTATATGCATGTACGTATATATACATACATAAATGCATGTATTTGCAAGTTTGCATATACGTACATGTATGTATATACATGTTTGTATATATGGATATATGTGTGTATTATATATATATATATATTATATATATATATATATATATGTGTGTGTGTATGTGTATGTGTGTATGTGTGTGTGTATAAACATTGTAAACTGTTAGGAATAAAGAATAAAACTAAGTGTTTTCATTTTAGACTGTTTCAGATCAATTTTAACTTTAAGAAAGTAAGCAATTTATTTAAATATTACTACACACTTTAATTGTATTAGCAAAGCTGTCAATCCAGAAAAAGGCGAGAACTTCTTACCCTTTCCCGAAAACAGAGTAAGATATCCAAAGTTAAGTAAGACTTCTAAAAATTAAGAGTAACATGAATAGGCAGGGTGAAAAAAATTCTCCATAACTTAACATGATATAATTAGCGCATAAAATAGTGAATTTCATTGTCACAAAGTTGCGTCCCAGCTAAGGTGGTTACTAATCGACAATGGGGTTCATTTGTTTTTTGTTAAATTTGTTTACTTGGGAAACAGTTGTTTTTTCCAAGAAAGAATTTGTACAAGTCTTAATATAATATGAGTGTTATTGTTTATATTAGGTAAAATTAAAATAATTGTAGTTAATTTGCATTGTAAAAAGTTAAGCCTGCTAGAACAACAAAGATTTGAAGTTATTAAAAATGTTTTATTTTCATCGACATCTCCAAAGAACATATGAAATAACATACAGGCAGTAGTATGTTATTTCATGTGTCATTCATGCGTAAAAGCCTGCTTGGCAATCGAATCAGAGAAATGAATGAAAAACCATAGACCAAAATCTACAAAAGAATAATACTGGGTAAATCAGCAGACACAGGCAATGACGAAATACAATCTTACCACAGATGTAAGATTGAAGCCATATAGTTGACTACCGATTTCTACAGAAAGGGGAAAGGTAATGTTTATGGAGTAATGTTAACCCATCCCCTTATCTAGGGGGGTTATTGATAATGTCTCACATATTTTAGTGATGGACTGAATGTTCACGTGAAGAACTTTGTGTATTCTTATCATAATAAGATGTATAGTGGTCGGAAAGGAAACAAGAACAGAGGTAGAACGAATGAAACTGATTTATCAAAAATATAAAGAGTGCTCGAACTTTCTGAAGTATGAATTTCGGGCATATATATGATTGTATATGAAGTGAGAAATTTTGCGCTATAATAAGTTTTGTAATGCAAGAAAAAAAAAAGAAAATAAGCAAGTTCTTAGCTTTTTCAATCTGTAGTTAGAACATTGCTTAAAATACATTGCAGCTAGCAGTATTTTTCTACATAGAACGATTAATTATATCGTCACGAAGATTTGAATGAACACACCGTTTAGCCTAACAGACGAATTATTTGAAGCAAAGTAGCAACTCGCAACTTTGCAAGATCAAGAAGTTGCCTACAACTAGTGGTTATCAGCTTTTATACCCGAACAGAATATTCGAGAAATAACTAATTTACATAATAAAGAAAGATCTAGAATGTTCGAGAACATAAGACAACAATAAGTAACACTTTTAAATTAAAAACCCATACTTTGGATCAAACTCCATGTTGAGTATCGAACCCATAAACTTCAGATCTGGATCTCGTGCTTTGACCATTCGGCCACTGAGCTCGTTGACACAGCTTCTTTATGTGCCAGTATTATCTGTATTTTCTATGATTTATCCCGTGAAAGTTAGATTATTATTATTAGAGATTATTATTATTTAGCAGATAATCTCTAAAAGAAGGGTTCAAGTCACCCTATTCAGTCTTCTTTAGGATTTTAGTACTTAAAACTATTTTCCCGAAAAATAGCCCAGAGTAAATTTGATTGGCTGGTATCTCCTTCTCACCACTAAAAGAAAAAAATCGGGAAAGGAATATCGAATACGTACGTGGATCTTGCAATCGATGTCATCTAACAGTTAATGAACACCTTACTATAGTTTTAATTGTACGGTATAAGTGACTTGCTGTCTTTTTTGTTTTGTATATTGTAACGATCCGTTACATGACCCCAAAACGAACAAGGAGCCCAAAAGGTGACCTTTCGTCGTGGACTCACGATTAGCCTATAATAGAACCAGGTGGTCTAAACACCGTAATTGAAACGGTGCGTCGCCGGCTCCGAACCGTCTGGCCATTGTAACCTGTTGAATGGACCTTTACTGTGTACATAATTGAGTGCACCTTGCCGCCCATTAGCGGTTACAAAAAGGCCACTAAGTTGGTTAAGTTGATGAATCTGAGAACTGCTACATCTGGAAAACAGGACAGCTGATCGGAGACTTGGGAGTGACCGCAAGATTGCGTCACCCTGGCTCGGGAAGTTTCTCGAAGGACCGAGAAGTGTATTAGTGTGGGTATAAAAGAAAAAGACCGGACTAGAACGGGGGCTTTTAGCTTTTTGTTCTTCTCTCGAGGCTTCTACCTGCTAGAGCCTGGTCGATCGAGGACCGCTCGTATCTCCGTGTCTGGAGTTTGTTTTTTTTAGAGACCGCCAGCGTCTCCGTTGCTAGATAGTCGAACATTCGACTTGGGAATTCCTTCCCCGTTACCTGCTGATTGATAGTTAACTTCTTGCATAGAAGTAGTCAGCCGAGAGTGACTTTGCACTCTAATTTTGGATCGACTTGCATCCTGTGTTTTCTTCACGAATCCCAGCGTGATACGCACTCGGAACCTCCGAACCTGCTGTGAAAGCCAACCGCGCTAATCGACAGACGGAGTGATGATCGAGTCAACATTAGTCCCGGCACTAATTAGTTTCCAGCTATTGTGTTTTAAAGCCCTAGCCATACTGTTCCGGTATCCCACGCATCCTTGTATGTGCATATTATCTCTGTACGAGATCCCTGAATGTTATCGTTTATTGAATTTGTACATATCTGTACATAGTTTATTCTATTGAATAAAGTATTTAGTCAAGAATACCTAAATTTCTAGCCTGTGTCATTGAAGGCCTCGCCTATACGCAAGTAAGCATTCAGAAAATTTTTTTTGGGGGGGAGGGGGGAATTCTTACTTGATAGTTAGCCTTTTTATATGTGGTTAAAAAGTTTATTCGAAGAAAGAAATATTGGTGCCTACAAGTTTTCTTTCTATTAAATAATATTTGGGGAGACAAAAAATTAGCTAGTCACCTAAAAGTTAAAGTTAATATAACAAGTAAGAAAATCCTACGATCACTTAAAATCTATCAATATCAAATTTGAACTTTGCAATATTGTAATTAATAAAGTAATACATATTTAATTGATTTTCATCTGTTTTATTTTGTGCGTATCACTTTATTATAAAATAACACAGATTACTAGAATAAAGATTGTCAAGGTGAAGACCGACTGTTTGTATAAGCCAGCTCCTAGTATAAGTGGAGTACTCGTGAGAAAATGCAAACTGTAAAAAAAAAAAAAAAAAAAAAAAACTAATTCCTCCTGCTGAATTTTGTTCATTTTGAATATAAATAAAGATGTAAATAGGAAATAAAAATACTAATTAGACCATTATGCCAAAGGGACAACATTCGGTCGAAGATATGCCAAACATGGCGTCTTGGTCTTAGAAGAAAATGGTTTTCGAACTGGTGCAAAAGAAATAAAGCTCTACACCCCTTCTTCCTTACTCTCTTTCTCTGAGGGAACTCGCAGATCTCCCGAAGAAGTTCCGTGGACAGCGTTACCTGGGCTGAAGATGGCTACTCCGCTGTTAGCAACCCCTCTTGATCAATGGGGTCGAAAGAGGGTCACTCACATCACTTCCGCCTCTAGGTCAGTTTCACACTATCCCTGCTTACATGTGCCAGTCATGTACCCTTCTTTTTACCCGGGTAAAGGGATTTTGCTTGGAGGGTCGGAGAAACCCGTTTACATGGTCAATTATTTCTACCCTCCATTTCGCCGGGATCGTCGCTAGAAGTCACGTGATCATACGGGACGGCAATCATCTGTAAGCGCAAAGGGTGATGGGAAAGGAGAGTAAACTCTGCTATTACCCGGGTAGAAAGGTGGGTTCTTTCTACCCCTCAATTTTTTCCCTAGCTAGGGATAATTCTTGAAAGGGGAGTACAATTCGCGTATCTACCCTGCATTCTACGCTGCTTTTGGCACATGTAAACGGGGCTACTGACGTTGTTGAACTTTAATTCTTTGTTACAAAGCTTATAAGGCACTCTCATTTATTTGCTTTATATAACACTTGGTAATTTAAAAAAACTGAACAAAATTGTATTGAGTTATTTAGGTTTTTTTATTATTTGTTTAAGATTCATTTCACTCTGTTTAAAAGTATAATTAAACTCTCAGCTTAGATAAGTTACTAAGATTTATTTTTCGGTTTCTTAGCATTGAAAGTAGTTCCATCAGCAAATACAGGATGATTTCAATAAAGCACAATACTACTTTATGCCTATGACGTCTTAGGATTACATACGTCACAGGATCATCGAAGAAATAAGGAGACTTATCGGTCATTAGTCATTTGGGTTGACCTTGACTTCGGTTGCAAGATTCATGTAAGTATATGAAATTGATTACCCCTGTCTCGTTCTTGTGACAGGAAATCCAGCACCTGGGTTACATGTCTAACCACCGACAACTTGAAATGTTTTTGTGGGTATCAAAACCTCCCCTCTTTGCCCTAAATGCTATCAACACCAAGTATCTACTGAACATATTATAAACTGTCTGATTATTCTTTGGGACGACTTGTACTCTCCCTCTCCTCTCCTTGTCATCTATTTTCTTTCTATCAACTGATTCCTTAATCTGGTCTAACTCCACCAGATTTTTTTTAAGGTAAGCAACAACAAATATATTTTCTAGAATCAAAAGTATGGAGAAGTAATTTTATTTTAAAAGAGTAAAAATAATATAAAAAGAAATGGATTAAATTCTGAAACAAGTAAATTTATAAAACACATTTTTTTAATGTTAATTATAATCCAAAATGCACTTTACTGAATTTTATATTATAGTTACGTGTTTAGAACAGTGTCTGCAGACTGCTACATATCTAAAGACTAAGCCTCTCTATTGAGAAATGGCATTTCATTTAAAATGTTTGGCAATTATCTGCACTGCAAAAGTTAAACTGGGGGTCGTAAATCAGAAATAAGGATGTCCACAGCAATCTCGTTATCTAGCTCCACCATTTAAACATTCTCGTGTGTACTTAATCAGTTTTCAGAGTTCTCTAGAAATGAGCTGCGCTTAAACAGCTCGGCCATGTGCAATATTGACCGACCGAAAGCTAATATTTTAGTGCTACTTTAAATTATAGTAAATGAGCTTTTCCACACAGCTGCAGCTTTATTTTACTTACTTCCATTAAATTACGAAACCAATTTGTAATGCATTCATTTCATGCGTTTCCCGGAAAAGGCATGAATAGTGCGTATCCGTATATTTAGATTTGTTTACATAAATATTTTAGAATTTTGCGAATAAGTGAATATTAAGTTATATTTATTTCTACACATGCAACTTATTCTTTTCAATAAATATAAAAGTTTACTATGCTTATCAAAACAAAATATTTTATTGCTTTAAAAATTATCAATACTGTATGGTATTATGCAAACAAAGATGTATATTATTCCTTAACCTTTCTCTGTAAAATTGGTCGTACATGTATACATCTAATTATATACTTTTAAAGACAAGTTTTATTTTGTAATTTTTTTTTTATTTTTTTTAAATTTAATTTTGGGAAAATCACAAAATTTAAATTTTATATGTTCTTCCATTCTTTATCATTATCTTTAGCAAAATTTGAAATTTATAAGAATCATAAGAAACAAAATTCCATTTCTCTGGGTCAAAAATTGACCTAGTTATTTAAATTTTAAATTTTCGAAATTTTAAAGATTTCGATTATCCTATTTTGTAATTCGGTTTCTTGTGTTCCTTTATGCCCCTCCGCATCTTATTAGAATAGGAATACACTAAAGTGTTTCACACACAAATGAAAAATGGTGTAAACTACCGCCAAGCCCTAGACAGAGGGTCTGGTTGACATTACTCCATAAATTAGACTTTTCCCCTTTCTGTGGAACCTGGCCGTAAACAACACTTACTTCATATTAGCATAAACAAAATTCTTTCTCAGAAAAAATGCTTGCATATTCCACAGTAGAATAAATTTCAATCAATTTAGCTAGAACTGAAATTTAAGACAATCAAATTATCTATTTTTTAACTCTTTCGGGGGCCTTAGAAGATTATCTGCCCTGCAAAAGTTAAACTGGGGGTCGTAAATCAGAAATAAGGATGTCCACAGCAATCTCGTTATCTAGCTCCACCATTTAAACATTCTCGTGTGTACTTAATCAGTTTTCAGAGTTCTCTAGAAATGAGCTGCGCTTAAACACCTCGGCCATGTGCAATATTGACCGACCGAAAGCTAATATTTTAGTGCTACTTTAAATTATAGTAAATGAGCTTTTCCACACAGCTGCAACTTTATTTTCCTTACTTCCATTAAATTACAAAACCAATTTCTAATGCATTCATTTCATGTGTTTCTCGGAAAAGGCATGAATAGTGCGCATCTGTATATTTAGATTTGTCTACTTAAATATTTTACAATTTTGCGTATAAGGGAATATTAAATTATATTTATTTCTGTACATAAATGTATGCAACTTTTTTTCAATGAGCAAGAAAGTTTAGTATACTTATCAAAACAAGATATTTTACTGTCATAAAAATTATCAATATTCTATGTTATATAACAAGCAAGATGCATATTATTCCTTAACCTTTTTCTGCAAAATTAGCTGTAGATGTATACTTCTAAGGACAAATTTTATTTTGTAGTATTTTTTTTTTATTTGTAAATTAAATTTTGGAAAATCACAAAATTTAAGTTTATATACGTTTTCCCATTCTTTATCATAATGTTTAGCAAAAATTGAAATTTATCATCAGAAATTTATCATCGTGACGAAACTTTCATTTTTCTATGTCATAAATTGACTTAGTTATTTAAATTTTAAATTTACAAATATTTAAAACATTTTTATTCTTTTATTTTGGAATTCGGTTTCTTGTTTCCCTTTAGACCGTTACTATAATTATAAAGACCGAAAAAACAGAAATGAATTTCAATTTTATAATTTTCATACAATTGAATTTTTAAATTTAAAATTCTCTCATGAAAGGATTGTTTGTCCTATTTGAAACAATTTTATAATTAGATGTATATACCTACCTCCAACATTAACAGTTAAGTAAAAGATAGCTTAAAGACTTTATTATGCGCCATGTATACATATCTACTCTTAGTATTATAAGGGCTTAAAAAGATGTTAGAATTGTTTTATAATGTTTAATATCACTATTCTCCCAAAATATTCTGCAAGAACAACAGAAACAACCTTATAATATTTATAAATTTCAGCTGTTCCTTAAAAGTTTCTTGATAATCCGTTAGATGTTTTCTCAAGCTAAAACTACTAAAGTTGGAAAAGAAAATATACCTGTGTGTCAACAGAAAAAAAAATATCGTTTTCTGCTTCTTGTCTTAGTGAACTCACTTAACCATATTGATATTATCAAGATAAAGAAATACTACAATTCTTTTCTTTGTGTACGTTTCTTCGAAACTGTCTTCATTTCAAAGTATTACCGGATTTATTTTATAACGGCAAAGACATAAAGGGGAAAAAATGTTTCTTTTAGAAAGACCTTTATTGTATTCTATACATTAACCCGAAACTGCTTTTTAATATCGAGAAAAGTATCTTTCCGAAACAAACTAATAGACCCTGGAGAGTAGGTTTTGAACGATGAAAGTGAGTTGATATTTTGATTTATCAAAGAATTTTGATTCTGGTGATGATCTCAAGGTATGGTAAAACTGATTAAAAAATAGCAACATTAGTTTTATTTTAGTAAATACGATAGTTTTTTTAACTAGTTTTTACTGATATAATATTTAACAGATTGTATGCGGAACACGTACTAGTACGTTTTCTGACGATTGATACTTGAGCAAAGCGTACTAGTACGTTTTCTGACTATTGATACTTGATCGCGGATCACGTACTAGTACTGGTTAGTGTAACAACATGGTTTGTTTGTGGGTACAAAAATAACAGTATATACAGGAAGACGAAGCCGAATGTTCTTGTCTACTATATAGATTCTTTAAAAATTTAGACGAATAAAAACTAGTTTTTACATCAGTCGATGCGGAACCACAGAACGGAATTGGTTAAAAAAATCAATTTAGATTTAAAATTAACTTTTATTTAACCTTGCGAAAATGATATATATATGTATATTTATATATTATATATATCTTATATATATTATATATATATGTTTATATTTATATATATATATGTTCATTTGTCTATTTATATATTTGTTTATATATTTCAATATAAAGTCCGAAAAGTTGGTTAAAAAACCAAATAATTTTCGATCTATTGAGATTTAACTGAATAACTAAATTTACTCGCAAAATGCCAGCTCCCGGTACAATTCAGTTGCGAAATGTACCCTCACACAATGTGTTAATTATGTAATTATGGTTTCTTATACTTTAACAGGCGTATATAAATGAAAACAAGAAAAACATGAAAAAATTTTTAATCGCTTTGTTTAATAAGAAAATCGATAAAAATGAACAAAAAAAAAGGGAAAAAATTATTTCAGTTTTTAAGTTATGCCCCTAGATGGCGATACTAGTTTAAAATCTCTGCAATTTTGATTCCAAATATGCTGAACAACTATTTGCGTTTAATAAAAGGATTTCATTTTTTTAAATCTAATTTTTTATGATTGAATACAATATTGTCACCGGAATTGAAGGTATAAACAAAAATTCAAATTTCTAGATAGTCATAAAGACAATTAAAAATTTATTTCAAAGTATCAATGAGGAATTTGCACATGTGGGGGATTCGAACAACTTAGTGTTTTTCTGGTAATTTCAGACTCGTAGATTCCAAAAATGTTCTCAAAAATGTAAAAAACTGGGTCCATCATTTAAAAAATTAATTTTAAAGTTAAGCGAAAATCACGTGACATCAAAAAGCTCCGTGATTGGTTGTGATGTCATCGTTCATGCAGACCAATATTTTTGTATTGCTTTTAAGCGCGCACTATTTTCCGATTTTGTTTTTGCAAGTTTCTGAAATTTTCTAGCTATCAAAATTTATTTTTATTTAAACCTGAAGGTTTATTTTATCGATCTAGATAGCTTAGTTATCTCAATTTGTCATAAATGTCTCTTCTACCTGGATTTACCAATCAGACAACCTCCCGAAAATTGACAGCATGTCAATGTTTTCTTTCTTGGCAAAAAACCCGGATTTTATGGGAGCAGAAATACGAGGAATTAAAACCCAAAGGTGTGTAAAATCATTTATATTTTTTTTCCAATTTTACTTAACATGTATTAATACTTTATTCATGCTAAACACAGCTCTTTTGTTTGTAAACACAAACAAGTCAAATAAATATACATATATCATATACATACACATTTGTAGTTGCATCGTTTTTTATAAATAGAGACGGATGTAATATTAAAATAAAAATTAGAGGAGGTATTTTTTGTGAGACCGGTCTCATTAGCCTTCGTGTTGCAAAAAGTAGACCGCAGCATTCCAAAACCAAACCAAAACAAAATCAATTCTTAGATATTTTAAATATGATGAAAAGAAATTTAAAATCTTTAAATGGCTTTACTTAATTATTTATACATTTTTAAATAGCAATACAATTTTATTGCCTTTAATATTAATGTCAAATTAAAAAATGTATAAAATTTCTCAAATTAAATTTAATTTTTAAAGTAATATAATTATTAAGTATTTTAAAAATATTATACTTTTTTTTTTCAAATTAGTCACCAATTTAATCGAAAAATATCACTGTTACATTTGATACATAAGAAAGTATGCATCTCTGAAGAAAATATTTATAATACCTTGAAAATACATAACTTTCCCCTCCCCCGAGTTATTTATTAGATAATTATATGCTTTAGATATTTATATGTTTTTCGATATTTATATGCTTTGTAAAATATTTATTGTACTTGAACTCTGTGATAATACTCGAAAATTAGCAGTTTTAAAAGTTAAATAGCAGTGGTTAATCAACAATCCTTTTAAAGGTATAGATGTATTTTATATACTTTAATTGTTCTAAAATAGTAATATTTAAACAAATGCAAGCATTTATTTACCGAAAAATGGTCTTCACAAACCCATAGAGATGATTTATATGATAATTTGAGGTTTAATTTCTCATCCCTTTTCATCTCAGTTGTCCAGATTTTACGTGTATGTGGGTCTTTTGGGACGCTGAAAAATATCTTCTCATTGCAATTAGTTGTTGTATTTTTACAGAGTGGCACAATACAATATTTAGAGTATGATTTTTTAATGCCAGACATAACAAAAAAATGCTATTATATGCGATACTTTACACAAAAAACAAATTTAAAAGTCGCCTTTTAACATGTAAACAGCATAGGAGCTCGGTGTTTACATGAACGATGACGTCACAAACTCGTCGGAGATAAACTAGCGTTTTTGAGAGACGTTAAAGAGTCCGCTATAAAACCCATTAGAAATCACTCATTAGGCCCCCAAATGAAAAAAAAATAGCTACTGTCCTGCTTACTTTTTTGTCTTCTATCGTTTAAAATCAAAATTAGAAAACGTGAAAATTCCTCATTGACAGACCAGTGGAGTCAGGTAAAAACGATTAATAACAGAGGATCCTATTTGTACAATTTTCAAGTGTTAGTATGCTTTTTAATAGTTATAAACAGTTTAATGGTTTGGTTTAATCTCCACTAAAGTGCTTTAGAGTTATCGAGTAATATCGGATCTAACGTGGAAAAAGATTAGACCATCGTCTACTTTTTAAAACAGACTTCGAACAGCAAAAATATGCATCTACGAAACAAGGTTCGAAAGAACGAACTGCTATATCAAAATTCAGTACCATAAAAATCTTGCTATAATATTTGGTTTTAAAGATATTTTGCTTATACCAATTGAGTTCATATAATATTTTGATACCATAATTGTCAAATATATGCCAGGATCATAGTTTTAAGAGAAGGTACAACATAATATCATGAATAAAAAGCCCTGGAAAATACGATAACTTTCAGATTCATAAATATTTTCTTTACCACAACGAAAAAAATTTAACAGGCATTTCTGAATAGCTTGTTCCCCAAAGAGGTGAACCATATAGTCTTCCAGTATCAATATTTTATCTTTGCAGATATAGAAAAAAAAAACTCAATACAGAATTAACTATAATCAGCCCTCTCTCTAGTCATTAGGAAAGAAAGCAGATCTCCTTAGAAAGGTAAATCAAATGTTAAGACAATTTTCTTCCTCCCACTTGTTTTTCTCAAGTTTGGAACATAATGTGTGTCTTTCTGAAAGAAAGGTAAAAGTAGAAAACCCATATGGGGGACGTACAATTTGAAAGGGATCCTGAACAGTTTTAAAAAACATGAACAGGGAGGGTATGAGAGTGAATTAGGACATAACTTCAAGACACATAGAACAAAGTAATTGAAGTGAAAATGGCTGCCTATAATTTGTATATAAAACAAAACAAAATAGCTCTTTGAAGAATCATATATCAGAATTTGACTCAAGGAAAGGTGTGTTTGTCTTTCTGTAACATTTCATAGAGTATAATACCAGAGGTTGTTAAATTCCTGATGGGGGACTAAGAAAGAATAAACCTCAATATGGTAACCAACTTTGAAGAGTATATGGAAATACACTGTGTGAAATACATGGACAGGGTACCAAGACAGAATAAACCTCAACATCATATCTAATTCCGTAGAATTTATGGGTACTTTATTAATATAGCAATCTGAGTCAGCCATAACAATTATCAACAAAACTTAACTATAATTTTAAGAAACTAGTATTATTATCTATAATAATTGGTTGGTTATTGGCTTACATACTGCAACAGGAAATCCCAGGGAATTCTCTTAAATGGACTTCAAGACAAATATAACTATCCCGTGTATGTAACGGGTACACGAAAGAGGTGAATCTTATAAGATTCCAGTATCAATATTTTTGGATATAGAAAACACTCAATATAGAATTAACTCTGACCAACCCTCTCTCAGGTCGTTAGGAAGAGAAAGAAGATCTGTGTAGAATGGTAAATCAAATCTTTAGACAATTTTCTTCCTCCCACTCGTTTTACGCAAGTTTGGAACATAATGTGTGTCTTTCTGAAAGAAAGGTAAAAGTAGAAAACCCATATGAGGGACATACACTGTGAAAAGGATCCTGAACAGTTTTAAAAAACACGGACAGGGAGGGTATGAGAGTGAATTAGGACATAACTTCAAGACACATAGAGCACAGTCATTAAAGTGAAAATCACTGCATATAATTTGTCTATAAAACAAAACAAAATAGATTTTTGAAGAATCATACATCAGAACTTGACTCAACTTAGTTGATTTTCACGTTTTTAAAGAAAGGTGTGTTTGTCTTTCTGTAACATTTCATAGAGTATAATACCTAAGAGTGTGTTAAATTCCTGATGGGGAACTAAGAAAGAATAAACCTAAATATGGTAACCAACTTTGCAGAGTATATGGAAATACACTGTGTGAAATACATGGACAGGGTACCAAGACAGAATAAACCTCAACATCGTAATTAATTCCGTAGAGTTTATGATTACTTTATTAATGTATTTCAATATCAGTCAGCCATAACAATTATCAACAAAGCTTAACTATAATTTTACAAAACCAGTATTTTTAGTTATCTTATAAAAATTGGTTGGTTATTGGCTTACATACTGCAACAGGGAAAACCCAGGGAATTCTCTTAAATGGACTTCAAGACAAATATAACTATCCCGTGTATGTAACGGTTACACGAAAGAGGTGAAACTTATAGTTTCCAGTATCAATATTTAATCTTTGCTGATATAGAAAAAACTCAATACAGAATTAACTCAGACCAGCCATCTCTCTAGTCGCCAGAAAAGAAAGCAGATCTCTGTAGAATGGTAAATTAAATCTTTAGACAATTTTCTTCCTTCCACTCGTTTTACGCAAGTTTGAAACACAATGTGTGTCTTTCTGAAAGAAACGTAAAAGTGGAAATCCCATATGGGGGACATACATGGTTAAAGGGATCTTGAACAGTTTTAAAAAACACGGACAGGGAGGGTATGAGAGTGAATTAGGACATAACTTCAAGACACATAGAACACATTCATTGAAGTGAAATTCGCTACCTTTAATTTGGTAATAAAATAAAAAAATGGATTTTGGAAGAATTATACATCAGAACATGACTGAACTTACTTGCTTCCTCACGGTTTTAAATTTGGAAAGGTGTGTTTGTCTTTCTGAAACATTTCAAAGAGAATACCTACATGTGTGTTAAATACCTGAGGAGGGGGACTAAGAAAGGATAAACATCAATATGGTGGTAACCAACTTTGCAGAGTATATGGACATACACGGTGTGAAATACATGGACAGGGTACCAAGACAGAATAAACCTCAATATCATAACTAATTTCGTAGAGTTTATGGTTACTTTATTAATATAGCAATATGAGTCAGCCATAACAATTATCAACAAAGCCTAACTATAATTTTACAAAACTAGTACTTTTAGTTACCTTATAATAACTGATTGGTTATTGGCTTACATACTGCAACAGAAAAACCCAGGGGATTCTCTTAAATGGACTTCAAGACAAATATAACTATCCTGTGTATGTAACGGGTACACGAAAGAGGTGAAACTTTCCAGTATCAATATTTATAGAAAAAACTCAATATAGAATTAAGTCTGACCAGCCCTCTCTCTAGTCGTTAGAAAAAGAAAGATCTCTGTAGAGTGGTAAATTAAATTTTTAAACAATTTTCTTCTTCCCACTCGTTTTACTCAAGTTTGGAAGATAGCGTGTGTATTTCTGAAAGAAATGTAAGAGTAGAAAACCCATATGGGGAACACACACGGTGAAAGAGTACTTGAACAGTTTTAAAAAACACGGACGGGGAGGGTATGAGAGTGAATTAGAACATAACTTCAAGACACATAGAATGCATTCATTGAAGTGAAAATCGTTGCCTATAATTTGTCTATAAAATAAAAGAAAATAGTTCTTTGAAGAATTATATATCAGTACTTCACTAAACTTTCTTGCATCTTCACGTTTTTATGTTTGCAAAGGGCATTTGTCTTTCTGAAACATTTCAATGAGTAGAATACAAGTGTGTTAAATACCTAAAGGGGGGGGACCAGGAAAGGATAAACCTCAATATCGTTACCAACTCAGCAGAGTATATTTAAATACACAGTGTGAAATACATGGACATGTCACCTAGACAGAATAAACCTCAATATCCTGTCTAATTCCGTAGAATTTATGGGTACTTTATTAATATAGCAATCTGAGTCAGCCGTAACAATTATCAACAAAGGCTAATCATTATTTTACGAAATTAGTATTTTTAGTTATCTTATAATGAACTGGTTATTGGCTTATATACTGCAACAGGAAAACACATTTTCTGAAATGGATTTCGAGACTTATAGAACCCATCCATTGTATGGAAATGTTCAATCTATAACTTCTTCGTCTTTTAAATAAAATTTCCAAACTATTAAAATCACTCTACTATTCTTTTCTACGAAAACTGTTTAAATATAACGCCACCTGTTTGATAACTATTTGCTTTCGGTTCATGAAAATCGATGTATAGATCTACTTTATTTACGTTACCTTCTCTTTATATTGTGAAAACATTTAAGTCATAACAATATGGTAAGATAAAAATATTTTGAAGCGATAAATTAATAGCTGTTTTCCCCATCGCATAAACTTTCAGCTGGTATCAAAAATGTATCATGAACTTGATTATTTTTCAATATTTATTTATCCTGTGATATCGCAAAAATATTAGAAACTGAAGTCTTTATTTCTTGGCATATATAATAACAAAACCCTCTACCCCCGAAAATAAACTGAAGGAAAACTTATTTTCAAACATTTCTGAAGTGCATTTAATTAAAAATGTCTGAACAGTGTTAAAGGCGGTAATATATTGCGTGTTAAAGTACTCTATGTCAACTTGCGTTGGCACAGGTATTGTTTGGTAATGGAACTTATTGAAGATAATGACACTAATGCTTTCACGAAATGAAATTTTACGGGGGAATATTTGAAAAGTTCTGAAATATTAGACAAAATTAATAATTAATATGGCCTTTAAAGAGTATGCGATTATTTCCTCTCATCTGCATTCCATTATGGTTTAAATTGAAATCTTTTTTTAAGGAGATTAATTATGGAATTCATTGTAAATTTTCAATTTATGAAAGATAAATTTACTTTGAACAGTGTATTTATCTGTAGCATATTACAAAATAATTCTTAAGGGAATGATTGGCGTCAGAAAACTTGTTTGGAGATTATTAATTTAGTTTTGAAATTTTGTAAACTAATATTTTAAAATATTTAAAAAATTGGGTAACTGTTTTGAAAACCTTAATTTTGGGAAAATTTTGTTATATTTAAAAGAAATCTTTTGAAATAGCTTTTTATTTTTATTCGCTTTTACTTAACTTCACTTGCTTGTCAGTTGATACTTTGAAAACAAATTTTTAACTATCTTCCTGACTAGCTAGAGATCTGAAATGTTGCACATAGATTCGATTCTAGAGACAATACAATATTGTGATGAGGCGATTTAGATCTGATATATAATTGCTTCATTCATAAAAGAAGTAAAATGTTCGGGATCTAAATCTGACCTCATCATATCTTCGCAGGTAGACCAAGGGCCATAAATTTCGATAAAACGGATATTGTAGTCAAGTTACGGCTGTCTCGGGCGGGGTTCTGATTCCAGTCCCAGATTAGAATCCCGTCTCCGTACTTGACATTAAATAAGAATGTACCTTTGTGGAGTATTTATGAGTCCCTAAGGAACAGGGCCCAATTAGAGGGGATAAGGTTGTTCACGTTGGTGGTCTCAGGGCGGGGTTTGCGGAGACCAATGACTTTCTGGCAACTATCCCGATTGGAAGACAAGAAGAAGGAAGGGGACTAAGTTTTGAGACATAAAAAAATATGAAAAAAAAGAGATGGATTAGAAGACATAGAGTTTGGTTCGAAGGTCCCACAGAGAGTTTGGTTCGAAGGTCCCACAAGAGAAGTTAGGTTCGGAGGTCCCAAAGGGAAGTTGCTCGATACTCCAGCCAAGTCCGCGAGAAAGTTTCCTGCACAAAGTAGTACGGCCGCACCCCAGAGACTCAGGAGAAAGCCCCTGACGATGTCTGTAACAGATCAACGGATGATGTAAAGATTCCCTCTCATACCCTTCAACCAGAAGTGTTTCGGGCCCAACACTTTAGACCCACAAAGGTACCCATTTTTTTGCATTACATTTTGAAATCGAGATTAGGTCCTCTCTCTACTTACAAAATTTTCCTAAGTGTATATAAAATTTGTCAGAAGTAATTTGAATAGATTGACTAAGCTTACTTATTGACTTATTACTTATTACTTTTTTTTGTAAATAGATGTATAAATATTTTTATAATAAATTTACTTTTTTTTATATTAAGCTTGTCCCAGTTGCCATCATTTTAGCGGTTAGTTTTTTCTTCATATTAATGTCTGTAGTTTCTCAGAACCTGTGGTTAAATTTTAGTAAAACAAATATTTAACACAACGCAATTTAAAATAAATCCCACTATACATTTGATCACAGGTTGTTATTAAATATATAACGAGGACTACACGACAATACAATATTTAAATCATAAAAAATTAGATTAGAGAAAACACCATTTTGATAAATGTAAAAAGTTGTTCAGTGTACTTGATTTCCAATTGCAGATATTTTAAACTAGTACCGCCATCTATTTGCAAGCGGCATAACTAAAAACTGGAAATATTAAGTATATTTTTATCGTTTTCTCTTGTAAAATAAAAGCTTTTTTAGAAAAAAAAATATTTTTGTACGAATAGATTCTTTTCTTTCCTTTTTTGTCTTCTTACTTAATATATTTTGGATCTATTTAAGAATTATTTTGTTGAGATATTGAGTAGCTAATTTACTAAGAAATATTTTTATGGCTGTAAGTAAAATTTTCATGAAAAATTCGGATATTCTAAACTCAAAGTAAGTTTTAAGCTGCTAAATAAATCAGTAATTTAAACTATATATATTCATATTTGAGTTAATGTATTTAGGAGTGATTGTTTAACATTTTCTAAGAATTTATGAAAAATTAAGTTGCAAAAAGCATTTTAAAAATCAAAAAAAGTTTCATAAAAATACTATTTAACACTTTGACTGCCAACTACTAGATAACTGGTAGATTGCATTCTTTTCTAGGAACCAACTACGAGTCATCTCGTACTGTGTTTACTTGCCATTTTTGTCCAGTTACGAATAAACTCGTTGAATATCAGTGCTAATACCGATAGATGGCTTCTCGAACAAGAACAAAACATCAGTGCTAGTATGAATGAACAGAACATTTATTAAAAAACGAACAAAAAATATAATTAGAGTGTTTAATAATATAATGTAAATATGTCAAATTGTCATTTTAAGCCAGATTTCTGAAAATTGCAGTGGCATTCAACGTGCTAAGAATATTATTTTATTTAATAAAAAATATTATGATTAATATACTTATACTTCCATTTATACGTCTACAAAATTTCATATATTTAAGTTAATAACTTATAAAAAATTGTAGATTCCTCCATACATTTAAAGGATAATTATTGGTAAAATATAATTTTGTAATAGAGTTAAAGTAGAAATTTCAAAGATTTTAAAACTGATCTAAATTACTTTTTTCTAAAGTAAATGGCTGTATATACTAATTTATCAAATGTATACTTTCTGTATGCTTTTTAAATGAAGTAAAAATGTAATAAATTTATTTGATAAAATCAATTAATATAAGACTTTCTCATTCTATGAAGGGAATATTTTTCCTTTTGGGAATTCTCCCTTTTTTAGACTTTGACTATCTTATCTATCGTAATAGTTACATTTATTAAATATCTTACGAATATATACATAAAAATAATCTATGAATTCATCTATGAATATACTTCAGAACCGAACTGTATGCTTTGAATTCATAGAAATATTGCATTAGATTATTCTTGGTGATCCCAGATTAGTCCCAGTGTGACAAACTAGATTTTAGTGGATATATTTTACACTTCGGTTAATTTATTTGTCCCCAAGAGAACAAACAAAACATTGGAACTTTGTTTGGATTAAATTAAATAACATGACTCGAAGTTTCAGTAAGAGAAATATTTCATAATCTTGCTTTTTGAGTTACTCTCCTTTAGAACTTTTAATAATTTGCCTTTATAAAGTTTATATATACCCTCAAGTACATTATGATAATAAATATTTTATAAGTAAATGAAAACATGAATCGTAGTTTCGCAATTGTTTTAACAATAATACTATATTTGAGTTTACGTGATCTTAGAGAAGCGAGATGCTGCTTAACTTCAGTTGGTAACATAACACAATAAAGATTTCATGATGAAAATATTTTATGAAGGCATATTATTCCCTTGTAACATATTAAGAATGGCGTTACGACTGAGAAAGTAACTGCTTTGAGATTTTAGTTAAAGGTGTTTAATTCAAGATACATTGCATTCTAATTTACGTAGTTTTTAAGATATCAAACACATAGTTAGGATTTCCGTTAAAACTTTCAAGATAACTTTAGACATCACGTAAGAGTTATTTTTACATTAAAATATAATACAGAATTCAATCTCAGGAATTCAGAAAGAAATTTTCACGCACTCCACGAGCTTCGTGTATAAGATATAAACACAAAAAAAATTGACAGGTTTGTTGAAAATATTTAAACATTTCAAATAATAATTTCCTTTTAAAGCACATATTAATTACAGACAACAGAAACATATGGTGGTTGAATAGAAAATAGTTTATTGTACCGTAGTCTATAAGTTTAAATCTAAATATTGACAGAAGATTCTAGTTTTATTTAGCCCTCGTTTTTTAATATGTTGATGACCGGAAATAAAAGAACAATTGTGGTAAAAAGGATTTCATTTAAGTTGTCAGTATATTATGCATGTCCTTAACGTGAACACGACAGTATAAATAATTCTTCTTTGTCGAGATATGCTACACATATGATAGAATAAAACAATGCTCTTACGTAAATAAGAAACTAATACATGTGTGAGATGTTAAGAATTAGTGAAATGTATCATTAAATATATAATCTAAAATAAAGACGTTGTGATTGAGAAATGACCTAAGGAAAGGGATTTGCTAACAGTTTGTTGTAGATTAGAATTTGACATTACAAAGCAAATATATTCCTATAAATAGAGAATTAATGACTACTAACATTTAAGATTTTAACACAGTACAATAAATAAGAATAATATAAACTAGGGGGACATAATACATAAACACAATCAAATAGATTTAAATGTATATGAATTGGATGAGCGTTGGGAAAATGAAAACCCAATACGGTTTATGATTAAAGGAATTAAGAATTTACTTACTACAATGACTTTGAATATTTTACCTCCAAACGTCGTCCAAACCATCCATTTTAAAGAAATATCAAGAAAAAACAGTTTATTGGTTCGTAGCCGATTTAATTCTTCCCCCTCGCTCCGCGCTCTCAGCGAGTACTATCATATTTTTTTTTCAGATGGCGCTAAGCTCAACGGTAACAAAATAAACACACTTTACAAAACTATTAATCAATTGCTGTCGCTGATCTAGCATCATGCCTACTGGACGGAACATCACAAATAATAAAAATTGAAAGTAAGAAAGAAGGGAAAGCATAATAAGCATGCGTAATCTTACTTTATCTCGTGCGGTAATGTGTTATGCTGAAATTAGCAGCATGAAGGGGGTGCCACAATTTATATCCTAAGATAAGTCCTGATATCTTAACATTTTTTCAAGGTTGAGTATATCATATCCTACAGTATTAATAAATGCCTAATTTTTTATCAGTTTTTAATGAATTATTTTTAAATCTCACTGAGCCGCTGAATCACAAAAAGACTAACTTTGCACTTTTGAAAAAAAAATTACATATTTTGTAATGAAAATTTTTTACTGAAAATAATTTTCAATACTACAAAATGTGTAATAATAAAAAACCCAAACTACAATAATTAAAAAAAAAATAGAATCCTCATTCTATCATGCAACAATTTTTTGTAAGGAGAACATTAAAAACTTCTACACTGTCTGAAAAGAAGCAACTGTATTATTAACGGACGCTTTTATAAAGCTCCTCGCTACAGTTATTAGTTATTTATGCTCAGAACCCCGTCTGGTACTGATATTCGGAAGACATAAATTCCACTCACAGACGTGAATGATTTATGTGTCTATTACAAATAGAATGAGGCTATGTGATAAACAGTCCTACATGCATTAGAGACACCATAGGAAAGTGATACTTGACAGAAAGGAGTAAGTGGGAAAAATGGAAGTATTCAAGCGACATTTTTAATTCTTTCCTTTTCCTAAGAACATTCGAGGTATTTCTTATTTTATGCATTGCAGGCTCAAGCAATAACTTCTCGCTAGGAAGAATAATATGGTCTTTGGGAAAAGCTTTGGAAGTTCCAGAAAAATGTATTAATATGTGGAATAATTTGAGAAAAAACTTTATTGTTTAATAATAAGTGCAAAATTTTATATTCTAGTAAAAGGCTTGAATGATTGAGCCCTTATCACTTATTACATCAACAACTCTTCTATAATAAAGAGTTACATCAATTAACGTTCTTGCTGTCATTCCAGCTACCACAGTAGATTCTGATCGGAGAGAATACCGGAAGTGCTTCCATCGTCCTTTTGCTTTGACCTTGACAGGATAGATCGAATTTACCACAACTACCCAAAATTAAAGGGATTGGAAATCGCCTGTGAGTCTTTTCGGAAATCAGGAGGAAATCACGAAAGAAG
>CM063498.1:18841229-18878729 GCA_032207245.1 Pardosa pseudoannulata | reverse complement strand
TGTTTAAAATAGAAAGGATTTTCTTTCTATCTCTTTTGATATTCTCTTTATTTTAATAATATTGTAATACTTTTATTAGTTCCTTAATCTTTTGAAACCGGTTATACCATTCCGAATTATATTTTATAGATTATATGACATACAAATATTTCCTTTATAAATATATTTTACAAATTCGAGTTAAATGAGCCCTTAAAATTCAATGTCCTGGATAGAAGTCCAGTTTGTTCGTCCGTTGAGCTAATTCTTCTAACATTTTCATAGATTTTTGCAATATCTTTAATAAAACTTTTCTAATACTCTATAACCCTTTGACAGTTTCATTTTTTTTCCAGAATTCGGTCAAAAAAAATGTGAATTTTTTAATTGCATTTTTTTTGTTCATTTTACATTTTTAAGTAAAAATATGTTATTAAAATTAACATTTCTAATATTAAGCATTTATCACAACTTTTTTTCTTTTTATGAAAGCATCATAGAACTGAAGTTTACCTTTAGTCTCATCGATATCGAAGTTAATTTTTGGAATTCCAGTGAAAGCAAATCTAGGAGGTGGATCCGAAGGATTATCACAATTAATTTCAAAAAATTGTCTTGCTTGACTCATTCCATCTACTCTCAGAGTCATTACTATCCAGGTCATCTAGTAAACTTTCGCTATTATCATTTAAGGATAATTCAGTTTCTGATTCCAAGTCACAGTTCGAATCACAAGAAATTAGATCCATAAGCTCTGAATTATCCATTATTTAAAAGTAAAAATATATTATTCAACTCTTACATCAATAAAATTATCAGGTGGTTAGTAAAATATAACCAGTAAGCTATACACTGAAAGACAACAATTCGTCTTCTGATACAAAACATGCAAAAACCCCACGCTTTTGAACCAATCAGAGTAGAAAATGCAATAAACTGCAAACTATCATTTACTGGACATCTACACGAATAATTTGTTACTAAAATTGGAAAAAATACAGCCGAAACAGTGCAAGCGAAATAGAAATCAGTTTGCCCTTACGCCGTACGGGCAAATCAGTAAAGGCCCGAAAGCTGTGCCCGTAACCGCAAAACAGGGAATGGATTAACCCCTTAACTGCCGCGGACGTATATAGTGTTCCCTCGCCACTTCGAGCTTCATGTTTTGTGCCTTCAGTGCTTAGCGAATTTTTCCAAAATATTCATCAAAAAATAAAAATGAAAAAATACCACCTTGTCCCAGCCTCTAAATGTTTTAAACAAAGTAGCGTTCTCGACTTAAAATTCTTTCTATCCATTTCCCACAGCTTTCTATCCTATAGATGTAAATTTTCTGTCTATTCAACACGTTTCTCAGCTGTCGCCGGCAAATGGCTCCGCGTTCTTTCTGATCTTACACTTAAATTCGCTGAGTAAGTGGAAAAATTCTTTCTGTCTTCGTTCTTGGTTTCACCTCTGTTCGAGCAAAGTGATTTTTGTGTCTTTCTCTTGTCTGTCGTTGACTAGTAAAGATGTCCGTTTTTTCAACTCTGAAATATATTTTGAGTTAAACTTGTTTCATTCTCTTCAATACGACCAGACTGCATCGTTCATTTGTTATTACTGCTAGCTACATAGCTTTTTCATTGCCCTGTAGCCCGGGAAAGTAAAAAAGGTTAGGGGCTACATAATTATTATGACTAGAGGAAATAATTATTACAAACATATATATATATATATATATATATATATATATATATATATATATATATATATATATATTGTTAAGAACTTCAAAAGCTGGGTTCGGGGATTGAATGGACTTTAAGCAAGACTACAGCACGAAAACAATCATTTATATTCATTCAGTTGGAAAATACAACTCACCGTGCATACTCTGTGAACCGAGAGATTCACTTGACTCTCTGGTTTTCTTCAGGATCTTCAGGATGGTGGGTCAACTGGATTGCCTGGGCCGAGCCCTCTAATCCAGAGATTTCTAACAGTAAGCATAAAATGACAACGAGCAGAAAATAAAACAACTAAAAAGAGGAAAGAGGGGATAGGGAGGTGGATTCGTGAGTTCCTGACACAAAACTAGAGAGTAGAAAGTTTAGGGATAGAAATAAAACATATTTTTGCGGCCAGGGACATCCGTACAAAAACCATGAAGTAAACATTTTTATTGATAACTCTCTGGTTTCAAGATCTTGAAGATCTTCAAGATGATTGGTCAACTGGATTACCTGGGCCAAGACCTCAAATCCAGAGATTTCTTACAGTAAGCAGAGAAATTGACAACGAGCAGAGCATAAACAAATAAAAGATGAAAGATAAGGATAGAATGGGAGATTCGTGAGTTCATAACACAGTAACTAAAGAGTAGAGAGTTTAGGGATAGGAAAACACAAAAATATTTTTTTTTGGGGGGGCAAGGGACAACAGAACAGTAACTCTCTGGTTTTGGGACTCTGGTGCCTTATATAGGCTCGAAAAGACTGCTAGAATATTCCAGAAACCGGAACCGGAAGTTGTCACGTGAAGCCACACTTGGCGACATTTGGCAAAACTTGGCGATTCTTGGCGACGAACTTGGAGATGAACTTGGCTACAAAAATAGGTTGCCAAAACTGTCGCCAATGTGGCAATATCTCGCCAATTTGGTGAGATACCCACAGAGTCCCATGATAAATTTACTTTTTACTAGACAAATCCGTAACAATATATATTGCCGCATAAAGAAGCTTTGCCAACGAGATCAGTGGTCGAATAGTCAAAGCACGAGATCCAGACCCGAAGATTGTGGGTTTGATGCTTGCCATGGTGGTTGATCCAAAGTACGGTTTTTTAAATTAAAAATGTTATTTATTGTTTCCTTATGCTCTCGAACAGTCTAGATCTTTCTTTAATATGTAAATTAGTTATTTCTTGAATATTCTGTTCGCGTATCAAAGCTGATACCCAGTAGCTGTAGGCAACTTCTTGATCTTGTAAAGTTCCGAGTTGCTACTTAGCTTCAATAAATTCATCTGTTGAGTTAAGCAGTGTGTTCATTTGAATCTTCGTGAGAATATATATATATATATATATATATATATATATATATATATATATATATATATATATATATATATATATATATATATATATATATATATATATATAATATATATATATATGTATATATATATTGAAATATGTAACATTTTTCAGTTTTTCTTTGAGATTATTATTAAAACTCAGTTCAAATTTAAGAAATTCTGTTTTTTTTTTTAAAGAAATATTCAATTTATTGCCATAATATTTACTATAAAAATTAGATGATCGGGTATCCACAAAAAAATACTCCAAAACATTTAAAATATATTTTAAGTAATAACAATGCACATTTGAGAGAAATAAAATAAAATCCATTCGCATAAAACAATTAAATGATTACAAATCAAAAAGTCATGTCTTAAAACTTTTTTTTATGTGATAAATTTGTACTTGAATTTATGTGTACAAAAAATAAATACTTTTTTTCTAATAAATTTTAAAACTGCATTTTAACGTATGGAGTTCGCTGAAAATGCTCTTCTTTGAACAACAAAAAAGATCATGAAACATCCGTGAATTGCATTCTCTCCATTTCTTTTGTAAGATTTGTGATAACTCATTTTAAATAATTTTTAGATTATTGATAGCATAAAGTTTTTATTTATATATGACCGATTAAGAGTCATCGATCAAGCGACATTAAGTGTCATCATGTCACTTAACTGAATCCGTGTGTCACTTCATATGTCATTTATTAAAGAAAATATCAAAATTTACTTTCTATAATTCGTATTAATATTTTTAACAGCACTCTAATTATATAAATCTGAATCTTATGTTTACTTAATGAAGTATATTTGCATTAATAATATTGCTTTAATTATTCCAAATAATTTAATTCTAAGAAATAGTTGCTTGTTTCTATATATTTTAATAATTATTCAAAATATGACATTTTTATTAACATGTAAAAACGTTTGAAAACATCAAAAGATTCATCATAAGATTCATCATTATGCAACATTTGTAAAAGTGAATAAAATCTTTGATTGGCATTAATGAAATTATCTTAACGAACTTAAATATATACATAACGGAATTAATTATCATCATAAAACAGCATTGACATTTACGCATGTTAAAGAAATGTAATATTTTGCGTTATATAAGACTTACATATGATTTTAATATATAGCTTTTAATATGATCAAAGTAGATTTTATATTTTCAATACTTGTCATGTGAAATATAATGTTAAAAGAGAACTTCAAATATAAAGCTATTATTTATAATAGGATATTGCCACTATCGAGTGCATTTAATATCCGAAACATGTCTATAAATATATTAGTGTAGGCATCTTACAATGAAACTCTATTTTAAACCATGTTCATATTTAAATATTTACCTAAAAGTTTCTTTAAATATAGAGAAAATAAGAGGTTTACATATATTGAATCGTATTTATATATAATGGCTGAAATGCTTGGAATTTTAAAAATCTCTGAAAAAAGACGTAGAATTCAATCTAGTCTATGTTTCTTAAAGTCCCATTCTTTTGTTTTTTATTTGTTTAAATACAGTATTAGCTTCGATCAATTTTAAATCTTAATAAAAGCTGTTTTTATACTGAAATTTCATAAATCACTATCATATAATATCATATCATATCAATCATATCATATCAATCATATCATATCAATCATATCATATCATATATCATATATCATTCATATCATATATCATATCATATCATATCATATATCATATATCATTTCATATTCTATTATATATCATAACATATCAATCATATCATATCATATCATATATCATTTCATATCCTATTATATATCATATCATATGATGTCTCGTATATCATATCGTATTGCATAAATCACTATATATGCATCACTAACTTAAAGCATGATTATTAGTCTTAAAAATATGATCTACGGTTTAAGATTTTAATTTTTTTCAATATTACATATTCCTTTCAAGCAACAAATTTCTATTTGATGACTTCCCGAACTAATCTAAAGACAGTTTTTTATTACTCTCACGGGATTCATAGATTTTGATTCTCTTTAAAGTGGATTCCCCAATATCAACCATGAAAAAAATTTTGAAGTTTTGAAAAATGTCTAAAGGAAACTTCAGATTGTTTTCGAAGTTTAAAAAGTTGAGAGTTTGATAAAAAAAAATAAAAGAAATTATTAAGCATTGTCAGCTCATTGAAGTAAATTTGTGGAAGAACTTTGTGATTGTACTCTCGTTATATTTTTAAAAATAAAGTGTCAAGGATTTTTCACGAAGCTATTTTTATGCTCTTTAACACAATGTAAAGGTTGATGTTTGTGATATATCGTTTTTTAAAGAAAAACAAACCCTCTACTTTTTATTTGAATATTTAGCTATTGTTTCAATACTTGGAGCAAATATTTTCATCTTTTGTAGAAAAGTTTTAAAACCGCCATATCCATATAAATCCTATAAATAAAGTACAGACTATTTAATCTATTTTAATATTAGTGTAATCAGGTTGTTACTTATATCAATAAAGCAGGTGTTTTATCAGCACGAAATTTTACAGTAATTTTTTTAAGGGAATGATTGACTCACAGCATTATTATTTTATAAGTAACTAAAAAGTTTGCCCTTTCTTTACTACGGTAAACTAAATGTATTACTTTTAAACAAAGATTTTTTTTCGAGAATAACTCTTTAAATTCGTCTCAGTTCAGTTCGAGTCATTGGAATATTTATATATTTCTATTATAAGTGTATTATAACAATATTCAGTTTTTATGTTCGAATTTGTGTCTTATATTAAAGTTGTTCAAACTTTTATTAGGGTAAAATATAAGTTTAACCCTACATTACATTACTGCATTTCTACTGTACGCTGATTAGTAACGTGAATAGATCTTGCCAAATTACGTGGTAGGAAGCAGAGGTTTTGATAGCAACAGTGCTAATTTTGTTGGAAGTAATGAATGAATTCCAAAATTAAGGAAATTTATGACAAATCACATAGTTTTATATGAAACAGTAACACCCATTCATATCGACAACCATATGAATATGAAGATAACTATATAAAATGATAGGTTTTTATTTGCCCATCAGAGTCACTGAAATTTATACTTTTTGTTGTTAGAATATTGTTGATAAACATTTCATTGTAACTTAAAAATTAACCAAAAATTAAATATAAAATTAGTTCTCATATAAAAATGCTATAATTTGAGTCACATAGAAATAAAAGTGAATCCCTTTATATCTAAATTTCGAGGTCAAATCGAACGGATACTACGCAGACGATGTTTAAATAATATAAAATAAGAAATGAATAAATGAAATATTTAAAGGAATGACGTCATAAGGATAGAAAAAAATCATTTCCTCCTATTTACTATGTGACAAATTAAAAATTTTAATCTCCTGCTTTTAACCGAGGAAAACTGCGTTTAAAACAATTACTTGGGATGACGTCACATTGCCAGAAATATTGCTTCTTTCACTTATTTATGATGCGATAAATTAAAACATTAATCGTTTGCATTTAACCGGGGAAAATAATGCTTTTAATAATGACATGGAATGCTCGAAAAAGGGGAAAGGAATGGATTTCGAACGATAAAAATTTACAAAAACCTTCCTAGGGATATACCTAAGAATTTCCCAAATTTTCACAGCGATTGGATGCATGGTTTTTGAGTCTATCGAGTACAAACAGACAGACACAAATTCATTTTTATATATATAGATTATATAAGATTATTAGAAGACCCGACATACCTTGTTCTGCTTTAAAGCTGTAAATCCCAAACTTGTAAAATCTTATAAAATAAATTAAAATTGGACCTTCTTGATGGAAAAGTAAGGAAAAGAATATTTTAAAAATACTTGGAGCCATTATGCGTACAGCCATCACAAACGTAATTAGATTAAATTAAAATTCCGACATCGCCTGTACAAGGATTCGATCCTGGAACTTATCTTACTGAAGCTCGTTGAGCTGACCACTGCTCCACGGATACGTTGACTGTGAAATGTTTATAATAATCTCAATAAGCTTGCAATTCTTGGTTTCTAATAAAAAAAAACCCATTTTCTATCGGATCAAATTGTGAATCTAAACCGTTCTCGAATCTAGTTAATTACACATACAAAATTTCATCAAAATCAGTCCAGTCGTTTAGGAGGAGTTCTATTATAAACACATAGACAGAAGAATTTTATGTATAAAGAAAATTTTTTATGACTAGGAAAAATAATCCATAAGACAATGTTAAATAATATACAGATACAGAAAAAGTGTATAAAAGGACATCTAATGAGATAACTACATTAACATTGATTCTAAAACTCAATAACAAAGAATATACACCACGGGTCATTTTTTACCCGGACATCTTACGTACACCTTACACTTGAACAGCTTATGAAGGTCAAGTAAAATGCTGCTTTTAATAATATATTCTTTAAAAATCAAGAATATTTTAAGAAATATTTGTAACAGCCATTCTATTATATTTATTCCTGCATTAATGAACGCGAAAAATTCGTAGTTTGTAATGTGGGCATAATTTCAATGTTACATGACATAATATTCTTGGTTTAAAATGGATTTAATTAAATGGATTCTGAATTTCGTTTATATTTGTAAAAAGTTTTCGATGATAGAAAGTTAATTTAGCATGACAAATTTATCGCTTATTTCTTTTATTGTTTGAACTTGATCAACGCATAATGTTTAGTTCTAATTACACACATGCACATGCAAGCACACACTCTTTCACACATTCATATCTATAAATATTATATACAGAGAGAGAGAGACAGTATGCACACATACATATATATTCACATACATTCATATCCACTCTCCCCCACTCCTTTATATATATATATATATATATATATATATATATATATATATATATATATATATATATATATATATATATATATATATATATATACATACACCTATAAAAATACATTCACACACAGGCACATTCTCACACACTATTTACATATATGTATATAGCTAGACGCGCACACACATACATCCACACTCTCAAACACACTTTATGTATACAGCTATTCACACACACACACACACACACACACACACACACATATATATATATATATACATACACCCATACAACTATATTCACACACACATGCACACTCTCACACACTATATATATCGCTATGCGCGAGCGCACACATACACATGCATATATATTCACACACACATCCACACTCTCTCTCACACACACCACACACATATATATATATATATATATATATATATATATATATATATATATATATATATATATATATATATATATATATATACAAACACACCCATTCATACATTTGCACTCACACACATACATATTTTTCTTTTACATTAGTGATTATCCTTCTAGATATTCATTTGCAATGATAAATAAGCATCATTGAAAACTTTCGAAAATAAGAAAAGGAAAAAAAAACTTTCGAAGTCATTCGGACTTATGTTATTCTGCTATAACATTCACATAAAATGGTATTTCTTCATGCAACAATCTCCATAAAAACAACACTAAAGTGTCAGAAAAACAAACGTTTATGGTTTCTACATAACGGCCGTCGTGTGGTTTTCATTTCGTGGCCCTCGATCGGAAAATGTCTTCATTTCTCACAATCTCAGAAACGGAAATGGAAAGAATGTGTTTCTGAAGAGGATAGTGCTATTCTCTTTTTCGTTATTTTTTTTTTGTTTTGTTTAAATTGCTACAAATAATAAAATGCTTCTTTCGAGTCGTACTGAATTTGAAAATCGCAGCAACTTTATCATATGATTGGAATTAAACAAATTAAGTTTATGCACGAAATACATTAATGTTGTAAAAATCTAACTAAAAGGAATCGTAAGTAGAAAATTGTTAACACGTTGAATTCCATGGGGGTCATCGGTGTCTGTCATTCGACTTGGCTACATCGCCGTGGAGGGCAAAATGAGTGCTTAATACAAAAATAGAATGGATAAAAAATTTGAGATGATGAAAAAAAAAATCATGATAAATATGATTGTTTTAACGATAATATTTTGATACTATAATAAATATAAATTTTTAGGAATGCGGCGAGAATATAAAATATTATGAAAAGCAAACATTTTCAATTTCCTTTTTTGCATCTCGAGAATTTTTCTATCCATTATTTTGTAGTCAACTGTTCACCATTTTCTCTTTTAAATGTTTAAAAAATACTAAAAGGAATCGTAAGTAGAAATTGTAAACACGTTGAATGCACGGGTCACCGATGAGGCACTCGACTTGGCTACAGCGCCGCGGAATGCAAATAATAAAAGTACATATTTTATAATAAATATGGATACTAATAAATTTACTGATATATTTACTTATATTGAAAATATTTCACAATAATGATAAATATTTCATAATAAAATTTCTAAATATTGTTATATAATGGTTTGAAGAAATGAATGCAATAAAAGTATAAATTTTTTATTAGGACATAAAAATATAATTTTATGATACTGCGAGAGTCAATAAACCTAAAACAAAGAAAAGATGACAAGTAAGAATAATATGAGATTTTAGTCATCTGCTCTAGTTATTCGAGTTCTTTGTACGCTAAAAACCAGATTAATCACTAGCAATCGAAGCAATTGTAAAAAAAAGACGTCATTGCTACCGCGTGAGAGTCATTAAAATACACCGCGAAGACTGCTTCAAGCATATACCTCATTTTATCTGCTGCAAATAGTATTTCAGCATATGAATGGCATAAAGTACAGTTCACGTCGAAGCCTTCGGCAAACCTTTGAAAATGCGTCTGGCAGTCAACGTGTTAATAATAAAATATAAGCTTATACGAGTACGAGTGGAAATTGAAAATATTTTGTATATGTAGTTAGGAGTCATTTATGCGCATGACCACATAAAACCAACAGAGAATTATTTTTAATTTTTTTAATAAATAAATGTAGATTAAAGTTTAAAAATTAAAATTTAAATATTTGTAGACTGTAACACAAGAATGAATCTTCTAGTCACAAATACGTCCCATTTTAGAATGGATTAAATATATACGAGCATACAGTGCTAATAAAAAGTTTTATGCTAAAATAAAATTAACGCCAAAATAACATATGTATTGTCATGTAAGAGAGTTCTTTATCATCTTTTGATTGTGATTACTACTCTGTTAAGCATTTTGAATACCATGGATATCACTTCAATGAACCTTGGGCCAACTTCAGGTTAAATTGCTGCTTAGATTTATCTCCGCTATTGGTCACTTTGAGACTTAATTGCTAAAACTTTTAACTTATTGCTGGCACTCTTTTGTTCTAGTTAAAGGGGGGTTTTCCAGTACAATAGGCTTCAGGTCGCAGTTCTAGTGTTATTATGAGACGCCCCACCCTAAATCTAAATCTAACATAAATTAGAATGTAACAATAGATTGAACCTTTTCATCAGAAATACATCATGTTGCTAAATGGATTAAATGTATACATATATCCAACGAAATTAGATTATTAAAAAACTTTTACACTAAAATAAAATTAAATGTTAAAAGAAATAGATAACACAAATTAAAAGAAATATTTTCTCTATTGTTTTAAATATTTTTAGTGCTTGAACAATCCCTTATCCAATTTCTCTTGATTTTGTCTCTTTTTCCTACAATATTGGCAAAAGCTGGCAATAGAATTTTACCATTTTTACAATTTCAATTTTAATTTGATTGGGGTTATTATGAACCGCTTAAAGAACTTTCATTTTGTCTTGAACAGAAAGTGGGCTCCTTTTTTAATCATTTTTTTATTTTGCTTAGAGACCACTGAGAGAATAGTTTGCCTGACTATCACTGTCATCCGAGTTATAAACCTAAACCAATCCTAGATAAATGAATGCGATGATGTATCCCAAGCAGGACGATTGCCGTCTTGAGTCATATGGAGGCTTTGTCGGGAATTTTCGACTGTGTCCACAGTCAGACGACGGCGGTATGTCGGAAGATCGTCCAATCATGCAGTGCAACATCCATACGCCTTCGAACTATCTAGTGACAGAAAGGCTGTGTAGTGCCCGAACTAAGAAGAGCATACCCGATCCCCACTGACTTCGGTAGAGCGACAAAAACTCAATGTTTAGTTTGGTTTGGAAGGATACTTCGGTTTGGTCTACTTTTTTGCAACACAAGAGTTAATGAGACCGGGAACTGCTGCTTATAGCCGATTGCGCACAACCACGTCTTAGTGGGATTCGAACCCATGAACTCAAGTACCGAAGATAAACGCCCCAACCATCGTTCGGTCCAAGCCTCAGGAATCAAGTTCTTCGAACAACAGTACTATAATTTTCCTGAGCCCTACACGAACTCTGGGAATCACTGCGAGTTCTTGAAGATTTCGAGAACTAACTAATTAAATGACACAGGGAAAAGAAATTCCTTTTTCGCTTTTCACAAACGAAAGGGCTAAGTTGACGTACTGAAAGAAAATGAAATGACTAGAAATCTTCAGCTGGAGACTTCAGAGGAGTTCGCAAGCCCCTGTAATTTCCTTGGACTAACACCTGCGTCTGGGATACAGACAGGTAACTTCTCTGTCTCAAAATGGTGCTAAGATCTACTTGCCAAAGCCTAAGGGTCAGTTCATTATCGAACAGTGATCTAGAGAGTTGAAAAAACCCACTAAATAGGGAACGGATTCTGAGAGAATTACAAAAGGGAGCAGAGTGTATTTTTAGTCACTTAAACCATATAATAACTGCTTCTTGAGAAGCTTCCTAAGCAATTTCTCTATATCAGCGTACTACAATTTTCATATAGGAGCTTTTCCAACAATTTCTCTTTTATGCTCCATTTTAACTTCTTTTTTACTTTTTAATGTAATTTATAACTTTTTTGTTAAATAAAAGCTATTTTTTATAAGTACTTTATTTTATGCACAAGAATGGCACGCTTTGAATGTATCAAATATTTTATATCGAAACTGCAAATTCAGAGTATTAGATCCACGTTAATAAGTCAAGAATATATCAGTGTCTCGGCTTATGTGCAATAATAACTTATATTCAAAACTCATCGGAGTTGAGATCTTTAGTTACGGTAAATAATCTTTTCAGTTTAGCTAACTTTATATCTATAGAATACATAAATCCACACGAGAATTCAGCTAGATACTATTATACTTATTTACTTAAGCTGCAGAAATACTCTGAACCAAAATAAAAGTAGCCACCTCCAGAGATGGCAGCTAAGAATAAGAAGTTGGCGAATATTGTTCAGTGAATGATATTACGTAAGAGAAGAAAGTGCAGATGTCTCAAGACAAGTTAAGATGGAGCCTCGGAGATCTCTCCCTTATCAAAATAGAGATGCCGAGAGCACTTGGGAGAAAATGTTGCGAAATATAATCAGAACTTTCCCCCTCTTAATGTCAATAATCTCAATATTCCATTCCCGAATGTGTTTTCTTAAGTTTGATGCCGAAATTAACTAATTCGATTTAAGAGCCAACTTCCTCTCTATTCACTAAGTAAACAGGAAACTTTTTAAATTAAAATTGCATATCAATCGGTTTATTTTGAATGGGATTAGATTTTTGAAATCTGTGCAAATAGATTTTCCATCAAAATATGCGAGATACTCGTAGGAGAGAAAACACAGTTTTCATTAAAACATGCTTTGAAAATTATGACCTGGAGGTTTTTTACTTTGAAGTGAATACTGACATAAGTAAGAAAAAATAATTTTACATTAAGACTGTATAAGAAGTAAACACTAAGCTGATATTACTTTAAAAGCAGGAAAATTCGTTATAATGTTTTTATACTTAAATAAGAAAAATAACGATGCCTAAATATCAATATATATTCACGTTCGTATGTAAATCTAAAATTCTTATTGTATTATATCCTTTTAAATTTTATTAATTATATGCTTATTGATATCTTCCCTAGTTATTTCATTTATGAATTTGAATAATTACTAAAAATTAAACAACTTTAAAATATTTTACTTTTTTAATTTACAATAAATTTTAAAAACACGATTTACATAAATATTTAACTTAAATAACCGAGTTTTAGTTTTAAGCAACTTTTAAAATTATTTTATCAAAATTGAAGTTATAGTCTATAAACCCATAAGCTTTAAACTTCAGTTGCCTTCATATATCTGTTAAAAAGTCTTCAGATTCACTTATATTTTCTTTCAGTTATTCTGATAATAACTTGATTTTAAAAACTGTATTGCAAACGTTTTGTATCTCGTGCAGAAAAGTTAGTGATACTTTATTTTATCTTAATACTTCTCTTTTTGTCAGATGTGTAATACAACTGATACAATCGTAAAAGAACATGAATATTTTCTTTTAATACCTCACATCGATATCAATATGTCTTAAAATAATCCTTAATACTAGGCATCAAAAGAATAGTTGGATTCACACACACACACACACACACACACACACACATATATATATATATATATATATATATATATATATATATATATATATATATATATATATATATATATATATATATATAATATATATATATATTATAAAGTTATATATATATATATATATATATATATTATATATTATATATATATATATATATATATATATATATATATAATATATATATATATATATATATTGATGTATCGAAAATGCTTGAAACGATTGAAGTTGAAGCGTATTTAAAGATTTTACATTACTTACCTCTCTTCGGTCTTTTCGAAAAAGTATTTATGGAAAACTGAGCAATACGAGTTACAACAGAACAAATTGGTGTTAGAACAGTCCAACTCAAACACAGAGTTATTTTTTCAGATTCCCTATCAACCGTCCATTGCATCTCTCCATAAAATGCCACAAATTCAACTACTGATTCTTGGAGAAGAAACCTTCTAACGTCTAGATGAATGTCCATTATCTTACAATGAATTCCAGGTCGTGATAGAATAACTGAAAACTATTGGGTTGATAAACCAACAAAAAAAGGAACTGTTATTTTACACACAAATAATTGTGAAGCACCATTTTTATCAATAAAAAGAATTATAAAAAAAATTATGAGGAAAAGTTATGATATCAGAGTATTTAAAGAAATCAAGAATAAGAAGTGGAAAGATTCGATTTACTAAGACCCCAGAATCTCCTAAATCCGTTGCAGAATTTTTACAATTTCAATTTTAATTTGATTGGGGTTATTATGAACCTCTTAAAAAACTTTCATTTTGTCTTGAACAGAAAGTGTGCTCCTTCTTCTTTTAATCATATTTTTATTTTGATTAGAGACCACTGAGAGGATAGTTTGCCTGATTATCACTGCCATCCGAGTAATAAACCTAAACCAATCCTAGATAAATGAATGCGATGATGTATCTCAAGAAGGACGATTACCTTCTTGAGTCTTAAGTAAGGAGGCTTTGTCAGGAATTTTCGACTGTGTCCACAGTCAGGCGACAGCGGTATGTCAGAAGATAGTCCAATCTGGCAGTACAACATCCATACGCCTTCGAACTATCTAGTGACAGAAAGGCTGTGTAGTGCCTGAACTAAGGAGCGCATACCCGATCGCCACTGATTTCGGTAGAGCGACAGAAACTCAATGTTTAGTTTGGTTTTGGGTTTGGAAGGCTACTTCGGTTTGGTCTACTTTTTTGCAACACAAGAGTTAATGGGACCGATACCTGCTTCTTAAAGCCGATACCGCACAACCATGCCTCAGTGGGATTCAAACCCATGAACTCAAGTACCGAAGATAAACGCCCTAACCATCGTTCGGTCCTAGCCTCAGGGATCATGTTCTTCAAAACACATTTTCCTGAACCCTATACGAATTCTGGGAATCACTGCGAGTTCTCGAAGATTTCGAGAACTGACTAATTAAATGACACAGGGAAAAGAATTTCCTTTTGGGCTATTCATAAACGAGAAGACTATGTGGAGGCACTGAAAGAAAATGAAATGACTAGAAATCTTCAGATGGAGTCTTCACAGGAGGTCGCAAGCCCCTGTAAGGTCCTTGGACTAACCTACGTCTGGGATGCAGACAGGTAGCTTCGCTGTCTCAAAATGGTGCAAAGATCTACTGGCCAAAGCCTAAGGGTCAGTGCATTATCGAACAGAGATCAAGAAAGTTGAAAAAAAAACACTAAACAGGGAATGGATTCTGAGAGAGTTGCAAAAGGGAGCAGAGCGTATTTTTAGTCACTTGAACCATTATAATAATTGCCTCTTTAGAAGCTTCTTAAGCAATTTCTCTATATCAGAGTACTACAATTTTCATATAGGAACTTTTCCAACAATTTCTCTTTTGTGCTCCATTTTAACTCATTTTTTACTTTTTAGTGTCTTTTATTACTTTTTTGTTAAATAAAAGCTATTTTTTATAAGTACTTTATTTTATGTACAAAAATGGTACTCTTTGAATGCATCAAATATTTTATATCGAAACTGCAAATTCAGAGTATTAGATCCACGTTAATAAGTCAAGAATATATCAGTGTCTCGGCTTATGTGCATTAATAACTTATATTCAAAACTCATCGGAGTTGAGATCTTTAGTTACGGTAAATAATCTTTTGCAGTTTGGCTAACTTTATATCTATAGAATACATAAATCCACATGAGAATTCTGCTAGATACTATCATACTTATTTACTTAAGCTGCAGAAATACTCTGAACCAAAATAAAAGTAGCCACCTCCAGAGATGGCAGCTAAGAATAAGAAGTTGGCGAATATTGTTCAGTGAATGATATTACGTAAGAGAAGAAAGTGCAGATGTCTCAAGACAAGTTAAGATGGAGCCTCGGAGATCTCTCCCTTATCAAAATAGAGATGCCGAGAGCACTTGGGAGAAAATGTTGCGAAATATAATCAGAACTTTCCCCCTCTTAATGTCAATAATCTCAATATTCCATTCCCGAATGTGTTTTCTTAAGTTTGATGCCGAAATTAACTAATTCGATTTAAGAGCCAACTTCCTCTCTATTCACTAAGTAAACAGGAAACTTTTTAAATTAAAATTGCATATCAATCGGTTTATTTTGAATACGATTAGATTTTTGAAATCTGTGCAAATAGATTTTCCATCAAAAGATGAGAGATACTCGTAGGAGAGAAAACACAGTTTTCATTAAAACATGCTTTGAAAATTATGACCTGGAGGTTTTTTACTTTGAAGTGAATACTGACTTAAGTAAGAAAAAATAATTTTACATTAAGACTGTATAAGAAGTAAACACTAAGCTGATATCACTTTAAAAACAGGAAAATTCGTTATAATGTTTTTATACTTAAATGAGAAAAATAACGATGCCTAAATAACAATATATATTCAAGTTGGTATGTAAATCTAAAATTCTTATTGTATTATATCCTTTTAAATTTTATTAATTACATGCTTATTGATATCTTCCCTAGTTATTTCATTTATGAATTTGAATAATTACTAAAAATTAAACAACTTTAAAATATTTTACTTTTTTAATTTACAATAAATTTTAAAAACACGATTTACATAAATATTTAACTTAAATAACCGAGTTTTAGTTTTAAGCAACTTTTAAAATTATTTTATCAAAATTTAAGTTATAGTCCATAAACCCATAAGCTTTAAACTTCAGTTGCCTTCATATATCTGTTAAAAAAGTCTTCAGATTCACTTATATTTGCTTTCAGTTATACTGATAATAACTTAATTTTAAAAACTGTATTGCAAACGTTTTGTATCTCGTGCAGAAAAGTTAGTGATACTTTATTTTACCTTAATACTTCTCTTAATGTCAGATGTGTAATACAACTGATACAATCGTAAAAGAACATGAATATTTACTTTTAACGCCTCACATTGAAATCAATATGTCTTAAAATAATCCTAAATACTAGGCATCAAAAAATAGTTGGATTCACACACACACACACACACACACACACACACACACATATATATATATATATATATATATATATATATATATATATATATATATATATATATATATATATATATATATATATATATATATATATATATATATATATATATATATATATATATATATATATATATATATATATATATATATATATATATATATATATATATATATATATATATATATATATATTGATGTATCGAAAATGCTTGAAACGATTGAAGTTGAAGCGTATTTAAAGATTTTACATTACTTACCTCTCTTCGGTCTTTTCGAAAAAGTATTTATGGAAAACTGAGCAATACGAGTTACAACAGAACAAATTGGTGTTAGAACAGTCCAACTCAAACACAGAGTTATTTTTTCAGATTCCCTATCAACCGTCCATTGCATCTCTCCATAAAATGCCACAAATTCAACTACTGATTCTTGGAGAAGAAACCTTCTAACGTCTAGATGAATGTCCATTATCTTACGGTGGATTCCAGCTCGTGATAGAATAACTGAAAACGAATGGGTTGATAAACCAACAAAAAAAGGAACTGATATTTTACACACAAATAATTGTGAAGCAACATTTTTCTCAATAAACAGAATTATAAAAAAAATTACTAGGAAAAGTTATGATATCAGAGTATTTGAAGAAATCAAGAATAACAAGTGAAAAGATTCGATTTACTAAGACCCCAGATCTCCTAAATCCATTGAAGAAGCGGCCTTCCATCTGGAGACTGGACATAACTGTTCTGCTACACATCTGTCCAGAACTGGTACTTACAACAGATTTTTGTAGTCTTTTTACAACCAGAACGCTGCGATGTGCAGTTATCAACTACTAAATTGTCTTTCGTTGAGTGGAAAAAATATATACAGTCAATAGTGGTGAGTTAGAGAGTTGATGCAGTTGACACCCATTGACTTAATTCCTATTTTTATGTTTTTGTAATCTCTGGTTTTGTGCTTTTATTGATATTGTTATAAGCTACTGTTTTATACTATTTTGTCTTTTCATTTTATTTTATTCCTACAATTTCATGTCTCTTTGATTCATGGGACCCAATGATGTACAATCAAATGTTTCTGCAATACCCCCTCCTCTCTTTTAAATACTTTAACTTTTTAGAGGGATGCCCGTTTTCTGGCAGTGAATTCCAGTTCATGTTAGAAAAACTGAAGTGAATGGACTGAAAACAAGCAAAAAAGGGAACTGATATTTTACAAGCAAATAATTGTGAAGTATCATTTTTCTGTTATTTATTGACAATGATATTAATTTCCATTCGATTTCAACATATTTTTCTCTCAGTTTTACGCTTCGATGAGAGCACCATATGTTTGCAAACTGTTGAACCACTAATGTAGCACTGACAAAAATTATGGATATGAAACTTAAGCTTAAGTTATTCTATTAAATCTACTGAAGCATAAATTTTACGCTGAAATTTATTTTCTTCTTTTGAGTTTAAATCCTATCTCTCAGTTAAGTGAGGAAGTAATATTTAAAAAACTCCATACGATTAAGTTAAAAAATTTTATGCATAAATATCGATAAGAGTTCATGGTCTAGAGCGATGTATTCAATAAGAAATGTCTTCTTTGAAAATAAAATATCTTTTAGGTTAATTCACGAGACAAATGGTGAGGAAAACTTATTATCGGTTGGCTGGCTAATAGAAATCTAAGTGATTATTAGGCAGGGAAATTTATCTTTCTTTTCATTCATTGTAAGGAAATTATAAACTTATAAAATTTTATTTTAAGTAAATTATTAATCCAGAAGTGTTTCTAATGAAATAATTAGTAAAGTGTATAAATTACCAAGAGTAAAATTATAAAAAGTAGTTAATGGAAGTAATCTCTATAGTTAACTTGTTACTAAATTCAATTCAGCAAAAATATTTGCTAAAAGTAAACTAATCACTGTTAGAACTACAAATAACGTTTTATATTTTTATATAATTTTCCAAAATTAAATAGTTTGGTTTCGTTTTGGAGCGCTACAGTCTACAGTTTTGTTTATGAGGGTCAATGAGAAAGCTATTGCTTAAAGGTGATTCCGGACGGCTACGAACAATCATGCCAGCATAGGGATTCGAACCAGCGAACTCTGGTACTGAAGTGAAGCGTTCTGCCATGTGTCCATCGTTCCGAAATAATTTGAAAATAATGCAGAAGAACTTGCATTTTTTTTTTAATTTTTATATTAAGACTTTTGTTCTCAAAAATAGAATATTCTAGCAAATTAATGTTTAATTTGAAAAAACTACTATGCTCCATTAATTTTAGTTAACTTAAATATATTACCATATTCCAGCACCCTACAAAGATAGTTTGATATTTGTGATGTAGTTAAAATTTATTTTCAGTTACAGTTATATAAACTATAAGAGAGGAAATAAAACATTTGTTCATTACTTTATTTCTCTAAAACGCCATGTCATGGTATCAGGAAAGTAAGAAAAGTCGAAAACATGGTGTTTAACACCTCAAAAATTTATATCTCTTTATCATTTACATCTTTTTATTGAGAAATTTATTTGTTGCGAAAAAGTACTGTATGCTTTTTTTGAAAGCTGCACAATAAAATGTCTAAAATGTAAAAAAAAATTGTGATTTAATTGAATTTAGGACAAAGCAAAAATATATGAAAATTTCGCTTTTAAAAGTTAGTTTTTTTTTAAAGTTTTCTCCGAATGAAACACCATTAATCGCTTGATATATCAAGTACGGGATTAGCTAAGGAGAGAGGGTTTCAGATACAAAAACCATTAATAACCCTCTCCGATAGATATCAATGTTTCTCCAAGAAATTAAAGAAAAATAGTATACTCTGGCCCATCGTGGTATTGTAGTAGGTGTAGGAATTATAAGATAGTCCTTATATAATGACATGAGAAGGCGGAATCAAGGAAATTTCGACAGCTTAATATAGGCTTCTTCCAAACATTACTTAAAAAAATATTTCCTAGAAAAGAAAACTCTTTTTTTAATACAGAAGATCTGTGTTTTAGCAGAAAAAACTTAGGAAAATTTTACCTATGTTCATGAACACAAGTAGATAAGACATTTTAAAGAGAAAGCGAGATTCTATGTATACAGATGCTGACCACTCCTACTAAACTAAAAATAATGGTTTAGCAATGGTTATGTCAGAGATTTTCCACTGCCTTTTAAAATTAGCACATAAAAATATAAAGATAATATCCTGTAGAAAAAATGTACTAAAAGAAAATTTCAACTATTAAAAATTATCAAGAAACCCTCCTTTAACATGCCTGTGGGAATAGGAATAATTGGAAACAAATTACCTATAATAGTACTCTTAGTTGTACCTAGGATTTCTTGTAAGGAAACATATGTACCTAGGGTTACTTTCCCAGGAACCTAGATATATAAGGTTACTTTTCCTGGAAGATTTTCATACATTTGTATTGAGAACTAAGTATGTAAAATGCACAGAGGTACAAAATTAAAAACTTACACTAGCATTAAACAAATACATGTCTTTAAAAATATTTCTGCAGAACGAAAGCTGAAGCTGTACCAAAAAAAAAGATATTGGTTTTTTTTCATTTTGCTTTGGTAAAGCACACGACTCCCTCTTCAGCGGAGAGCCAGGGAGTCTTCTTATGTCGAAAATAGTTCCAACGCCAGTTATAGATACTGGTGTTGGAACTATTATCTATATCTATATCTTGAAGTATTATGTATATTCTTCTTATCAATACTCTCTGAAGTTAAAAGCTAATGCACATAAATTTTAGGCCATGAACAAGCTAACGATTTTACCTCAGTTGTCAGATTTGAAGGTGCTGTGACAAGCGAGCTGGAAGTTTTATAGAGCTCTATCAATGTGCAACTTTCTGTACACAGATAAAACATTCTGTACACTTGCAGCTTTCTGTACACTTTAGAATTAAATACTTTGAAAAATTAGAGAATAAGTGAACTACATAGAAGAAAATAACGTAGAATTTGGTAAAGATATTTGCGTTATGAACAGGAGTTTTAGGTTGTGCAAGATAAAGAATCAAGAATTGCAGTTATTTGACTCAACAGTAAATGAATCATTAAATGTAAAATTTTAATGGGAAGTTGAAAATAATTTCTCCAGTATCAGCTGGAAATCAAAGAATATTTTCTGCTTCCGGGTTCTTTACAACAAATATAAGACCTGGGATGAATGATAAAAGAACATATCGGTTATGCTTTCTCAAATGAATTAATATATTTTATTTGTATTTTGTAATTTGGTTAATGTGTAAATGAGAATAAATTTTTGGATTTAAGAAAAACCCTATGAGTATTATTGATATCTTTTAGAAATAATAGTTTTTTAGATTAAAAAAGTTGATGCAGTTCTGGGAACTTACAAAAAATGAAAGGTGGACAATTAGAAATCCTAGTTGTATCTGGCTTTCTAACAAAGCTTAAAATGGTTAAACAGTGGAGAGGAAGTGAAACTATAGTTACCATACGAGTAACTGTAATACTTAGATAACCATGCTTAAGAAACAAAAGATTGCTTTGATATCTATATTCAGTATTTTTTATTTGATACTAGTACATTAAATATGTATTTTAAAGGAATTCTAAATTTTTAGCTTAAAGCTTCAGGAAATCCATGGATTAAAAATGGATGTTTTAAAAAGTACAATATTAAAATAGTACAATATTAAAATATTAAAGTAGTCATGATGTTACGTTGTATTACTTGAATATAAAAACATTTTATTTTTATTCGTATTCAATGTGTGATTAAAAACCTTTTAAAAGCGAAGTTAATATTCATAAAATTACATCACATTAAATTTGCTTTGCCTTCTGGTATGCAAATCGTATTCAGCAAAAAATAAAATCTAATTTACGAAATAAACGTCAGAAGTTTCTGTATGAACATTTTATCATTTGTCATTACTTAAAAGAATAACAATAGAAAATAGAAAATTTTATATAGTCATAAAAACGATTAAATAATAACAAAAAAATTGAAACTGTATGAAATATTTTGAGTTGGGAAAATTCTACAGAAAAATAACAATCCAACAGGTTTTGAATTTTTCAATATTCAAGTCTTCGTCTGAAATCTGCAAGTCTGAATTCAGACGATTGAAGTAAACTATTAAAAGTGCGAGTTTTACTATAAAAAATTCTAATTTTTCCTTTGTATGTGTTCACGCCTTTGAAGTTGCCTGTTCTTTTTTTGGTTATTCCGGTAATTGTTTCTAGAATTTTCTTCTTTACTGTAACAGGCTCGTTTCACCTCAGTCTGGTGATGGTTTAGTATTTAGTTTAGTATTAAAACGTTAAAGTATTAAGAATGCTCTAGTGAAGAATGTAATAATAGAGAAAACAAATAGCAAAAAAATATGATTAAATTTATATATTTTAATTAGAAAATTATTAGAATGCTTGCAAGGAAATTCCGTTTAATAAGTAAACTGCCTCTATATTGTATTTTATCGTGATGATATTATCACAATAGTTAAAAGAATTAATTACAAAAATTATAAAGAATTGATTATTAGAAAAATTAGCATATAACCAGTCCAATAACGGGATCAGTAAAATTTTTAATTTTCCAGAATTGTAAAGTATTCTACGAGTCTAGTAAAAAAATGGTTTGTTTGTTTTTGCTAAGAACTATCTGGTACAAGCTCAATAATTTGTTTATCTTCATACTCCTCTATAGTCTCCCGATACTGTCAATACAGTTTAGAATCATTCATTTAGAAAGATATTTCAAAGTTTTCTTAGCTTATTATCGTTAAATTCTTCCCTTTTTTTTTTTTTTTTTTTTTTTTGCTACAGTAATTAATGGAAGTAAAGGAATGAAACTATCATTTCGACTACATTCTGGTTTGGTTTGGTTTGGTTTGGAGCTCTACGGTCTACTATTTTGCACACGAGGGCTAAAACTACATCCTGGATGTAGATAGAATTTGTTGTAAATGCCGGTGTAAAATTTTCATTGCTCACAAAAGTAATTTATGATTAAATATAAAATTATCATATACATACCTAATCTATTATTTAAGCCAAATATAGAAGAAAATTACTTACGTCATATCTAAATTCAGTGGTAAAATGTATGAAAATAATGCAAACGATATTTAAGTAATTTATAATAAGAAGGGATTAAATGAGATGGTTAAAGGAATGATGTCATAATGCTATAAAAATGTTATTTTTATCTATTTATTATGTGACAAATTGATAAACTTAATCGGCTACTCTTAATCCACGAAAATATGTCTTTAAATAAGGACATTAAATGCTAGAAAAGGGGGAATGGTGTGTTTCGAAAGCTGTTAAACCTAACTCATCAAGAATCTAATATGGATGCCTCTATCCATTCCAGGTATAACCGCCTCATAAACTCGACATAACTTAGGATATTATTATGTAGGGGATATCGTAAGAATAACTGTAACGAAATGGGTTTATATTTATTTTGTAATGGAATACTCGAGAAGAGAACAGTTTAAATATTTATTATTAATTATTTAAAATATTTATTAATATTTATTATTATTATTTATTTATTTTTGTATATGACTTAACTATAGTTAAAAATTTTAAAACTCAGTATAGCGACTTTGAGGTGTGTTTTTCTACCTTTCACGTGTTAAAATGTTATATTTAGCTCTCGATTGAACAGCAGTACCACCAAAATTGTATTTCATGTCACGTCACTTCTTCGTACCCAAAATCTTTTGATCTTATACCTAAAAGAATGTTATTTATTCGACTCGATGAATATGGAATTGGCAGCTGTGGTAGATTATTTGTACCTTTTATCACGCTGAGTGATTTTAGGAATGCTATTCTTACTTTCATTATGTCTATTCCAAACATCTTCAATAATCTTAGTTCTTATATATTGGGATTATAGTTATTAACTTATTCTGTTACAACTAAAATTACAAAAGACATTTTTTGCCTACATGTAGTAAAATTGGTTATTTTTTTCAGGGGTAAAATAAATATTTCTGGAATATATTTGAAGCATAAAATAGAAAATTATTTTTAACATATCCAATGTTTCTTTAGATTTTTATGCAATAGATTTGAGGTTTTATCAATGGGTAAAAATAAAGAATACATTTTGAAAAAGTGCCAGTTGTGAACGAAAAATGCTATTTCATGAAACCACTTTCAGAAGAACAAAACACTTTCCTATTACATAACATCTATAGGGAAAACTTCTATTAAGTATAATAGCAAATATATTTTCTACTTTTCCTTTATGAAAACATTAAAGTATAAAGAATGTTATAGCGAAGAATAATGTAATAATAGAGAAAAAAATATTAAAAAAAGAGATTAATCTTTTATATTTATTTCTGTTATAAGAAAAATATTAGATATAGTTATACATTCATAATTTTGTAGTTATTGAAGTGAATTATTATTTTTTGTTATAAATATTTATAAAAATATTTTCAGGGAAAAGTTTTAGAATTTAATGGGTAGTTGGAAAGAGGATAATGGAAGAAAAACGAAAAGGTTCATCTTATTTACAACTGTAAAGTATTTTAAGCATTAAAAACACTTTTAATTTTAAATATTTCTTATTTTATAATAAGAATGCATCATAGAATTAATGAAATCCCTCAAATGTTAAACAATAGGGCACTTGGCGATTCTGGAAAATTAAAAATTTTACTGATCCTGTCATATGGCAAGCTAAATCCTAGAATACATATATATATATATATATATATATATATATAAATACAAGCATATATATGTATACATACATACATATATATATATATATATATATATATATATATATATATATATATATATATATATATATGTATACATATATATATATATATATATATATATATATATATATATATATATATATATATATATATATATATATATATATATATATATATATATATAGTACAAATATTGACATTCGGTCGAAACCATATGGCAGTACTCATATTACAGATAAAAAACTAAATTAAAATGTTTTCATTGAAATTATTTAAAAATTTAAAGCATTTTCCGTTTTTTTTTAATTAAATTCATTTTATGCTTATGTGCTTAAACTGTAGGAAAAAACTTTGAAGAATGAACACAACGAACATACTTTTTCCTTCCGTTAATTTCTAGGCTAGGAGATTTATCAACTGTTTTTTCCTATAACATCGTTTCCAAGATATAAAATTTGCGTAATTATTCTAATGATCTTGAACGAAATAACTTCTTGATCATTATAGTTTTAATGGGGAATATTTTGGGAACATATTAAGCATTGAGCTGAATATAAAAAAAAATGCTTATTTTAGGGTAAATTAATATTTAAAATAAGTTATTTTCCATGTATAACCTATGTTGTTAAAAAATTGTTAAAATTTCCTAATACGATAAAAATTTGATATTCTGTTACTTTGTTCTTAAGTTTTAATAAATAACAAAATGTAAATCAAAATTATAATAATTGGAAATTTTTAACATAATGCGAAATGTAAAATAAAACTTTGAAAATTTTAAAAATATTGTTTCAATTTCTCTTGTTCTATTACATTTTTTATGTTTTAATTTCCAATATATGTGTTTTCACGTTATGTGTGTACGTTAGAATGTGTTTAGTATGTTTTAATTTTTTTATAAAGCAATAAAACCGTTTAAAATGTGGACAAATTCGAAATACGTCAATATTTTTTGTACCCCCTGTAAAGAAGTAAAAAAAATTATCTGTCTAAATACCAGAAAAAGTAACTGATTTTTCTCTTCATTTTTAAACAAATCCTATAACGTTTTAAAAACTTTTGTCAGGAATTTACCTCCAAAATATTTTGAGCTGCTATAAAAATAAAGTAACTGAGATTTTATTGTGTAACTACATTAATTGTGGCATAAATATTGTTATTGTTACTTATTCCTTGACGTAGGCTTTCCTATACCAGGTTAAATAATCCCCGTCGCTACTGAGACTAATATATGGGTAAAGGTTATACGCAGATCCACTTTGAGCAAGAAACCAAGAGAGCTGAAGACTGATTAAACCTCAAGAAGGGTGCCTGTAATTTAGTAGCAGGGTTTAAGCAAAAGACCTTAAGGTTTGGCTTCCAACTTCCAGAGGAATCGTTGGGTAACTTAGAGGATATAATGACAATGAGCAAATTTTAAGAAATCAACCAACATTAATGAACACATCGCCGGCTCAATACTCGATTCCGTAACTTTCCGGTTATGAGACCTTTGTCTTTGCCGTTTGAATAACCACTGCCACTGCCCACTTCCCACTTTCAGAGACATCGTTGGGTAACTTGGAGGACATAAATACAATGAGCAAATTTTAAGAAACCAACCATCATTAATGAATACATAGTCGGCTCAACAATCGATTCCGTAAATTTCCGGTTATGAGACCGTTGTCTTTGCAGATGAAGTTACCACTGTCACTGCCCACCTCCAAATTTCAGAGACATTGTTGGGTAACTTAGAGGACATAACGACAATGAGCAAATTTTAAGAAATCAACCACAGTTAATGAACACATAGTCGACTATACACTCTATTCCGTAATTTTCCGGTTATGAGACCATTGTCTTTGCCGATTGAGTTACCACTGCCACTGCCCACCTCCCACTTTCAGAGACATCTTTGAATATCTTGCAGGACATAACGACAATGAGCAAATTTTAAGAAACCAGCCACCATTAATGAACACATAGTCGGATCAACACTCTATTCTGTAACTTTCCGATTATGAGACCGTTGTCTTTGCCGATTGAGTTACCACTGCTGACGAAGGTAATATTTCTCGATTGTTTCCAAATTTTACTCAAGATAAAAAGTGATCAAAAACCTGATGGTGAAACTATTGCTATACTGATAACAAACAATTTTAATTCAATTTGATTGAGATAGGGAATTTCCGATCAATTCTATATTCAAAAAATTTGTTTTTGTAAATATCGTGTACGTGCAGTGGGTCCAGTAAACAGTGTTTTTAACTTATCTAATATATATATATATATATATATATATATATATATATATATATATAAGTGTATATATTTATATATAATGTGTGTGTAAATATATATATGAGGAGTTAATTCATAAAATATCAAAGAATAAATAATAGTAAATAAAATCAACGCATAAACCTATACTGTGCACTCTACTATGTCATCATTTCTAACAAGAGCAAAACCTGCTCTTCGCCTGAATGTGTTTCAAGTGTATAATTTAACTAAATCCCTTTGAAAATGGTAAGAGCATGGAATTTCGAAACGAAATATAGTAGTTAAATCCTCTACTAACTGAGAAATGAAATATATAAGGATGCTCAAAAGTCACAATATATTCTATAATTAAAGGACATATTGCGCAAAGTCTTTCATCAAAAGCTGTTTGTAGGTATTATCAGCGGGATCTTTAAATCAAATTTCATTGACGATCTTCACAATACATTAGTGATTCAAAATAAGTGTTATTATCGGAATTGAAATTCTACATTTTAATTATGTGGTGACATGTAGCAGACAATTATTCTGCTTTATCATCATTAGACATGAATGGAATATTAGGGGTTGCCAAACGTGGAAACTGATCTGAAATACTATTTACTTGACTTTAATTTGCATGAGAACAAAATTAATAGGCAATATAAGTTAAGTATTTGTTTTCCATTTCAATTTAGACAAAATTTGTTCTTTATAGAATTATGGTGAAGAAAAATGTTTAATGTACAGAGGAATCTCGACCTATCATTCCCGCACTTATCGGTCAATTCATTTAATATCAAATTTATTCCCATAGTACGTACTTGCACATCGGGGTTTTCCATTTCCCACATCTATCGTTGAAAATTTCCGTCGCATAGCTTTTTCTGAAAGCAATTATCGTTTTTGAGGAAATTAGGTAATAATAAGTCTCATGATAGATTGGAATAATGAGCTTTCTGTTAATAAAATTATTTCAATATTGCATGGACAACATTGATTTCGGTATCGTCAGTGACTTTCTTAGACAATCAGAAGGTTATAACTTCAATTCGCACTGTTTGTTCGATTCATTTGGTTCTAAATTTATCTTAACCCTTTAAAGGTCACCTACAAAAAATCTTCGGAATGTAATGAAACTATTTTATAAATATTATCTTATAAATGCAAAATGTTTAAAAAAATGTTCACACTCTTTAGAGAGGTTTGCCTTAGAGAACACCACAGGAGGGTTTAAGGGGAGTGAACTGACAAACACACCCCCTTGTACAGCGTGAACACAATATTTTTTAAAATTTTAATTACATTCTAAGAACAATAAATAAGTGTTCTTAAAAAATGATTATAATTAAATAGTTCAACAATTTATAAGTGTTGTTTGAATATATATTTTTGTTTGGGGTTTTAAGTAAAAAAAAAATTGAATTACTAACTTTCCAGTTACAGCAAGTATAAATGCATATATTTCAAAAGAAAAAATAAATTAAATGCAATATTATCATCCATTGTAAGTTTTAAATATCCAAAACATAAAAAATCAATAAAAAACACTCATATTTCTCCAAAAATTAGAGATAAAAAATGTTTAACAAGAGGTTTCGCTGTGCAACCACTGCCCGGTAAAGGGTTAATAGAACATCCCATATTTGTTTTTTCCGGATTATTCCTTTCCGGCATCTATTGTTGAAAATTTCGATAGTATAACTTTCTCTTACAGAAAGTACCACTTTGGAAAATTTTCAAGAACTTGAACAGGAAGATTAGTCTGTGATAATAGATTGGGATAAGTTTTTGTGTTGATAAGAATACTTCAAGGTCGCGTGTATCACAAAAGGATTTCGGAAACACCAGGGACTTTCTTAGACAACCAGAGGGCTAGGGTTTAACAACTTGCACAAATCATTTGATTTATTTGGAACTAAATTTATCTATATAGAACTTATTATCATTCCCGTATATTTTATTTCCCGGATCTATCACTGAAACTTTTCATCACATAACTTTTTCTTACAGGAATATTGTTTTGAGGAATGTACCGCATGATTACATTGGGATAATACTAGATTGGAATGATAAGTTTTTGGGTCAACAAGAATACTTGAAAGTGCGAGAATGACAAATATTTCTGAATTGTTCGGGTTTCTCGTAGACTCGCAGGGATTACTAAAACAATAGTTAATACAGACACATTAGTCGAGAACCTAAATTAGGACAAGAAGTAAGGTAAAGGGAACAAGAAAATGTAAATCGTAATCAAACAGTCATGAGTACAGAGTTTTTCTAAAGCATACGATGTTTTGTCATATTAAAAATCTTTTATATTTTAGCACAGTGGCAGTGAAGTTTATTTGCAGAGGAAGACACAGTAAAAAGCTTATTTGCAGTCAGGTGATCAGTTTGTTCAAATAAGATATCACTTAAAAATAATTTTTATTCTGAAATTAAGATTTTATATATACTTTTAATAAGTAATGAAAACAATAAATTTACATATAGTACCTCTTTTTATCGGATTATTATACCTAATATCCATCATTTTACCGCATCAATCCTTTTCTATTTTTTATTTTTAGAAAGAGGATAGTTCAAAGTTCCACTCCATGTAAAATTACTGAAATTGGCAATAAAAAAATAAAGTGAAAAAAGAAAATATAAAAAAAAGTTGATTACGAAAATTAATAGAACAGTTAGAAAGAAAAATATAAAAACCTTTCTTGGTATAAAAATATAGACTTTAGAAGTAGATAAATAATTATCTGTGGGATAGCCTTAGATTTACCAGAAATGAGAGTACCGGTGTGGTAACTAGGTTACAGGAGTATAATACAAGAGTCTAATAATCCTCTCAAAAGGTGAAAGGCAGGTGAGAGGGTTACTAAATCAGAAAAAAATTCTTCCTTATTGATTTAAACATTCTTTTGAGAACAATTTAGATTTCTGCTTTTTAAATGCTTATCTGTGTTCCCTATAGGGAATAGTCGTCGCCACCTTCACTTCATAATGTAAGTAATGAAACAACACAACTCTTACAAATGCACTCACAAAGTGCTTCTTGAAAGACTGCAATAAATAATTCTTTTTGAAATTATCTAGTAATGCCATATTTATTTTACCTTTAATATAAATCTGTGGGTTTCCTGTAATTTTAGTTTTAATCTAATAATATGTTGCTCCATGGCATTAAAACTCTATGCAGAAAACTCCCGTACCGTAGTTTAGACCGTAAAGGTGTTATAAATACAGTATGATTAAAACTTTATCGAAATATCGCAAATACTATTGAGGATATACTATTACAATTTTAATGATTTCATAAATTTGCATATTATAAGTTGTCTTCTGTCTTTCGAAATTGAGTTTAAATTGTAGGTTCTAGTATTTTAACAGACAATAACCAATAATGTAGAGAGTTACACTTTATTATCGTTAGTTTAATAGCTGGTTGAGTTGGGTATGTTACGGTCAAACTTTTGATACACGATGGGCAAAGGAATAGGAAGATATTTCTAGAACTTTATTCTAAATGACTAGAAATATTTAAAGACATAGATACATCATAAACCATTATAAGAGATCCAGGAGAGAAATTCGAATCTACAGATTCCACTATATCTGTAGGTTTGAATCCTTCTTTAGGAATAGGTGTTTCTAGTTGTTCAGAATCTGTTTTCAGCAGTAGGTCTAAATAACATTCGTATAAATGAAATATAATCTTGAAACTACAAACCGGAAAAAACTAAATCTAGTCTAAATACTTATAATCTAGCCAAAAACAATATCTGACGTTCTCAAATAATTTAAACCTATAATCTAATTTCTAGATTCAAATTTTTAAAATGGTACATTTTTGTATTAGAAGATGCTTTTACCCATTTTCATATAATCACAGGAAACAACCCATCCGGTTTATGTGAAAATACAACAGATATATATTTATTCATAGTTGTTCAGAATGTTTTCAGCAATAAGTTTAAATAACCTTCGTACAACTGAAAGTCCAAACAATCTTCAAACTACACACCAGACAAAACCAAATCTAGTCTATAAATTTTCAAATAAACTAAACCTACTATCGAATATCTGGATTCAAATTTCCAAAATTGTACATTTTCCCTTTTGTATTAGAACATATACCCCCCCTTCATATAATCTGTTAGAGAATCCATCTGTTTTATGTGAAAAGATAGCTGATAAATATTTTTTGTCTAGAACTTCTACAGTCGAAGTCTCTTTCCTTGGAATACGGATTTCATTGCCGTAATAAAAATCTTTAACTAAAGCATACTAAGCCTGCTAGACAAGGCAGGAGACGTGATTTCAGATTCTACCGGAAGATTTTATTAGAGATTCAAATAAATCGGAATCATACGATAGATGATATAAGGAAAACAGTTAATGTTCAACAAAAATAATATGCCAGTAATATCACAGTAAAACTATCACTATAGTTAATATCACGAAGCACATGTGCAGGATTCAATCTTCCATTATATTTTCATTTAAATAAACTTTTTCTTTGTATATTTTTTAATGGTATGATAATAAATATTTTTATACGATACGTAGAAATATGATTTTATTAAATTTATTTTTTTTCACGAAAGCATTACTTTATTTCACATTTTAGTATGATTTTACCGAAAGATACTCAAATATGTGGGGAATGGCTCTTTAATACCGGAGTACATGGATTCGAATCTCACTGTTGGCATGGGCATTATTTGTAGCCCTTTGGAGTAGGCTTTAAGTAGTAAGTCTTGGTCTGATTAGTTCTCGTGTAGTGTAACAAATGACCACTTTAAAATATCTAAACTTTAACATTATTTTCATTAATATCATGATACTTGTATTGTAGAACCGACTTTTGAATTCCATTGTCATAGACATCTGCCGAACATCAAAGCATTGGTTAAATATTTAGTTTTATGCTCGGATCCTACTTAATATATTCGATAATTAGCATGTGAAAAATAACGATAATTTTAGTATTGTCCATATAGGGTACATTTTTAAACTTCACTAAACTAATTTAATAAAAATGACATTTTAAAGTAGCTCTTCTCTTAATCATTTTAATATTGTGCATTTTAGTATTTCTATTAAACATTTTAGTATGACTTTTCTTCTATATATTTTTAGTAATCTCTCACATCAAGCTTATTCGTGTGCTCATTTACGTTCTCGAATGCAATCTTCTAAGCGTTTATTATCTCGCTGTTTTTTCATCCATTTTACTAAACTCCCGAGGAATTTCAGCCCCATTTACATGGTTCACATCAAGAAAATGGATTCCAAAGTGTACCAGAAGTATCTTTTACTTCAAAGGTGATTGGATTTTCAATTCACCAAGCCAATTTAAATGCTTACAAACAGACTTAAAAACGGACGATTTCTCAAGAATTGGTGTCTGTGGCCAGTCAACAGAGGCAGTATCAATGCAAGCAAAGCAGTATAATAGAAATAAAAAAGTTAGAGATTGCTTATATAATTTTAAAGAACTAACAAAAACTAAAATGGTGCAGTGAAATAGATTTATTTTGTTTATAACAATCGACATGAATCAGTAAAGGCTCATGGACATTTTACTTTTTATTAACTCAACTTTTTTATTTACTTATGGTTGTGGAGAAATATTTTAATGCCTAGCCACTTAGTGGCAAGTCAACAGATGTAAATCCTCAGTATGCATTTGCGGTATTTCAACCACAGAGAGTTGCACCTATCGAATTTCAAAATTTTTTTTGCTTAAAAAACATACCACATAGTTAAGTAGTGCGTATATATATATATATATATATATATATATATATATATATATATATATATATATATATATATATATATATATATATATATATATATATATATATATATATATATATATATATATATATATATATATATATATATATATATATATATATATATATATATATATATATATGTATATGTATATGTATATGTATATATATATATAAATATATATATATATATATATATACATATATATATATAATATATATATATATATATTATATATATATATATATATATATATATATATATATATATATATATATATATACATATATATATATATATATATATATACATATATATATATATATATATATATATATATATACATATATATATATATATATATATATATATATATATATATATATATACATATATATACATATACATATATATATATATATATATATATATATATATATATATATACATATATATATATACATATATATATATACATATATATATATATATATACATATATATATATATATATACATATATATATATAATATACATATATATATATATATATACATATATATATATATATATATATATATATATATATATATATACATACATATATATATATATATATATATACATATATACATATACATATATATATATATATATATATATATATATATATATATATATATATATATATATATATATATATATATATATATATATATATATATATATATATATATATATATATATATATATATATATATATATATAAAGTATGCATACTTAAAAGATATAACATCTATAGGAGTAATTCAGATTCTTATTTACGTTTGTTTGATATATCTACTGTTAAAAAACATTTGTGATAAATACAAAAAATATTATCCGCAAATTTCGAAGTATTAGATAAACGCATAACATTATGTTTCTCTTGTTCTTAAACCTTTCACATGCTTTTAACAGAAACGTAATTTATTTTAGATTCCCTTCAAAACCCTAACTCCCTCTACATCTGCCCATTCTCACGCTATTTTTTTATTATTTATCTACTTGTTTGAAAGAATTTACATTTTTTGTTATTACTTGCCTCAATATTAAAACTCGGCTGAATTTATTTTACTATGAATTCTGTAATGGTTCATGTTTTTCATGATGGAACTTTCACATCCGTAAGGTTCAAGCGCCATATTTACATTCCGTTTTTTAGAACTTTTATGTTATATATTTCTCGATGTATCAAAATATTTCTCTAGAATGAAAATTATAAGAACATTTATATAGGTATTATTTATACATATATAAATTATTTTTTGTTGTATTTCTTGTGAATATGTAATAAATTCGCCAGAAAATCGCTGAAAACATATTGTTATTCTATTGCTTGATGAGAAAATTAATTACTACATAAAATATTGTATCTATATTCATTAAAGAAATACAGTGAAAGGTATTTTAACTTTTTAAAAACATTCTTTAAATTGCTGGATTAAAACCACATGAAAATATAAATAAATGGGATTCAAATTTAACTTGCTATTTGAAGTAGGTGTTCCTAAAGTTTTTAAAATAATTATACCATGCCTAGAGTAAGGCAAAAATCTTATTTAGTTTAATATTACCTTGAAATAGATACCAGAGTATTATTTTTCTTCAGTTAATGACCCTTTAATAGTAACCTTATATCTTTTCTAAGAACTTAGACTTTCCATCCAATTTATTACATATAATATTGTGCAAATTTACCTAAATTTTAGGATTTCTTAAATGTTTTATGCACGATAAAAAATGAAATTTGATCCCTTTTTAAAGAAAGGTAGGATTTATTCATAATGAACACTGCTGAAGAGTTTAATTATATTTTTGGATATCTAAAGATTGGTATAAAATTTTTTACATATATGTTATAAACATTTGTGCTGTTATGGCATAAACATTCTATCTGAATTTATAAATGTTTAAATAATTCATATTATTTGTATTTAAAATATTATAAAAATTATATGAAACATGGTAAAATTATTTCAGGGAAATTTGAAGCTTTTATAACTATAATATTTAGTTGAAACATTTCTGCGTCCATATATTTCTTAAACCAATATTTCATTTATCTGAAATATGTATGTATTTTTCCTTAAACGAAATCAATACATAGAAGTGAAACTCTAACATTTATTGATATTATTATTCAAGGAAATATTTTTCATTTATGATTCTAAGATTCACTGTAAATAATTCAAGATTTATAAAAGGATGTTCATTACATAATCGTATAAAGTTTGAAATTGAAATTTGTGTAACTTACAATTTTCTATCGGAAAATGTAGAATTCATCAGAAAATATCTTCAATCTAATTCAAATAATTTTATCATCAACTCTAAATGAAAATAGGAATATATTAATTGCATTATCTTAACTCAGTTATAAAATTTACATAACGGATAACAGATGCTTAAAATTGAAGTGAAATATCTTTCTCCAGGATCAAAATATTTCATTAATATTTAAATAAAGTTTACTATTTGCCTGAGTATATACCATAAATTACAGGATATAAAATCATTCATTAATTAAGAAATCTTTATATAATGACAAAAATGTGTGGAATAGTTTAGTATTTAAGTAAATATTTCAAATATCTCTCTTATGATTTAAGATCTAAAATTTTCAGTATTCACAGTTTTAAAAACATAATTTTATGAATTTCTATTTTGTTTCATTTATTAGGCTTTACTTTGAATTTCCTGAACTAAGTTTTAAATCTTTTTCAAACCTTTCGAATTTTTATAAGAAAAAAGTGTTATTGTCATTTTATAATAAACTTCCATTAAACTTATTCTAATAAACATTCGTTAACTAAGGAATCTTTATACAACGAGAAAAATATTTGGAATAGTTTAGTTTTTAATTAAATATTTCAAACCTTTATCTCTTATGATTATAGATTTAAAATTTTTAGTATTTACATTTTTTAAAAACATAATTTTGTGAATTTTCATTTAGTTTATTTTAATTATGCTTTACTTTGAATTTCATAAACAAAGTTTTAAATCTTTTTCATATCTTTCGATTTTTTATAAGAAAAAGGTATGTTGTAATTCTATAATAAACTTCCGTTAAACTTTTACATTTATAGACAAAATAAATAAATTTACGTGTAAAAGTAATTTTCAAATATTACCCGATATATCAACTATTCATATATAGTACTTAAAATAAATTTCCCAATTAAATATTATTTTATACGAATTTATTAGAACTAAGTTTTAAATCTTTTTCAAACCTTTCGAACATTTATAAAAAAAAGTGTTATTGTCATTTTATAATAAACTTTCATTAAATTTATTCTAATAAACATTCATCAACTAAGGAATCTTTTTACGATGAGAAAAATATTTTTAATAGTTTAGTTTTTAATCAAATATTTCAAACCTCTATCTCTTAGGATTAAAGATTAGAAATTTTCAACATTTATATGTTTTAAAAACTTAATTTTATGGAATTTCATTTGATTTATTTTATTATGCTTTACTTTGAATTTTATAAACTAAGTTTTAAATCTTTTTCATTCCTTTCGATTTCCTTATAAGAAAAAGGTATGTTGTCATTCTATAATAAACTTCCGTTAAACTTTTACACATTTATCCCCAAAATAAATAAATTTACGTGTAAAAATAATTTTTTTTTAAATTACCTGATATATCAAATATTCATATATAGTACTTACAGTAAAATCAATTTCTCAATTAAATATTATGTTATACGAATTTATTAGAACTAAGTTTTAATCGTTTTCACACCTTTCGAATTTTTATAAGAAAAAAAAAAGTATGATATTTTCCTTTTATAATAAACTTCCATTAAACTTATTGTAATAAATATTTATCAACTAAGGTATCTTTATGCGATGAGAAAAATACTTGGAATAGTTTAGTTTTTAAACAAATATTTCAAACATCTATCTCTTATGATTATAGATTTAAAATTTTTAGTATTTACTTTTTTTAAAAATATAATTTTTATGAATTTTCATTTGGTTTCATTTATTATTATTCAATTTGAAATGCATGAACTAAGTTTTAAATCTTTTTCAAACCTTTCAAATTTTTATAAGAAAAAAGTATGATATTGTCATTTTAATATAAACTTCCATTAAATTTATTCTAATAAACATTCATCAACTAAAGAATCTTTTTACGACGAGAAAAATATTTTTATAGTTCAGTTTTTAATCAAATATTTCAAACCTCTATCTCTTATGATTAAAATTTGAAATTTTCAGTATTTACATTTTTTTTAAAACATAATTTTATGGAATTTCATTTGATTTATTTTATTATGCTTTACTTTGAAATTCATAAACTAAGTTTTAAATCTTTTTTATACCTTTCGATTTTTTATAAATAAATGTATGTTGTCATTCTGTAATAAACTTTCAATAAACTTTTATATTTATCCCTAAAAGAAATAAATTTACGTGTAAAAATAATTTTTGAAAACTACCCGATATATCAAATATTCATATATATAGCACTTACAGTAAAATCAATTTCGTAGTTAAATTTTATGTTATACGAATTTATTAGTACTTATTTATTAATATAATTTATTAGTAAATTTTTCTCTTGAACTTATAAATCATACATTAGTATTGAGCATAATAAATCTTTTATTCTTTAATTACCTAACCATGCCTTAAATCTTATTTAATATAGACTTAATTGGATGC
>CM063498.1:18831229-18836229 GCA_032207245.1 Pardosa pseudoannulata | reverse complement strand
TTACTTTCTTTTTTAAATTGTTCAAAAGTATCAAGAAAAAAAAAATGTTCTCAGATGCCTATATTTACATGTAACTCAAATTTGTATTTTATCTCTTTTTTATAAGTATTCCTAAGTTTGAACTTAAAAGAAATCACAGATTGTATAAAATATATTTTGTATTCTAGTTTGTTTCGAAATTTTATTTCATCCCCCAAAGAAAATCTTATTTATTTATAAACTAAGTAGACAAAAATTTTACTTTTGCTTTTTTGAACTTAGTTAAGCTTTCAGGGTTTTGAATACTTTGCAAATGAAGTGCATTTTTATTTCAACTTCTTAATTTACTTGCTCTGCAATTCTTTCAGATTTATAGAACTATCAAATGCAATAGAAATAATAATCTTCGGAATATGGAAAATAAATGAAGAGAAATACAGATTCTTATCGTAATGCATGAGTATTCTATTTTCGGTAAGTATTTTGTTGAGTCGGAAGATGCCACTGGTATAGACATTTCTTATTTGTAATGAATACATTTTATCAATGGAAATATTATAGTACGAATATTTGCCGAATATAATGATACTACCTCTGTTTTGGACATAGATAGCTACGTTTGAATGTTCTCAATTACGCTGTTATACATACTTTTAGCTCTCTCGTAGTGTACTCGTAGGAAACATTTTAGGCTTCATACATAGTAGACATTTATTTTTCATACAAAAAATGAACATAGATTTATTTGAAATTTTCATTTCTGGAAAAACCAGAACTTTGATTTCGAAATTTTATGTTGCCATCAATAAGTTTTTAAATTTTTAAGTAAACAATAATTTAATTTTATTGATTAATTCCCCAAACGTTAATAACTTAAAGTTTACATTTTAAACTTTTTAATGAAAAGTATTGAAGCCCGGTAGCATGAGGATAATGCTTCGCAGTTCTCATGCTTATGTGCCAAGGTTGATCATCGAGAGGTCAATAATGACCAAAAGTCCAAGAATATTAAGGTTGTTACATTCTTTAGTCTCTTCATTGAGTGGATAATCTAAGGACCAAGGCTACTTGGAAACTCAACTTTGGAGGTTTAGCATTAAAAAGCTCGCCTAAGTGGGACATATGCTTTGCACTTCAGGGCCTTTGTTCTCGATAACCTAATTCGACACAGTAAGCTATGGCTACAAATTTGGATGTTGGATCGAACAGTTAAGCTTGTAGAAGGACGAAACTCTTATTTAAAAAAACGTTTTGAATTAATTTAGTCATTTTTTTAGGAGCCGTTTTTATTTCCTCTCAAAGTTCCACAACACAGAATATAAAACAATAAAGAGCACAAAACACACTCTCATAGACCACTGGCACTATATTAGAACACACTCAATGGTTTTCTAGCTCCACCTATCGTAAAAAAGTAGAGTTGAATAATTGTACCCGCTACATCTTAATAAAAAATCATTTTTATGTTTTCTAAATAGTGAATTTAGTACTTAATGTTCGGAATTTAAGTTGATTTTTTAATGATGTTCTCTTCTCTAGATACTTGTCCCCACATTAAATTTTCATTACCTACGCATTTTGGAATATAAAATATTTGCCAAAAACTAATGCCAAAAACTTTTTTGACCAACAACTATAATTACTTACATTTAAGTAACTAGAATCTATCTTTTACAGTTATTTCTATTTTAGTACGTGGAAGATATACAATTATAGTATTTTTTGAACTATTAAAAATCCTATAGTTGTAAAGGCTGGAAATTTAAGCAAATTCTCCCCTTTAAAGAACCTCCCCCCCAAAAAAAAAATAAGTCCTACCATTTAGATCAACGTCACGATTATTTTAACCCTGCAAATAAATGTAACTTTCTCAACAGGTATATCTATACAAGGAAATCTTAACAAATAGCTTTTAGAAAAATGTACTTTACAGTACTTTGTCTTCATATCACAGCAAAGGAATAAGGAATTTTTAATTTATAAATGACCACCTGTGATGTTTAAATTGACTAGTGAACACTAATGAGATCAGATTGTATTAATCAAAAATGTTTATATTTTCTGTTTTTTATTCCTAGGAATCTATAATAATTTACCAAAATGTTATATATATATATATATATATATATATATATATATATATATATATATATATATATATATATATATATATATATATATATATACATGTAATGACATCCCTTCTCGACGTAACCATTGATGTGTAGCAGTCTTGTACAGAAAATGAGACAAATACCTTAACGTGGAGTGTTAATCGGGATAATTAATCGTTGACTTACGAACTTTGTGAAATCTAGCACACTGAGCTTCTAAAAATATTAATGCATACACTTTTGACAAGTTCTCAGTACAATCGACAGTTAGATCTATTATTTTATACAAAACACACACCTGTATATATGCAATGGCATCCCTTATCCGATATAACCTGAGATGTGTAGCAGTCGTGTACAGATAAGAAGGCGAATTAACTTATCGTGGAGTTCAATTCCTCTTCGACAAATGTTAATTGGGCCAATTAATCGATAAATAATGAACTCTGTGAAATCTAGTGAACTGAACTCCTCACAATATTGTTGTTTAAATCTTTGACAGGTTTTCAATACAGTCGACAAAAAGCAGGATTATTTTGCAGACAAACACAAACGCACGCGCGCTTACACATATACGTTATATATATATGAAAGGATTCTGATTGACGCCATTCTTACATGAATGTGTTTGAGTTATAGATTCTAAAATATCCAGAGCTTACCAGCATAAAAATTTTTTCTCAATAGTCGAAAGAAAACTTTCAGAGTATATAGTACAGGAGATTACTCTCTAATATTCCTCAAAATATTTTTGGTGTAAATATTGAAGCTTCATAATAAACTGAATTTCTTTAGGAATAATCAGTACTTCACCCTACTTTGATTCCTATTTCTATCCCAATGTCTGTTCAGTAAAAATAAATAGTGCAATTAATTTTATAACAGGAATGAAAATACTAATTTTAGTTTATGGAAGTTCAACAAAATATATATCTGATGTTAATGCTTTTAGTGGGTGAGCATTTAAAATTCTAAAGAAAGCGTTACATTTTTCTTGTCAGAAAAAATATTGATATTTTTTTCTAAAAAATTCCACATTTCTTCTTTACCATTTGATGCACTTTCCATTTATGTATAAGCTTCGAACTTTCTGAATATTTTATTTTAAGAACATTTCGTTTCGATTCTGAATTTCTTATAAAATGCGCAATGATAATGATTTCACTTATGCGTACTTTTTCCTGTAAATTCTGAAAATTTAATCTAAAGAATCTTTTCAAATCATTTTTTAATTCCATTAATATTTTAGAGACATTGAATTAATTGATAATACTTATTAAGTCGGTATTACAAAACAATAAAAGCACTTTGGTTGTATCACAAAAAAGGTTACAAAAATTTTGAATCTTTAACATAATTAAGTCTTTATAAATATTATTTTCAAAACTTTATGCCTTAGCAGTAACCAAGTTCAAGATTTGATTGGATTAGCTACCAATACCATCAGAGTTACTAAAAGAGTTGAAGATTTACTAGGAGTACTAAATTACGACTTCTCCTCATAGATAATCATCATAATTGGCTTTCCTACGAGGATCATCTTGAAAGTAAGAATCTCTAAGCCTGAAAAGAAAGTAAATCTTTATCACCCTAAAAGAGTGCAAAATAAAGCAATATTTCAGTTACTTATCAGCATAATAATTACTGCTTTTGGAAGGTGAAACATTTATCATAACGTGGGATACGTTCCGTTTTTATAGTACAGTACCTTATGTCTTCTGCCCGAAGTATAGACAGTCTGTGTTCAGTTGCTTGCAGGTCTACGGTGATTGAGGAGGAATTTCTTCAGAATTTAAAACAAGTCAATTGGAGAAATATCAGGACAGTAGGGTGGAGTCCTTTGTGGAAGATAGGGCCGTCAAAGATGATAGATGACTGACCACAGCTCTGGAAATCTCCAGAAAATCTCCAACTCTAAGGATTAAATATTTGCTTACTCCTCACATCAGGAATTCACAGACAATAACGCAACTGGTAATGAATTTCGATCACCTTTACCATCTGTCCATTCAAAAACTGTCGAAGGCAGTATAATTTCGAGTACCCATCTATGCACAATACAACAGGCGTTAATGTGCACTATCTAAATGTTACAACTGCTCATTCTATGGCTTAATACTAAATTTGTAGCGTTTCGTCTCTTTTACAGCGCTATCTTTTGACGACGTAGGAAACTTACTTTCTATATGTCCCTCCTATAAATGTTCTTATGAAATAAATACACAAATCGCACAGAATGTGAATGTGTGTGAAAGTCGAATGAAATCATGACATAGTATCCAATCTTAATTGCATAATGACGCCATCCCTACGAATTCAATGTTTGCAGATGTATGTTATTTCAAAGCGTCATAACATCATGGCAACCTAACCGTTGAATACCTTAGAAATATTTAATGTATCAAAATGTATGTTATAATACTGATAATACTATATAATTTACTGTATAATTTAATGCATTTTGTAATACTTGGAATAATTTAATGTATATTACCTAACGAATATGGTATATGTAATGTGTAAAGTATTAATGTAAGGTTTTATCTGGTACAACTATCAATTATTTGGTACACCTTTTTAAAATTGTTTTATATTCCATGTATAGCAAATATATTATCTAAAGCAAATATATATCTATATGTAATAAATTGGCCTTGCTTCTAAGCACTTTTGCTTTATGCAGAAGCAAAAAAGCAAAAGTAAAATAGCATTAACATAATAATGAGCCATTAGTTACGCTACTTCTTCTAAAAGGATAGAAATACTTGATGGACCATGCCACTATTAACATTTTTACATACTTAAATATTGCCCACCATAAAATGTAAAAAAGAAGTTCTGGTGTTTCATTTAAAATATCGCACCATCTGCAACTGATGGCATAAAACTCAATGTCTACACCATCTG
>CM063498.1:18811229-18826229 GCA_032207245.1 Pardosa pseudoannulata | reverse complement strand
TAGTTGATTTATCTTCTGCCCGTTGTCATTTTCCTTCTGACTGTTAGAAATCTCTGGATGAAAGTGTCAAGCCCAGGCAATCCAGTTGTACCATCGCCTTGTATGACTTGTATTTTACTGATTATTCATTTGATACTAAACTTTGGAATAGTTGAAGCCGTACTTAATAGAATACCTTAAATATTTCTAAAAAGGATGGTCTTTTTTCAGTTATTGTCACATGTTTAAAATGAAAAAGTGGCCGACCGAAGACCGAATGCTTAGATCGCTGATATTCAGTACCGAAGTCCATGTTTTTAAATCTCACTGTGAATCGGACGTTTGTAGCCGTTCGGAATTGCCTTTAAGCAGTCTTATTAGACCTTCGTGTTGCCAAAAAGTAGACCTTAGAGCTCAAAAACAAACCAAATCGAAATGAAAAATCTTTTGTCTATTATCTCTACGGGAATGTCAATATATATTAGGCTAAAATATGTAACAGCCTTGGTAGTTGAGTCAGCAAAGGCAACGCTCTCGTAAATGGAGGGTTGCGGGTTCAAAGTCCGAGGAGGCCTAAGATCCGTTCTGTCGGTTAAAGGTAACTGGAGCACGTAAAAATAAGTTCGCGGACACAATGTCCTCCAAGTTCTTAAAGAATACCTCTGGGGTTAGCAGGCCAAGCCTATGGGTATTCTACTTGGTTCCTGCTTCATAATTACGAGAGCTCACTTGAGCATAAGTCGTACTTTCATCTTTGGGGTGCTCGTCAAAACGAAAGGCGTTACTCTTTGACTTTATACGAGCATCCTCCGGCTCAATCATACTTGGTTTGATCAAGATAAGCAACACCAATAACGCTACAATATTTATTCATTTATCAAAATATCAGTGGCTATACATAAACAATTGATTGAACTAAAGTTTCAATGCGTTTAAATTGTTCACGAGTAGTTATTCAAAAATATAAACAGTTTTATTCGCTTCATTTATGACCATGCACATTAGTAATCATTAGACTGTAAAATAAAGGAGTAAACCTTTCTATGTGAAGATAAAAATATCATAGTATCGTAAACTAACATACTAAGAAGCTTCAGTATACTAGTATATAAAAGATTTGTAACATAGTTAAAGTATCAGCGGCCAATGAGATTATTTTTATTTCCGGATATGGAACAAGCATTATATAAAGTAATTGTGGCAAATAAATACAGTAAAGAATTGATAAGTCTTGATGTTGAACATTTTTAGACAATTGATCAGAAAAGATAGGCATTAAATTTAAAACTGAAATTTTCTAAAAACAGGCAAGAAAAAAACATAATTGTGTCTGGGATTTATTCTTAGACAAACAAGTACGATACTAAAACGTAGAATACTAAAATATATTGTTTGTAACCATATGAAAAGATTGTTTCGCTGTATTACAATTGCTTAGTCTTTAAAAGTGCCATTAAATTTTATACTCACTTAAATATGATTTTATTTAATACAGATGTACTGTGTTATACTGAAATTTTAAAATTTCCACACTTAAATACGATTTTTCTCTTTTAAATCTATTTATATTTTAATGTTAAACATTTTAAAACTTGTTTCCAAATTTGACAAATTCAATAGAGTAGAGTAAAGATGAGTATTACATTTTATACTTTGTGTGGGCATTACGTTTGAAAACAGTTATTTGCTAAAACAGGTAAGAAAAAACATAATTTATCTGGTATTTTTTCTTAGACAAACAAGTAGAATACTAAAAACGTAGGTAGATTCTTTGTAACCATTTGAAAAGATTATTCAGTTGTATTACAATTGCTTAGTCTTTAAAATGCCATTAAATTTAATAATTACTTAAATATGATTTTTTTAATACAGATGTACTTTTTTGTACCAAAACCGTAAGATTGTTTCTCTTAAATACGATTCTTCACTATTTAATCTATTAATATTTTAATGCTAACCATCTCAAAACAAGTTTTCAGATTTATTAAATTTAATAAAATATAGACAGAGTAACGAAGGATTGAATTGTTATTCTATAACCTGGTTTAATTAGCCATTGGATATTAATATAGAACCGTGAACTCTTTAAGCTGAATCACAATCAAAAGAAAAACTTGCAAAATGTTTTATTATGCTGGTATTTATTTTACTGATTATCTATTTCATTCTTAATTCTTGAAAACGCACTTAATAGAAATATCTTAAATATTAAAAAAATAAATGGTTATTTTTTTAAAATTATTGTCAAATGTTTAAAATCCCAATTTGCATGCACATTAGTAATCTCTAGATTGTAAAATAAAGAAGTAAACCTTTCTCTGTGAATATAAAATTATCACAGTATCGTAAACTAACATACTAAGAAGCTTCAGTATAGTAGTATATAAAAGATTTGTGACATAGTTAAAGTATGGGTGGCCAGTGGGATTAAGTTTTATCTCAGGATTTGGAACAAGCATTAGATAAAAATTGTTATGGTAAATAAATATAGAAACGCATTGATAAGTCTAGTATTATATCATTGTAAGTCTTTAACATGTATAGGTAATTGATCAGAAGAGATGAGCAATTAATTTCAAACAGTTATTTGCTAAAACAGCAAGAAAAAAACAACTGTGTCTGGGTTTCTTCTTAGACAAAAGAATGGAATATTGAAATGTGCATAGATTCATTATAATCATTTGAAAAGATTGTTTTCTGTTTTGCAATTGCTTAGTATTTAAATATGTCATTAATTTTACAATTATTACATAAACATAATTTTATTATTCATCCTTTTAAATACGATTCTTCTTTATTTAAACTAATAATATTTTAATGCAAAATATCTTAAAACAAGTTTTCAAATTTGTTAAATTTAATAAAATATGAACAAAGTAACGAAGAATTGAACCGTTATTCTGTAACCTGGTTTAACCAACCCTTGGGTAGGAATATAGGACTGTGACACTTTAAGCTGAACCAAATCAAAAGAAAAACTTAAAAGATGTTTTAATACGCTGGTATTTTAGCGATTATGTATTTGATTCTAAATTCTTGAAACCATACTTAATAGAAATTTTTGAAATATTTCAAAAATAAAGGATAATTTTTAAATATTATTGTCAAATGTTTTAAATGACAAAGTATCTTTTTTCTGTCTATTAAGTAAGTTAATGTTAATAAATATTACTCTAGAAAATTCTAATGTTAAAATAGCAGTGGCTATACATGAATAATTGATTCGACTAAAGTTTCATTGAAATTAAATTGCTCTGTAGTATTCAGTCAAAAATATAAATATTTTTGCTCTTACTATTTATCACTATATGCATTAGAAAATGCTAGATTGTAAAACAGAAAAGTAAATCTTCTTTCTATGAATATAAAAATATCACAATATCGTAAACTAATAAGGCGGAGTGCAAGAGGCTTCAGTATACTGGTATATAAAAGATATGTAACATAGTTAAAGTATAAGCGGCCAATAGGATGAAGTTTTATCTCCGGATATGGAACAAGCATTAGATAAAAGTTATAGTGCCAAACAAATACAGTAACGAATTGATAAGTCTTGATGTTGAACATTTTTAGGCGCAATTGATCAGAAAAGAGGGGCATTAAATTTAAAACCGAAATTTACTAAAACAGGCAAGAAAATACATAATTGTGTCTGGGATTTATCCTTAAACAAACAAGTAAAATACTAAAACGTAGATATATCCTTTGTAACCATATGACAAGATTGTTTCGATGTATTACAATTTCTCGGTCTTTAAAAATGCTATTAAATTTTATACTCACTTAAATATGATTTTATTTAATACAGATGTACTTTGTTATACTGAAATTTTAAAATTCCTGCACTTAAATATGATTCTTCTCTATTACATATATGAATATTTTAATGCTGAACATTTTAAAACGCGTTTCCAAATTGACAAATTCAATAGAATAGAGTAGCTAAGGATTGAATCGTTATATTGTAATATGGTTTAATTAGCCTTTGGGTATTAATATAGAACCATGACACTTTAAGTTGAATCAAAATCAAAAGAAAAACGTGCAAAATGTTTTATTCTGCTGGTATTTTACTGACTATGTATTTTTTTTCTTAATTTTAAATTTAATGCCCATCATTTCTGATCAATTGCTTAAAAATGTTCTGCATCATCAAGACTTAAATTAAACATCAAGACTTATCAATTCGTTACTGTATTTGTTTGGCACTATAACTTTTATCTAATGCTTGTTCCATATCCGGAGATAAAACTTAATCCCACTGGCCATCTATACTTTAACTGTGTTACAAATATTTTATATATTAGTATACTTAAACTTCTTGTATTCAGCCATATTAGATTACGATACTGTGATATTTTTATCTTCAGATAAAGAAGATTTAATTCTTGAAACCGCACTTAATAGAAATTTCTTAAATATTCGAAAAATAAAGGGTTATTTTTTAAAATTATTGTCAAATGTTTAAAATGACAAAGTATCTTTTGTCTGTCTATTATCGGTAAGTTAATTTATAGCATACTAGAATATTCTTCTATCAAAATAACAGTGGCTATAATATGGATAATTGATTTGACTAGTTTCACTTCAATTAAATGGATCAGAAGTGGGCAGTCAAAAATAAAAATATTTTTACTCTAGCTATTTTTCACTATTTGTATTAGCTATCCCTCGATTATAAAATAAAGAAGTAAACCTTATTTCTCTGAAGATAAAAATATCACAGTATCGTAAACTAATATCGCTGAACGCAAGAAGCTTTAGTATAGTAGTATATAAAATATTTGTGACATAGTTAAAGTATAAATGGGCAATATTATTAAGTTTTATCTCAGAATTTGGTACAAGCACTAGATAAAAATTGTTATGGTAAATATAGTAAAGTATTGATAAGTCTTGATGTTTAACATTTATTGGTAATTGATTAGAAAAGATGAGCATTAAATTTGAAACAGTTATTTGCTAAATCAGGCAAGAAAAAACATAATTGTGTCTGGGACTTATTGTTAGACAAACAGTAGAATACTAAAACGTATTTATTTTCTTTGTAACCATTTGAAAAGATTATCCAGCTCTATTACAATTGCTTAGTCTTTAAAATGAAATTAAATTTTATAATTAATTAAATATGATTTTATTTAAATACAGATTCACTTTTTTTTAGCGAGACTGTAAAATCGTTTGTCTTAAATACGATTCTTCACTATATAATCTATTAATATTTCAAAGCAAAATATTTCAAAACAAGTTTTCAATTTTTTTAAATTTAATAAAATATAGATAGAGTAACGAAGAATTGAATCATTATTCTGTAACCTGGTTTAATTAGCCCCTGGGTATTAATATAGAATTGTGGCATTTTTAAACTGAATCAAAATCGAAAGAAAACTTGCAAAATGTTTTATTACGCTGGTATTTTACTGATTATGTATTTCATTTTTAATTCTTGAAACCGCACTTAATAGAAATTTCTTAAATATTCGACAAATGAAGGGTTATTTTTAAAAATTATTTTCAAATGTTTAAAATGACAAAGTATCTCTTTTATGTCTATTATCAGTAAGTTAATTTATAGCACACTAGAATATTCTTCTATCAAAATAACAGGCATGAAAAATCATGATTGTGTCTAAGATTTATTCTTAGACAAACAAGTAGAATACCTAAACTTAGATATATTCTTTATAACTATATGAAAATATTGTTTCGCTGTATAACAATTGCTTAGTGTTTAAAAATGGCATTAAATTTTATACTAACTTAAATATGATTTTATTTAATACAGATTTATTTTGTTATACTGAAATTTTAAAATTCCTGCACTAAAATATGATTCTTCTCTATTAAATCTATTAATATTTTAATGCTAATCATTTTAAAACGCGTTTCCAAATTTGACAAATTCAATAGAATAGATTAATGAAGGATTGAATCGTTGTTTTGTAACCTGATTTAATTAGCCTTCAGATATTAATATAGAACCATGACACTTTAAGCTGAATCAAAATCAAAGGAACAATTTGCAAAATGTTTTATTACGTTGGTATTTTACTGAATATGTATTTCATTCTTAATTCTTGAAACCGCACTTAGAAATATAATATATAAATATAGAAATTTCTTAAATATTTCAAAATTAAAGGGTTATTTTTTAAAATTATTGTCAAATGTTTAAAATGACAAAGTATCTTTTTCTGTCTATTATCGGTAAGTTAATTTATAGCACATTAGAATATTCTTCTATCAAAATAGCAGTAGCTATAATATGGATAATTAATTTGACTAGTTTCATTGCAATTAAATGTTCAGAAGTAGGCAGTCAAAGATATAAATATTTTTACTCTAGCTATTTTTCACTATGCGTATTAGCAATCACTCGATTGTAAAACAAAGAAGTAAACCTTCTTTTTCTGAAGATAAAAAAATATCACAGTATCGTGAACTAATATCGCTGAACAAGAAGCTTTAGTATTGTAATATATAAAACATTTGTGACATAGTTAAAGTATAGTTGACCAATGGGATTAAGTTTTATCTCAGGATTTAGAACAAGCATTGCATAAAAATTGTTGCAAAAAAATATAGTAAAAAATCTTTTTTTTTCTGTCTATTAAGTAAGTTAATGTTAAAGTACATTACACTAGAAAATTCCAATGTTAAAATAGCAGTGGCTATACATGAATAATTGATTCGACTAAAGTTTCATTGAAATTAAATTGCTCAGTAATATACAGTCAAAAATATAAATATTTTTGCTCTTACTATTTATCACTATAAGCATTAGAAATTGATAGATTGTAAAACAGAAAAGTAAATGTTCTTTCTCTGAATATAAAAATATCACAATATCGTAAACTAATATGGCTGAACGCAAGAAGCTTTAGTATACTATTATATACAGGATTTGTAACATAAAGTATAAGAGACCAATGGGATTAAGTTTCATCTCCGAATATGGAACAAGCATTAGATAAAACTTCTTGTGGCAAATCATTACAGTATTGAATTGATACGACTTGATGTTGAACATTTTTAGGCAATTAATCAGAAAAGATTCGCATTCAATTTAAAACCGAAATTTACTAAAACAAGCAACAAAATACATAATTGTGTCTGGGATTTATTCTTAGACAAACAAGTAGAATACTAAAACGGAAATATGTTCTTTGTAACCATATGAAAAGATTGTTTCGTTATATTACATTTGCTTAGTCTTTAAAAATGCCATAAAATTTTATACTAACTTAAATATGATTTTGTTTAATACAGATGTACTTTGTTATACTGAAATTTTAAAATTCCTGCACTTAAATATGATTTTTCTCTATTAAATATATGAATATTTTAATGCTGAACATTTTAAAACGCGTTTCCAAATTTGACAAATTCAATAGAATAACGAAGGTTTGAATCGTTATATATATAAACTGGTTTAATGAGCTTTGGGTATTAATATAGAACCATGACACTTTAAGTTGAATCAAAATCAAAAGAAAAACGTGCAAAATGTTTTATTCTGCTGGAGTTTTACTGATTATGTATTTCATTCTTAATTCTTGAAACCGCACTTAATAGAAATTTCTTAAATATTCAAAAAATAAAGGGTCTTTTTAAAAATATTGTGAAATGTTTAAAATCGCAAAGTATCTTTTGTCTGTCAATTAATGGTAAGTTAATTTATAGCATACTAGAATATTCTTCGATCAAAATAGCAGTGGCTATAATATGAATAATTGATATGACTAGTTTCATTGCAATTAAATTGCTCAGAAGTAGGCAGTCAAAAATATAATATTTTTACTCTAGCTATTTTTCACTATGTGTATTTGTAATCATTCGATTATAAAATAAAGAAGTAAATCTTCTTTCTCTAAAGAAAAAAAATCACAGTATAGTAAACTAATCTGACTGAATGCAAGAAGCTTCAGTATACTAGTATACAAAAGATTTGTAACATAGTTAAAGTATAAGCGGCCAATGGGATTAAGTTTTATCTCAGGATATGGAACAAGCATTAGATAAAAGTTATTGTGGCAAATAAATATAGTAACGAATTGATAAGTCTTGATGTTGAACATTTTTAGGCAATTGGTCAGAAAAGAGAGGCATTAAATTTTAAAGAGCAATTTACTATCACAGGCAAGAAAAGACAATGGTTTCTGGTATTTATTCTTGGACAAATAAGTAGAATTCTAAAACGTACATAGATTTTTTGTAACCATTTGAGATTGTTGTAGAGACTTTGTAACTAAAGACTGTTTTTCTGTAATACAATTGCTTATCTAAAAATGTCATTAACTTTATACTTATTTATTTAATACAGATGTAATTTTTTTACTGAAACTGTAAAATTCATGTTCTTAAATACGATTATTCTCTATTTAATCTATTAATATTTTAATGCAAAACATCTGAAAACAAGTTTTTAAATTGGCTAAATTTAATAAAATATAGACATAGTAAAGGAGGATTGAATCGTTATTCTGTAACCTGGTTTAATTAACCCTTGGGTAGGAATATAGGACTGTGACACTTTAAGCTGAACCAAATCAAAAGAAAAACTTACAAGATGTTTTAATACGCTGGTATAATAATGATTATGTATTTGATTGTAAATTCTTGAAACCATACTGAATAGAAATTTTTGAAATATTTCAAAAATAAAGGATTATTTTGTAAAAAATATTCTCAAATATTTAAAATGACAAAGTATTTCTTTTCTGTCTATTAAGTAAGTTAATGTTAATGTATACACTAGAAAACGCCACTGCTAAAATAGCAGAGGCTATACATGAATATTTGATTTGACTAAAGTTTCATTGAAATTAAATTTCTCAGTAGTATTTAGTAGATTCAGTCAAAAATATAAATGTTTTTGCTCTTACTATTTATCACTATAAGCATTAGAAATTGATAGATTGTAAAACAGAAAAGTAAATGTTCTTTCTCTGAATATAAAAATATCACAATATCGTAAACTAATATGGCTGAACGCAAGAAGCTTTAGTATACTATTATATACAGGATTTGTAACATAAAGTATAAGAGACCAATGGGATTAAGTTTCATCTCCGAATATGGAACAAGCATTAGATAAAAGTTACTGTGGCAAATAAATACAGTAACGAATTGATATGTCTTGATGTTGAACATTTTTAGGCGCAATTGATCAGAAAAGAGGGGCATTAAATTTAAAACCGAAATTTACTAAAACAGGCAAGAAAATACATAATTGTGTCTGGGATTTATTCTTAGACAAACAAGTAGAATACTAAAACGGAAATATGTTCTTTGTAACCATATGAAAAGATTGTTTCGTTATATTACATTTGCTTAGTCTTTAAAAATGCCATAAAATTTTATACTAACTTAAATATGATTTTGTTTAATACAGATGTACTTTGTTATACTGAAATTTTAAAATTCCTGCACTTAAATATGATTTTTCTCTATTAAATATATGAATATTTTAATGCTGAACATTTTAAAACGCGTTTCCAAATTTGACAAATTCAATAGAATAACGAAGGATTGAATCATTGTATTGTAAACTGGTTTAATGAGCCTTTGGGTATTAATATAGAACCATGACACTTTAAGCTGAATCAAAATCAAAAGAAAAACTTTCAAAATGTTTTAATATGCTGGAGTTTTACTGATTATGTATTTTATTCTTAATTCTTGAAACCGCACTTAATAAAAATTTCTTAAATATTCAAAAAATAAAGGGTCTTTTTAAAAATATTGTGAGATGTTTAAAAACGCAAAGTATCTTTTGTCTGTCAATTAATGGTAAGTTAATTTATAGCAGACTAGAATATTCTTCTATCAAAATAGCAGTGGTTATAATATGAATAATTGTTATGACTAGTTTCATTGCAATTAAATTGCTCAGAAGTAGGCAGTCAAAAATATAAATATTTTTACTCTAGCTATTTTTCACTATGTGTATTTGCAATCAGTCCATTATAAAATAAAGAAGTAAATCTTCTTTCTCTAAAGAAAAAAAATCACAGTATAGTAAACTAATCTGACTGAATGCAAGAAGCTTCAGTATACTAGTATACAAAAGATTTGTAACATAGTTAAAGTATAAGCGGCCAATGGTATTAAGTTTTATCTCCGGATATGGAACAATGTGCCAAACAAATACAGTAACGAATTGATAAGTCTTGATGTTGAACATTTTTAGGCAATTGATCAGAAATGAGAGGCATTAAATTTAAATCAGCAATTTACTATAACAGGCAAGAAAGGACAATGTTTTCTCATATTTATTCTTAGACAAAAAAGTAGAATTCTAAAACATACGTAGATATTTTTGTAACCATTTGAGATTGTTGTAGAGACTTTGTAACCATAGATTGTTTTTCTGTAATACAATTGCTTATCTAAAAATGCAATTAACTTTATACTTATTGCTTAAATATGATTTTATTTATTACGATGTACTTTTTTTACTGAAACTATAAAATTCAAGTTCTTAAATACGATTCTTCTTTATTTAAACTAATAATATTTTAATGCAAAATATCTTAAAACAAGTTTTCAAATTTGTTAAATTTAATAAAATATGAACAAAGTAACGAAGAATTGAACCGTTATTCTGTAACCTGGTTTAACCAACCCTTGGGTAGGAATATAGGACTGTGACACTTTAAGCTGAACCAAATCAAAAGAAAAACTTAAAAGATGTTTTAATACGCTGGTATTTTAGCGATTATGTATTTGATTCTAAATTCTTGAAACCATACTTAATAGAAATTTTTGAAATATTTCAAAAATAAAGGATAATTTTTAAATATTATTGTCAAATGTTTTAAATGACAAAGTATCTTTTTTCTGTCTATTAAGTAAGTTAATGTTAATAAATATTACTCTAGAAAATTCTAATGTTAAAATAGCAGAGGCTATACATGAATAATTTGATTCGACTAAAGTTTCATTAAATTAAATTTCTCAGTAGTATTTAGTAGTCAGTAAATATTTTTCTTCTCGCTATTTATCCCTAGATGCATTAAAAATTGCTAGATTGTAAAAGAAAGTAAACCTTCTTTCTCTGAAGATAAAAATATCACAGTATCGTAAACTAATATGGCTGAACTGCAAGAAGTTTTAGTATAGTAGTATATAAAAGATTTGTAACATAGTTAAAGTATAGGTGGCCTATGGGATTAAGTTTTATCTCAGGATTTGGAAACAAGCATTACATAAAAATTATTGTGGTAAATATAGTAGGGAATTGATAAGTCTTGATGGTGAGCATTTATAGGTAATTGATCAGAAAAGATGGGACTTAAATTTGAAACAGTTATTTGCTAAATCAGGCAAGAAGAAACATAATTGTACCTGGGATTTATTGCTTAGACAAACAGTAGAATACTAAAATGTAGGTAGTAAAACATAGGTATTTTTATAACCATTTGAAAAGATTATTCAGCTGTATTACAATTGCTTAATTTTTAAAATGCCATTAAATTTTATAATTACTTAAATATGATTTTATTTAATGCAGACGTACTTTTTTTTCTACCGAGACTGTAAAATTCATGCTCTGAAATACGATTCTTCTCTATTTAATCTATTATTTTAATGTAAAACATATAAAAATAAGTTTTCAAATATACTAAATTTAATAAAATGTAGACATAGTAACGAAGGGTTGAATTTTTATAATGTAACCTGGTTTAATTAGTCAGTTGGTAGAAATATAGGACTGTGATACTTTAAGCTGCATCACATACAAAAGAAAAATTAAAAAAAAAAATATTTTATTACGCTGCTATTTTAAATATTACGTATTTGATTCTAAATTTTTGAAAACATGCCTAATATAATTTACTTAAATATTCCAAAAATAAAGGTTTTTTTTTTAAAAAATTATTCTCAACTGTTTAAAATGACAAAGTATCACCTGTCTATTATCGATAAGTTATTATTAATATATATTCCACTAGAAAAAATTCCTGTATTAAAATTGCAATGCCTATAGTGGAAAATGGATACCACTAAATTTTTATTGCAATTAAATTGCTCAGAAGTAGGCAGTCAAAAATATAAATATTTTTACTCTATCTACTTTTCTCTATGTGCATCAGCAATCACTCGATTGTAAAATAAAGAATTAATTCTTCATTCTCTGAAGATAAAAATATCAGAGTATCGTAAACTAATATGGTTGAACGCAAAAAGGTTTAGTATATTAGTATATAAAAGATCTGTAACATAGTTAAAGTATAGGTATTGACTGAGATTAAGTTTTATCTCAGGATTTGGAACAAGCATTAAATAAAAATTATTATGGTAAATTCATATAGTAATGAATTGATAAGTCTTGATGTTTAACATTTATACTCAATTGATGAGAAAAGATGAGCATTAAATTTGAAAAAGTTATTTGCTAAAACAAGTAAGAAAAAACATAATTGCATCTGAGGTTTCTTCTTACACAAACAAGTAGAATATTAAAATGTGCATACATTCTTTTTAATCATTTGAAAAGATTTTTTTTCCTGTATTGAAAATACTTAGAATTTAAAAATTTCATTAACCTTTATAATTATTACTTAAAAAATGATTTTATTTAATACAGATGTACTTTTTTACTAGAACTATAAAATTCATGATTTCGAATACGATTCTTCTCTATTTAATCTATTAATATTTTAATGCAAAACATTTAAAAACGGTTTTCATGTTTGGCAAATTCAATAAAATATAGACCGACTAAATAAGTTTTAATTAAATCGTTATTCTGTAACCTGGTTTAACTAACCCTTGGGTAGTACTATAAGGCCGTAACACATTAAGGTGAATCACAATCAAAAGAAAAAATTACAAAATATTTTTTTACACTGGTATTTTAATAATTATATATTTGATTCTAAATTCTTGAAAACATATTTAATAGAATTTTTTAAATATTCCAAAAATAAAGAAATGCTTAATTATTGTTAAATGTTTAAAACGAAGTAGCCATTGTTTTCCTATTATCGGTAAGTTAATGTATAGCACATTACATTAGTCCTCTATTAAAATAACAGTGGCTAAACATGTATATTTTATTCAACGAAAGTTTCAATGCAATTAAGTCGTTCAGAAGTAGTCATTCAAATATAAATATTTTTACTCTTGCCATTTATCCCCATATATATTATCAATTACTAGATTGATGTATATTAAACTAGAAAATTCCACTGTCAAAAGTTGCTATATATGGATAATTGATTCGACTAAACTTTCAATGAAATTAAATTCCTAAGAATATTCAATCACAAATATAAATATTTTTACTCTATCTAGTTTTCTCTATGTGCATTAACAGTCACTCGATTGTAAAATAAAGAAGTAAACCTTCTTTCTCGGAAGATAAAAATATCACAGTATCTTAAACTAATATCGCTGAACGCAAGAAACTTTAGTATAGTAGTATATAAAATATTTGTGACATAGTTAAAGTATACGTGGATAGTGAGATTAAGTTTTATCTCAGGATTTGGAGCAAGCATTAGATAAAAATTATTGTGGTAAATAAATATAGTAACGGATTGATAAGTCTTGATGTTTAACATTTATAGGTAATTGATCAGAAGAGATGAGCATTAAATTTAAAACAGTTATTTGCTAAAACAGGCAAGAAAAAACATAATTGTATATGGGGTTTCTTCTTAGACAAACGAGTAGAAAAAAATTATGTTCATACATGCTTTATAATCAAGTGAAAAAATTGTTTTCTGTATTGCAAATGCTTAGCATTCAAATATGTCATTAACTTTTATAATTAATACTTAAACATAATTTTATTTAATACAGATGTACTTTTTTTACAGAAAGTGTAAAATATTTTGCTTTTAAATACGATTCTTCTCTATTTAATCTATTAATATTTTAATGCAAAACATCTTAAAACAAGTTTTCGAATTTGCTTAATTTAATAAAATCTAGACAGTAACGAAAGATTGAATCGTTATTCTGTAACCTAGTTTAATTAGCCAGTTGGTAGTAATATACGACCTTGACACTTTAAGCTGCATCACAATCAAAAGAAAGATTTAATTTCCTAAGGTAGAAGAAACTTACTCAGCGAATTATGTGTTAAGATCAGGAAAAAACGCAGATCCATTTGTGGCGACAGCTGGAAAACGTGTTGAATAGACAGAAAACTTACATCTATAGGATAGAAAGCTTTCGGTATTGTATCGAAAGACACTCCTTTGATTAAGACATTTAGAGACTGTTACAAAGATTTTTCGGAATTAGAATGGGAAAAAGAAGGTTTTTATGGAAATATTAAAGTTAACTAATTTTGATTTATTACATGTATACATTCATATTATAACGATCTCTTGTTACATTAAATTTTCAGATACAGACTTATCTACGACCGTGTGAAAAACCAACATAATGTAGACGAATAGCAAAAGTGCCTTTTGTGAGCATTTGAACTGAGCTCTTCTTTACTTAGTGAAAGGATGTTGTTTCTCTCAAAATAGGATGATGAATAGAGGATTGTTAACAACGAGGACCATCTCAATCATTCTGTCTGAGAAATTCATTAGGATGCTGGCGAAGTGTTCGCAATGTTTGTTTCAATGGCATCCCGAAGAAAGAGTTTCACACTACAGAAATCATCTATATTGTAAGGGAAGCAGGAATACTTCCTATTTTGTTCTCCAAAGTTTTGTCCGAAGACATGTATTAATGATCGGCGAGATTGCTCCCGATTACTGCAAACTTCCCTTGGAACCGGGCTGCTTGCACCTGTCAAGCTAGAGTTCTACAAGAAGTTTCCTCACCACGTCATCAACCAGCTGTTTTATCAGCTGAGATGAAAATTGGCGGAGACGAATATATAAAAAGACCAGAGTTCGAGGCCCAGGGAGAATTTCTGATCAATCGAGTCTCCTGTGAACCCATCGGCCGAGAATGTCCTCCCCCCATTTTTTTATCTTCAAAACGATCAGAAAACTGTTTCCTTCAACGATCAACATTTCATTTGTCGATATTCATCGATTTCTTCAT
>CM063498.1:18728729-18806229 GCA_032207245.1 Pardosa pseudoannulata | reverse complement strand
TTTAAGGTAAGCACATAATTGCAGAACAACGTGATGAGCATTTGGTACCAGATACCTCAGATTAGCTATCAGTACCATGTGAAGTCAGTAGTACATTGGGTGATTTCAGTTTTGAAAAAGAATGGACCTATGTCCTATTGGACAGGTGATCATAATGTACTGACTCATCAGTGTATGCAAAGTATAGATACAAAATTATGAATTATTCTCTTTTCTATGTTTTACCACTGAAAATTATGAATACGTATTACGGTGCTCTAAATTTTAGAGACGTTATAAAATACATGTAATATGAATATTTAACTGCTACATAATTTGTTGCTTTACGTTTTTTTCCTGACGCTTCTGGCAATATAGGTATTATATGCCTTTATGCCAATACAAGGTTACGAAGCTCTTACCCATTTAGCACCACCGGAAGAGCACGTGTAGCTTAAAGTACGATAGAAATGCGAGTAGTATTACCCCTTTTGGGTCCTCTTAATTTAGAAACAGGGACCAGCAGAACCCCCCCTCCCAGGCTTGGCCTGCCACCTGTAGAGGTACCGTATGAGAACTTGGAGAACATTGTGACCACGAACATATTTAAAGTACCCCAGTCACCTTTAACGTACACAGCGGATCTTAGTGCTTTAAGTAACCTGCAGACATTCACAAGAATCTATTTTAAGTGAGGCTGTTGTATACGGCAATAGGCTTCAATTTTTATCCTCCTGTGTAATATTAAATAATCATCCTGTTTTGAAAGTTACTTGAATTTTATTTATAGCACGATAAAATTTTCCCACAGATCTTTAAAGGAATACAAATATTAACAAGTGTGCTTGTTAAGTTTTATAGAAATGGAAATAAAAATTAAATTATGTTCTACTATAATAATTACCCTTTAATAACAAGAACTGAAAGTATTCTAGGCTACTTAATATTACACAGATATTATAAAAACTCATTAATCCTTATCTATTATTACACTTTGCAACTTGATAATTTTATACGAAAGTGAAATATGGGTATGGATCCGTATTTAAAAATAAAAACCTGGAAGGTCATTGATAAATATAAAAGGCGTCAGCTTAAAAAAAGTAGCACAATTACTTCATACAAAATTTGAAAAATCGAGGTCACGTGAACTGTCTTTCGATCTAATTTTTTCATCCAATTAAAATTTATGAAAGATATATTTCTTTTAATTATAAGTGAATAGCGCAGAGGATCTTGTTACCATCCCGGACAAAAACATTGTCCTGATAAATAATAGGATGCAATCTTTATTTTATTTATGAGTTGATTACTCTTCTCCAGATATGATTAATAATAGATTCATTTAAAATAATATGCTTGCGTCTGTAAGACTTTTTATGAATAATTACCAGAATTTTAGTGGTAATTTTATTAACGAGTCATAAAAAGGCTTTCTTTTTTTAAATAGCTTATAGAGTATACCTTTAACTTTGCTTATAGACGTTGGGATATTTATTTATGGAAATTGGAGTTTACTGGATTTTTCGATTTTATTTTTTAAAAGTGATAGATGATTTATAAATCTAAAAATATATAATTTTTTTGGAAGACTTACAGTTTGGTAAATTAAACATATAATGATGCTTTAAATAACGCAAAAAATAACTGTAGCCATCTACAGATAACTATAAAATTATTTAAATTTACCAAAAGGCATTTTTTTCAATAATTCGTTACCTTTGTAATAAAAGTACTATTTATATTTTCGAAATTTGTAAGAAAAATGTTTGTTTAAGAATTTCAAATTTTTTAAATTCAGGTTATAAAATTTTGTGCTAAAATGTAACGAAAAGTCAAATTATTTTTACTTAAAAATAAATATATTATTATTAGTTATAAAGTATATTTTGTAGTACGGGTGTAAAAAAAAATTCACTCCGTCTAAATGAAGATGAATTTTGTATAAATATTTCTATTTCGTCAATTCATTTATTGAATATAGTTTACTTCTTTCCTAAATATCTTTATTAATGAAATTACTACGAAAAATATACCCTTTATTTACAATTTGAAATTTTTATAATTTAATTCCTGTTGTAAAATTGTTTACTCAACTAAATGGAATTAAAACAATTTGATTTAAAAATAAATACGTTATTAGTAAAGTATACTTTGCGGTTTTTAAAGCAATAGAAATCAGTTTTAAGCATCAAGAATTGTAATATTCTTTAAGTTAAGCAAAGAATTGCAGAACAAGGTGATGAGCACTTGGTATCAGATACCTCAGATTACCTATCAGTACCATGTGGAGTCATTACTACGTTGGCTGACTTTAGTTTTGAAAAAGGGAGGACCTACGTTATATTAGACAGGAGGTCATAATATACTGACTACTACTAATATACTAGTGTATGTAAAGTATAGATACAAAATTATCAATTATTCTGTACTCTAAGATTACCAAGGAAAAATGTGAATGAGATTTATGGTGGTTTAATATTAGAGACGTTATAAAAAACACGTAAAATAAATATATCTGCTACACAATTTGTTGTTTTACGGTAAACACTGAAGACTTTCTCAAGAATTTATTTTAAGACAGGCTGTTGTATACAAAAATAATCTTCAATTTTTATCCTTCTATTTAATATTAAATAACATCCCTATTTTGTAACTTAATTAAATTTTATTTATAGCACGATAAAATTTTCCAATAGATCTATTAACGAACATAAATTATAACAGGTATTCTTGTTAAGTTTTATAAAAATGAAAACAAAAACTGAATTATGTTCTACTATAATAGTTACCGTTTTATAAAATGAACTGAACATGTTCTACGCTGCACAGATTACACAGGTATTATAAAAACTCATTATTAATCCTTATCTAAAACATTATTACACTATGCAACTTGAATTTTTCAACCTTTTATACAAAAGTAAAATATGATTAAAGAACTTGATCCTTATTTAAAAATAAAAACTTGGCAGGTCACTGATAATTATAAAAGGCTTCAGCTTAAAAAACATAGCATAATTTCTTCATACAAAATTAGAAAAATTGGGGTGACGTGAACCGTGTTTCGATCTAATATTTTTTCCTCCAATTAAAATTTATGAAAGATATATGTCCTTTAATTATAAGTGAATAGCGCAGAGGATCCTGTTACCATCCCAGATAAAAACATTATCCTGATAAATAATGTGATGCAAGCTTTACTTTCTTTATGAGTTGATTACTCTTCCCGCTATATGATTAATAATATAATTCATTTGAAAAAGTATGCTTGCGTCTGTAAGCCTTTTTATGAATAATTACCAGAATTTTAGCGATAATTTTATTAACGAGTCAAAAAGAGGCTTTCTTTTTTTAAATATCGTATGATGTATACCTTTAACTTTGCCTATAGGAATAGGGATATTTATTTATGGAAATTGGAGTTCTAAACATTTAATTACTGGATTTTTCAATTTTAGTTTTAAAATTGGTAGATGTTTCCTAATTCTAAAAATATATAGTGTTTTTGGAAGGCTTAATATATAGTGGGTAAATAAAATGTATAATGATGCTTTAAATAACGCAATAATAACTGTAGCTATCTACAGATAACTATAAAATTATTTAAGTTTATAAAAATGCATTTTTTTCAATAATTCGTTACGTTTGTAAAAAAAATTCTATCTGAAAGACTTAAATTTCGTATATTTCTATAGTCGAATCAATATAATTTATTCCTCTTAAAAATAATACTATTTATATTTTTGAAATTTGTAAGAAAAATGTTTGTTTAAGAATTTCAAATTTTTTAAATTCAGGTTATAAAATTTTGTGCTAAAATATAACAGAAAGTCAAGTTATTTTTACTCAAAAATAAATACATTATTATTAGTTATAAAGTATATTTTGTGGTACGCGTGTAAAAAAAAAATTAACTGTTTCTAGATAACGTAGAATTTTGTATAAATATTTCTATTTCGTCAATTCATTTATTGAATATTATTTACTTCTTTCATAAATATATTTATTAATGAAATTAGTACGAAAAATGTACCCTTTATTTACAATTTAAATTTTTTAAAATTGAATTCCTGTTGTAAAATTGTTTACTCAACTTAATGGAACTAAAACAATTTAATTTAAAAATAAATACGTTAGTAGTAAAGTATACTTTGCGGTTTTTAAAGCAATAGAAATCAGTTTTAAGCATCAAGAATTGTAATATTCTTTAAGGTAAGCATAGAATTGCAGAACAAGGTGATGAGCACTTGGTACCAGATACCTCAGATTAGCTATCAGTATCATGTGGAGTCAGTACTACGCTGGTTGATTTCAGTTTTAAAAAAGGGCGAACCTACATTATATTGAGTCAGTACTACGCTGAGTGATTTTAATTTTGAAAAAGGGCGAACGTGCGTTATATTGAGTCAGTACTACGCTGGGTGATTTCAGTTTTGACAAAGGGCGGAACTATGTTATATTGGACAGGAGGTCATAATGTACTGACTCTTTAGTGTATGTAAACTATAGATACAACATTATGAATTATTCTCTACTCTAACATTACCAAGGAAAAATGTGAATGAGATTTATGGTGGTTTAATATTAGAGACGTTATAAAAAAATCGTAATATAAATGTATCTGCCTCACAATTTGTTATTTTACGTAAAATACTGAAGACTTTCTCAATTTATTTTAAGCCAGGCTGTTGTATATAAAAATAATCTTTAAAATTTATCCTTCTATGTAATATTAAATAACATCCCTGTTTTGTAACTTAATTAAATTTTATTTATAGCACGATAAAATTTTCCAATAGATCTATTAACGAACATAAATAATAACAGGTATGCTTGTTAAGTTTTATTAAAAGGAAACAAAAATTGAATTATGTTCTACTTTAAGAGTTACAGTTTAATAAAATGAACTGAACATGTTCTACTCTGCACATATTACACAGATATTATAAAAACTCATTATTAATCCTTATCTAAAACATTATTACACTATGCGACTCTCATTTTTCAACCTTTTATACGAAAGTGAAATATGAATAAAGAACTTGATCCGTATTTTAAAATAAAAACTTAGCAGGTCATTTATAATTATAAAAGATTTCAACTTAAAAAAAACTTAACACAATTTCTTCATACAGAATTAGAAAAATTGGGGTGACGTGAACCGTGTTTCGATCTAATTTTTTTCCTCCAATTAAAATTTATGAAAAATATATGTTCTTTAATTATAAGTGAATAGCTCAGAGGATCTTGTTACCATCCCGGACAAAAACATTGTCCTGATAAATAATGTGATGCAAGCTTTATTTTCTTTATGAGTTGATTACTCTTCTAGCGATATGATTAATAATAGAATTCATCTAAAAAAAGTAAGCTTGCTTTTGTAGGCCTTTTTATGAATAATTACCAGAGTATGACTGGAAATTTTATTTGCGAGTCATAAAGGGGCTTCTTTTTCTAGGATAGTTTATTGTTTTTTCTTTGCCTAAAGAAACAGCGATATGCACTTGCGGAAACTGAAATGTTCACAGCTATTAAAATCTCGAATTTTCAATTTCTATTGTAAAAATCGATGTTTTTTATTTCAAAAATTATATAGTTTTTATAGATTTGTTTTGTTGCGCTACTATTTTGAGACACGAGATCTAGTGAGACTGGGCCCTACTACTCCCGAATGTCTACGAATAAGCAGGCCACAATAGGATTCGAACCCACTAATTCGATCAGCCATCAGTCGAAGATCAGCGCTTTAACCGATCAGCCATCGTTTAGCTTCGTTTTCACAGGAAGTAAAACTTTATGTTCGATAAATGAGGATAATGCAATGTAAACAACTGTAGCCAAGTACTGAAAATAATAAAGTTACTAACGTTTAACAAAATGTATTTTTTCAGTAGTTCGGTAGTGTTTGTAAAAAATTTTCATCAGTTTGAAAGACGTGGAATTTTCTATACATATACTTTTGACGTCATTTAAATGAATGAAGATAATTTCTTTGATAGATAATTTTTAATGACATTTGTAAGAATATTGTACCTTTTATTTAAAAGTAAATATTTTGTAAAATCAATTACTTTTATAAAGTTTCATACTCAACAAGATGGAATTAAAACTATTTAAAAATAAATACATTATTATTAGTAGTAAAATATACTTTGGGGTTTTTAAAGAAATAGAAACAAGTCTTAACACATTGAAGACGGTATGCTTTAAAAAGTGTCTAGCCTCAGTTCCCGCAAATTTTTTGTTAAAGTGATAACGAAAAAATCCAAAAAACGTGAATTTTAGTCATCTGTCGCCAACAGTTGAAAAATAAAAGACATTAATTCCCTTCTCCCGTCTTCAGTGTGCTAAGCATCATCAATAATTGTACTATTATTTATGGTAAGCACACAATTTCAGAGAGAGATTATGATAATTTTTTACCAGATTTCTCAGACTACATGTCATCACCTTATCGAGTCAGATCCACATTGGAAGATTTTAGTTTTGAAAAAGGATGTACTTATGTCATAATAAACAGGTTGTCATAGTCTAATAATTCTACAGTTTGCGTAAAATATAAATACAAAATGACAAATTATTCTCTAGGTCAAAAAAAGGGAATGAGTTTTACAGTGCTCTAATTTATAAAGACATGTTAAAATGCATGTCATATAAATATTTATCTGCTACATAATTTTTTGCATTACGTAACGTTGTAGACTTTTCAAAGACTGTATTTTAAGCCAGATTGCTGTATACCCCAATAAGCTAGTTTTTGTCACACTGTGTAATATTAAATAACATAACAATTTTGTAAGATACTTGCATTTTAGTTATAACACGATAACATTTATCAATAGAGATTTAAAAATATGTAAATATTAACACGCGCGCTTTTTAATTTTAATAAAAATGAAAACAAAAATTGAATTATGTTGTATTATAACAGTTACCGTTTAATAAAATAATCTAAACATGTTCTACGCTGCTCAATATTATACACATCTAAAAAACTCATATTACTAATATTTTTCTATAACATATTTCATTACATCATGCAATTTTCATTTTTTAAACCTTTTATACGAAAGTGAAATATGGATTAAAATCTTGATCCGTATTTGAAAATAAAAACCTGGCAGGTCATTGATAATTATAAAAGGCTTTAGCGTAAAAAAAACGTAGCACAATTTCTTCATACAAAATTAGAAAAATCGAGGTCACGTGAACCGTGTTTAGAACCAATTTTTTTTTCTCCAATTAAAATAAAGAAAGATATATGTCCTTTAATTATAAGTGAATAACGCAGAGGATCTTGTTACCATCCCGGACAAAAATATGGTCCTGATAAATAATGTGATGCAAGCTTTATTTTCTTTATGAGTTGCTTACTCTTCTCACGATATGATTAATAATAGAATTCGTCTAAAAAAAGTAAGCTTGCTTCTGTAAGTCTTTTTATGAATAATTACCAGAATTTGAGTGAAAGTTTTATTTCCGAATCATAAAAAAGGCTTTCTTTTTAAAATATAGTATAGTTTATTGTTTTCCTTTGCCTAAAGAAACAACGACATACACTTTAGGAGACAGAAATTTTCACAAGTATTAAAAACTTGAATTTTCAATTTATACTCTAAAAATAGTACATGTTTTTTAATTCAAAATATATACAGTTAGCTTTTACAGGTTTGTTTTGCAGCGCCAAGGTCTACTATTTTGCGACACGAGATCTAATGTGACTAGGACCTACTACTTAAAGCCGATTCCGAATGTCTACAACAACCAGGCCACAATAGGATTCGAACCCACGAATTCCGCTGCCAAAGATAAGCGCTGTAACCGATCAGCCATCGTTTAGTTTCGTTTATATAGGAAGTAAAACTTTAAGTTTGGGTAATGAGAATAATGCAATGTTAACAGTTGTAGTCACATACAGAAAATTATAAAGTTACTTACGTTTATCAAAATGTATTTTTTCAGTAGTTCGGTAATGTTTGTAAAAAATTTTCAACCGTCTGAAAGATGTGGAATTTTGTATAAATATTTCTATGACGTATTTAAATGAATGAAGATAATTTTTTGATAAATAATTTTTAATGACATTTGTAAGAATATTGTACCTTTTATTTAGAAGTAAAAATTTTGTAAATTCCATTCCTTTTTATAAAGTTTCATACTCAACAAGATAGAATTAAAACTATTTAAAAATAAATACATGATTATTAATAGTAAAATATATTTTGAGTTTTTTAAAGGAATAGAAACAATTTTTAAGCATCATGAATAATTGTACTATATTTATGGTAAGCACACAATTGTAGAACGTGTTTATGATCAATTTTTACCAGATTTCACAGACTACATATCATCACCTTATCGAGTCACATCCATATTGAAGATTTTTGTTTTGAAAAAGGATGTACTTACGTCGTAATAAACAGGCTGTCATAGTGTAATAATTCTACAGTTTATGTAAAGTATAAATACAAAATAACAAATTATTTTCTACTTCAAAAAAAGGGAACGTGTTTTACAGTTCTCTAATTTATAAAGACATGTTAAAATGCATGTCATATTAATATTTATCTGCTACATAATTTTCTGCATTACGTATCGTTGCAGACTTTTCAAAGACTTTATTTTAAGCCAGATTACTGTATACGCCAATAAACTAGTTTTTGTCATACGTGTAATATTAAATAACATCCCAATTTTGTAAGATACTTGAATTTTATTTATAACACGATAACATTTATCAATAGAGCTTTAAAAAAATGTAAATATTAACAAGCGCGCTTTTTAATTTTAATAAAAATTAAAACAAAAATTGAATTATGTTGTATTATAGCAGTTACCGTTTAATAAAATAAATTAAGCATGTTCTACGCTGCTCGATATTATACACATTTAAGAAAATCATATTACTAATATTTCTACAATATACTTTATTACACTATACAACTTTCATTTTTCTAAACCTTTTATACGAAAGTGAAATATGGATTAAAATCTTGATCTGTATTTAAAAATAATAACCTGGCAGTTCAATGATAATTATAAAAGGCTTCAGATTATAAAGACTTTGCTTAATTTCTTCATACAAAATTTGAAAAATCGAGGTCACGTGAACCGTGTTTCAAACCAATTTTTTTCTCCAATTAAAATAATGAAAGATATATGTCCTTTAATTATAAGTGAATAGCGCAGAGGATCTTGTTACCATCCCGCACAAAAACATTATCCTGATAAATAATGGGATGCAAGCTTTATTTTCTTTATGGGTTGATTACTCTTCTCGTGATGATTAATAATAGAATTCATCTAAAAAAGAGTAAGCTTGGTTCTGTAAGCCTTTTTATGAATAATTACCAGAATTTGAATGGAAATTTTATTAACGCGTCATAAAGAGGCTTTTAATTTTTATATTTAGGATGTTTTATATTTTTTCCTTTGATTATGGAAATATCGAAATATATATATGGAACTTTGATGTTTAGAACTTTTAAAAACTAGATTTTTCCCCTTAGTTTTAAAAATAGTAGAAGCTTGCTAATTTGAAAAACACATAAAGTTAAATTTTATAGAAATGAAGACTTAAAGTTAGGTAGATGAGAATAATGAAATATAAACAACTGTTGCCACGTAGAGAAAGCTAAAATTTATTTTAATAAAAATGTATTTTTTTCAGTAATTCGGTACGTTTATAAATAAAAAAATTTCCAACCTTCTGAGAGACGTGAAATTTTGTTTAAATATCCCTTTAATGTCATTTCAACCAATCAATATAATTTCTTTTATAAATAAGTTTGATTAATAACATTATATCCTTTAAAAATCATTATAAAAGGCAGTATATTCTTTGACAAAATATCCTTTAAAATTGTGTATTAAACATACTGAAAAGTTTAAACAATTTACTTAAAAATAAATATTATTAGAATAAAATATATGTTATGGTTTGAAAATCAATAGAAACTATTTTTAATCATCAAGAATTGTATTATTGTTTATGGTAAGGATATACTTCATTTCTTATATTTTGGTTAAAAATTAAAATATTGAGAAAATTTGCTCTGTAATATAAAAGAGGTAGTATGTAGTTTACATTAATTTAGAATTTTAGATGAGAAATTTCATTTCGTTAAAAACATTGAAGTTTTTGTAAGTTAAAATAGTTTATATTTTATGAAATCGAAAACGAATTCCTTTATAATTTCGAGTAATAAACAGATTGTAATAAATATTTATTACTGAAGCTTGCATTATTTATTACTGAAAAGAAAGCGTAGGAAATATTACTGTGAAATAAAATTGCATATTTTTTTCTCTTAACTTTGTTTATGTGTAGTATATGTTTGAAAGTATATAGATATTTTTAAATTTTAAATTACTGTTTGTCATGCAAAAAAGACAAAAGAACAAAAACAGGCTAGACATGAAGATAATATATTTAACCTAATTTTTATTCTAAGACATTATAATTTATATTTTCGTACAACTAAATTTCAAATATTGTTTCAACAATAGTTAAAAATTACTCTATAAATATTTTTCGGTATAAATAATTCATTATGAAATATGCATAAACTTTAATTTTTAGTTTGCTATTATACACTCTAAAATAGTGTTGAAAAAGTAATATCCAAAAGTGATGGAAAATGTATACAGTTTAAGTTAGTTTTCTCTTTCCCACGTAATGAAATAACAATTGTAATTTTTGAAACATTAAGTAATATATTTATAAAGAATTCTTAAAATCTCTTCTTTTACCAATTTAGTCTTTAATTTTTAAAGTAAATTATTTAATTACCACGTAAGTTATAATTAAAACATTAGTTTCAGTTACGTAAAGCATACTTCTGTTTATTTTAAAATGATATATTATGAATAATTTATTAATCTTAATTATATTAAATTAAAAATGTTCAATTTCTTAAAAGTTTAGTTAAGTTATACAATTTTCCCTTTTTGTTTTTCAAACTCCTTACGAAGTACTATATAATAATGAGAATACCTTGAACAATAAAACTGATTAATTTACATCCTTTTATTCTAATATTTTTTATTAAAATTTAAAAGATTGTGGTTGTTTAATTAAAAATATCGTTTATAGTTTCGATTAGAATAACATTACATGGACGGATATTTTCTATGCTACTCTTACGAACTATTACGAAATTTTTTTTGATTCTATGAACTATTTCTATGAACTATTACGAAATAGTTTATCGAAAGTAAGTTTCATTTGTTAAAGCTTTTAAACATTAATATTTTATAATGAACTAGCTCTACCCGGCCACGCGTTGCTGTGGCTCAGTATAGTTAAACAGAAATGAAAGCATAAAAAAGCGCATGTGTTTAATATTTTTAATTTAAAAACACTGCGTCTGGTGGTAATCAAACCATTGCATTCATTCTTTGGTGACAGGAGCTTTATCACTGAGCCAAAAACAAAGCAGCCAATTAAATTCCTTTGAGATACACATATTTAAAACATTACATAGAAACAGTGTGGATAAAACATACTCTGACTCTAGTATAACGTTATGCCAAAATTTCAAGACAATCGGTGCAATGTTTTCAGTTTAGTTTGGTGTGGAGAGCTACGGTCTACAGTTTTGCACACGAGGGATAATGAAACCGGGAGCTACTGCTTAAAGCCGATTCCGAGAGGCTACGAACATCCATGCCATAGTGGAATTCGAACCCACGAACTTCGGTACCGACGATCAGCTCCCCAACCAATCGGCTAGCGTTCGGCTCAATGTTTTCAGAGATTTGAGATTGCGAACAAATATTTACATTTTTATTTATACAGATTTTTGAACTTGGAATTTTTTTACGAAATTGAAATTTTATTATTTCTTGTCGCTTTGACTTTAAACTGTCTGTCATTCTTCTGTTGTAGCACAGTTTTAGCTCCCCCTGTCCCCTCTCCTCTATTTTGCAGATTTTCGTCGATCCGAATTTTTTCATATTTAAAAATAAATTTAATTGTTATTTATCTTTTCTTACGAAAGCCCCTTTTGGACTCTTTCAAAAAAAAAAAAATAATGTTGAAATCGAAATTTTCCCATTCTTTTTAAGTAAAACTAAAATAATTCGTTTCTCAAAATTACTGTCTGATGTTTATGTACAAAACCTGTTTTTTTTTTTTAGATACTATTAAAATAAATTTCTACAATATATCTCTTTACGCGGAATTTTCATTTTTTCGCCATTTTAAGGCCCGAAAACGCTTATAATGTTTCGTTTTCGGAATCCTTCCACATTCGAGTGGAAGGATAGAAAGTCCCGAAACTGCTCAGGGACCTTAGTATACCTCCTGTACATTGACTGTGCACTCGCCTAGTCTTCTAATTTGTTTTTATTGTCCCTTTTCGACTTCCAAAAATCGAAATTTTTGATCGGAAGTGGCTGAGTGCCGACTTTATTTATAAACGGTGTAGATAAAAACGTACCCGGACTCTAGTACAACGTTATGCCAAAATTTTTAAACCCATCGGTGCAATATTTTCAGAGATTTTGTTTTACGAACATTTACATTTTAATTTATACAGATAATGTTATAAATAATGTTTTCTTAATTCTTCATTTTGAAAGGTTTTTTGCTAATAATTATTCACTTTAATACAGGGTGTTTCATATTGAATGGGACAAAAAGAATAGAACAGTGTGACTTCCGTAATGGATTTATTCAGCCGAAACAAATTTATTCTGTAACTACAATTATACAAGTTTTATTTGGCAACAGGGCGAACTCGCCGCTCGAGGCAGTTAAACAAAATGTCGTCCATGAACGAGAAAGCTTACTGAGATTTCGAATATGATAAAACCTCCTCTGTAGCTGTTGTGCAAAGACATTTTCGCACGAAATTTCGTAAAGAACCACCGCATCGCATAAAATAAGCAGGTGGGTGAAGCAGTTTCAAGATACTGGCTGCTTATGCAAGAACAAAAACCCAGGACGAAAAGAAACAAAACCCGAAGTGGTTAAAAGAATTATTGATTCGGTTTTACGGAGTCACTCAAAATCACCAGATCTAAAGTCCTATGATTTTTTTTCTCTATGATTTTGTTAAAGACAAGGTGTTTGTGCTTCCACTTAATCAGGATTTAGAGAAACTGAAGCAGCGGATAACTGCAGTGTTGAACTCAACCACAGGGGATATGCTATCACGAGTGTGGCAGGAGCTTGATTACCGTGTAGACATTTTTCGTGTCACCGGAGGGGCACATATTGAACACCTGTAGAAACTTGAATAAATGTAGTTTTCAGGTAAATTTGAACTTTCTAAATATATTAATTACAACGTTCACAATCACATTTTCTTTTTGTTCCATTCAATATGAAACACCCTGTAATTATGTAACTACAACACAGTTAAGAACAATGTTTTATAAACTTTAAATGTCATGGTGTGAAACAACTTTTGGAAATGTTACTAATTTATGTGTGTATCCTGTGTTAGTTGATAACATTCTGCTGTAAATACCATTCTGCTGTAAACTTATATAAAATTATACAATTTTTCACTTTGTTTGAACTTATTTTAGCTGAAAGACACTGAGAATTAGGGAACTGAAAGGGGACAGTTACACAACTGCTAAAATATTAGCTTTAATATCAAATATTTATGCAATTATTAATACAATATCATGGTGAGCTTTATGCTAAATTCAAAACTCAATCTTTCTGAGAGTGTGCAGATGTGTTCATTGCTGAATAGTCGCAATCTGAATATCCGTTATATTCACATTCTTCGTAATATGGAGTATGAATTAATATTAAATAAGGATGTTAACAAATGAATGTTTCAATGTTCTTAAATATAAAATTTGATCAGTCTACAAATCACTTTTGAGCTATGTGACGAATTATGTAATTATGTACACTTATGTAACTAGTCCAAACGAATTTGGGAAAAAGGAATTTTTCTTTTGAAATCCATACAAATTACAATATTTTTATAGTAAAAAATAATCAAATAAAAGCCGTTAATTCAATATATTTTCACTTTAAACGCTTTTTTACTTTTTGCATAGTTTAGAATACTTCAAAATTGTAATTATTGAAAGATTAGCTTAGTATGAACTAAATTTAAACTAAGCATTTACACCTTGTAAAATACAGTTTCTAAGTTTGGAAATTTGAATAGATAAAATTTATCATTTTTAATTTAAATAATTTATTATCTACGACAATCTCTTTCGTATATATAAGTAGTTCTACTAGTAAGTGCATACCTATATTTGTGTGAAGTTCATTACACACGAATTATAAACGATTAATACTCTTATAGTATAGTTACTTACTTAGATTTCTACAAAATTAACTAATTTAATATTATATAATAATTTTATATCTGAAAACTCAAACAAATGTTTCATATTCGAACTATGCTTATGCTAAAAATACCTACTAACTTGAAACCTCTAATTTTAGTCAAGTGCTATAATTGATGCTTACATTATTGATATAACATGATCATTAATGTTCAATAGTTAGGAAATTATATTTATTCATGAGGGATACAAAACATAGAATCTAGAAAAATATGCTTAATTATAATACGCGGATAATATAATTGGGTTAATGAGCTTACAGCATTTTATTATAGTAATTTTAGTATTTACACTTTATTTTATGGGTGTAAATACGATGTAAAATTAAACAATTATTCACTTACATGATTTAAAATTGTTGTAATTAAGTAAGAAAAAATTGCAAGCATTATATTCAAATAACTCGTGTACATTTCATAGAAACCTTCCTTTCCACTTCTGCTACTTTTAAGTGCAGTAGTATCAGGAGTCACATAAAGATTTCACTTCAAAGAAATTGATCAGTTTGTGTTTTAGAAAATTTTAATTGATTAAAAGCAACTTTTTATGTCTTAGTTTATGAAAAAGTTTCATTCCTCTGAAAGATGTCTCAATAATGAAATTTTCTATCTACAAATGTGTTTGTTTTTAGTCACAACTCTGGTGTAGGAAACAATAAACCAGGTCGAATAAACCCCGTCCTAATATACTATTGGTCCTTGTCCAAGGGTAATTAATATGCATTTCCGCTTGAGAGAGGAAACACGAAGGTTGAATACTTATTAAACCTCAAAAAGAAGTACGCCTTTCATTTGATGAACACGGATTGTGTGGAAGCATTGTACTTTGCACAAATAAGTCCTCATATTAAGAAGCAAGGTGAAAGACTGCCACCTCAAAAGGTATGGTGTGGGAACTCGAAAGACAATGCACATCATATTTTGAACCTTTTTTATGTGTCCCAACCGTCTTTAATGAAAACGGCGTGCCTTTAGCAGCTCGAACATCGATCTCGCAATTTCTCCGATTACAAGATCGCTGCCTTCGCCTACTGAGCTACCGCGGCTCATTGCCAAATGTTTTTGTACAAATGACACATTTGAAATTTTATGTAAGCACATCTTACAACCAGTAAGTTCTGTTTTGAAAAGAAATCTTACTGTTGATATAATGACGTATCTTAAGTGGACATTAACAAATTTAGTTTTACACAGTAACTATTCATACATACACATCTGAGAAACCACCGATCATTTTAACTTGCTCCAACTTCAGACAGGAATTTTTTTTTAACTTTTTATACCCTCAATAGAATACAAATAAGGTGGCATTGAGATCTTGTAGAATTCAGGAAGCGGAGCTTTTCTAAGGATTTTTTTTAGCTTTATTCGGATATCTATGTTTTATACTATTGTTTACATAATTTACAATGAAAGCAAAATATATGGAAAGATAGTTCAGGCAAATACTGTTATTCGTTTGAGAATAATTTCAGCTTTTCCGTTTTCAAATTTACTACAGGATAAATGTTTTCGGTACAGTGCAAATCCTTCTAAATTTGGCAATGTTGTCAATTACTTGGTTGCTTGTTTATGTGTGTGAGGTTAAAAATTAAACGTTAAAATAATTGCCGCTTCAGAATAAATTTAAAATATTTCCTAACAATCGCACTGGAAATACGATCTATCAGGCCTCAGCAGGCTCAAGCACATATCCTGTACTACTAGATACTCGCGATACAGTGATTTCTAAACAACATGATTTACAATGGAAGTACAATATATGAAAAGATAGTTCATACGAAACAGATTGTTATTCGTTTAAGCATAATATTTGTTTTTCCCCTTTTCTTCAGACTTACTACAGGATAAATGTTTTAGGTAGAATGCAAATCATTTTAACTTTAACCATGCTTGTTGTGAATTACTCGGTTGCTTGTTTAGCTGCGTGAAGTCAAAGCGAAAATTTGACGCTTCTAACTAATTTAAAGCAATTCCTAACATTCAGACTTGAAATATGGTTTACCAGACTTTAGAATGCTCAAATCCATACCAGTATAGATTATACATTTAATACCTTTGAGCAAGTGGTAACAAGAATTTCAGATTGAAGAAATATGATCTGTTTGAGACTCACCTTGGTAGCATATACAGTCCTCTTCTATTTGAAGACTTCTTTGCAGGGGGACAATTTAAGTGAGATTAATGGAAACATACTTGTAGAATAAACATGTCTATCCTTTAAAGGCATATCAAATAGTTTAATTTAAAACCATATTCTTTCTAAAACATGCATTAAAACAAGCCCCGAATGAAGATACTAAATGTCACGAATACATATTTTATTACAGATACCCACAGGCGACAACTATTTACAATTTTAAAATACTACTAGTCAGCAGTCAGTTACGGACATCACACTGTAGTACTTAAAGTCTACATTATATATATATATATATATATATATATATATATATATATATATATATATATATATATATTATATATATATATATATATATATATATATATATTATATTCATTCGAGTAATGTAAATGTATTTGCATGTGCATTTTTAAAAGGGGTTAATATAAGTAATTTAAGTAAAAGCTCTCTCTCACTCTCTCTCTCTGCGTGTGTGCGTGTGTGTGTATGTATATGTATGTATGTATATATATATATATATATAATATATATATATATATATATATATATATATATATGTGTGTGTGTGTGTGTGTGTGTGTGTGTGTGTGAGTGTGTACACAAATTATATATATAATATATACTATATATATATAATATTATAATATCATATATATCCTTTAATATCCTTTATTCAAATTGCTTCTATTAACCCCTTTTTAAAATGTACATGCATAATACAATTACATTACTCGAATGAATATAATTAGCATGTAGTTTTTTAAAAAGTGCAGTAACATAGAAGGAATTACAAATATTTCAAGAAAAATTTAACCTATAAGATGAAAATTTAAATTGAATAACTAAGTGATAAGGCTGGGGTATACCCGAGAAAGAGTGATTTCTCAAACAATGTGATTTCTCAAATAATAGAGGCACAATAATGTATTGAAGGACAGTTTCTACAACATAGACTGTTATTTGTTTGATTATAATTTTTGCTTTCCCATTTACTTCAAATTTACTACAGTATTAATGTTTTCGATAGAATGTTAATCATTCTAAACTTGACAATGTTTGTTGTGAATTACTTCGATGCTTGTTTATGTGTGTGAGGTTGAAATGGAAACAATAAAACATTAATCATTTCCGAACTAAACTTAAAATAATTCCTGATAATCAGACATGAAATACGATTTACCAGACCTTGACAATTTCAAACGCAATATATCACTATACGGAATATTATTGTTAACACTTTCTTCAAGGCATTAAGAATTCCAAATCGAAGAGACAAATTCTGTATGAGACCCACCTGGTTAGCATGTGCAGTCACTGGCAGGAGAGAATAATTTAAGTATAATTTGTGAAGACATACTTGTGGAATAAACATGTCTATATTTTAAATATATATACAATAGTTTAGTTTAAAACCATATTCTTTCTAAAAGCTGCATTCAAACGAGCTAAAACCACGAATGAAGATACTAAAATCCATCAACACACATTTCATTACAGATCCGGAGACTTCAGGATTTTTAAATGCTAATAGGCAGTAGCTAGCCTGAGCAACACCTCCTAGAGAGAAGGCCTGAGCACAGTTTACCAGAAAATGTGATGACGTAGTTGCGTAAGGCTGACAACATTCTGTAACTCTGACCAGAAACTTACAAGTTATCACTTTTTCAATTATTTCCGTCGCCAAATGCAAGATCAACATATATGTAAGGAATGTGCGTATTGGCAACGTTGGCGGAATTTCGTTTCCTGAGAGAGAGAAATGAAAGTTCATTTGTACTTTCTTTGTGTATGTGAGTTAAATTTATAATTCATATATTGATAATATAGTTAATTTTTTGTGATAATGCCGTTTAAATGTATTGTTCCTTTTTGTAAAAGCAATTATGATTCTGAAAATAACAAGAAATCAGTTTTCTCGTTTCCAAGAAACGAACTATTAAAACAGAAGTGGATTAACACGATTCCTAGAAAAAACCTGACTGTGAACAAGAATTCTCGGGTAAGTAACCACTGTTATTAATAATTTTTAAACATAAGATGTAAGATTAAATCATTACTTAAAAATTAGATTGTTTTTTACAATGATTCTTTAGATTATAGACAGTACTTTTGTTTTGACTAACGTATATTGAAGCAATTTGAGGAATAAATAATTTTCTTTTTTTTTTCATATATATATATATATATATATATATATATATATATATATATATATATACAGAGAAACATTGTGTGCATAGTTAGATAATATAAATTAGTTTTAATTAACTGCTGTTATTTAAAATATAGTTTGTCATAAATAAATAATACGAGCAAATTTTACAAATCAATTTTCGTGTAGCAAAGAAAGGACAGAATCAAAAAATAAAAAAAGAAAACTCCAAACACTTAATAATTAACATAGTTTCTAAGCTTGATTTTAAAACATTTAGAGCTTTCCTTTATTTTAAATAGAGAGCAATGAATTTAGACATTTCACCAATAACTAACGGTTGTATATTGCAACTGATTTTAATATATCTTGAAAAAATTTTTCTTAAGTATATTATGTATGTTTTTATTGTTTATGCATAACTTTATAATCACGTGTAAAGAAAGGAAATTAAAGTCTAATTTTCTGTTAATACAGTTATTACTCTGTTATTCAATAATGAAATTGTCATTGTTCTTGTTTAATTTAACTTGTTTTTGAGAAATAAAATTTCATTTAAATGTGTGTTTGTTTACTTTATTTATTACAGTGTTTATTTGGGTTTTTTGCTCTTCAAAATTTGGGGAACATTTTTTTAATTCTTGAAGTTAGATGAAGTAGTTTTAAATATATTTCCTGTGTTAAATGTAGAATATTCTTAAAATTTTATGAATGCATTTTTTAATAGTAAGAGAAGCATATAGTAAAATTGTAGGATGCTTTCTTTTTCTATATATTAATCAGGAAAACTAACTTGCTATAAATAATCATCAGTAAATAATAAATCAATTTTTTTATTGTTGCCGTTAAAACTACAGCATCAATTGAACGGCGGTGATAGCCAGCCTTGTCTCATGACGTCACACTGAGAGTGCTCAGGCCTTCTCTCTAGGAGGCGTTGGCCTGAGCCCCTCACACTGCAGTACTTGACGTCTGCATAATTCTCCACTTAAATTGCTTACGCCATCTATTGGCGTCTGTTAAAAATATAAATGCATAAGACAATTGTATTACATGAAAGAATGTAATTAGTATGTAAAATTTAAAAAGTATGTAATGGATAATTATATACAAATAATTACAAATATTTTAACAAAACTTTTACTTAGAAAATGATAATTAAAAATTAATAATTATATGTATAATAATTATGTATAGCTGGTAAGAACAGCCAGATCTTTTCAACCCCCGAGAAACAGTGATTTCTCAACACAGTGAATTACAATAGAAACATAATTTATGGTAAGGTAATTCACACAAAATAAACTCTCTCATTCGTTTTCGCATAAGTTTTGTTTTTCTGTTTTCTTTACAAATTTCTTTCAATAGAAATGTTTTCTAAATAATGTAAATCATTCCAAATTTCACAATGCTTGATATGAATTACATGGTTGCTCATAAAAGATTCTATAAATTAAAATACATCAAACGAGATGTACTGATGACAAGGGTTTATATAAATTATAGAGAGATTAATTAATCTTAATTAACATGTAATTTTTTACTTCATCATACAGAGAAAGCCGAACGATGGTTGAATGGTTAGGACGTTAATCATTGGTACTGGAGTTCGTGGGTTCAAATCCCACTGTGGCATGGATGTTCGTAGCCGCTTAGAATTGGCTTTAAGCAGTACGACCCGGACTCATTATCCCTCTTGTGGCAAAATGTAGACCTTAGCGCTCCAAACCAACAGAGTAGATTATTAAAATATATTTATATAAAATTTCATTTTTTTATTTCATCGCAAGAGATCCTTTTTGACCATCTCTTAATCCATTTTGACTAGTTCCAGCTTGACGGGATGTCCTCACATAACTTTAGTACTACTAGTCGTAGAATCTTTAAGTTTTATAATTAGAAACATTTAAACGTTTAGTTATCCACTGGAGTTTTCGATTACAATCCGTACTATGTATAATGGAAAATCTCAATCTATCGAATATAAACTCTCTTGTTTGCCACCAGGTGCCAATGCTTGAACTCTATGTCCGACGACAGCCTTAATTTGAGAAACGAAATTACCTTTTAAGGTTTAAATGAATATACAAATGTTAATCTGAACAAAAACTCTGTATAAATCAGTTTTCATTTAAAGAAATTGTATGGTGTTCTGATTTTTTTTTTCTACTATTTAGGGATATCATGGTTAATATAATTCATAAGGTAATTCCTCAGCTGACCCAGGCTTTTCGCCTATACAGCAGCTTTCACTGAAGGCCAGTCGCCACGACCGCAACCACAACAGCTACATAGCTGCTGCTGATCTACGACAAGTTCCGTTTTGGCTCGAGGATTAATGTAGTCAACAACAGTAAGGAACAAGCTCTACAGCGGCAAGTTTAGGACTACCAGGGAAGACGAAGAATAAAGATCACTCAGGTGAACCCCGGGCTCGTGACACCAGTGTATACCTCAGTGTACCCCTGAGGTTGTCTCTCATTTAGCACTACCCAGAAGACACGTACGGCTTGAAGTTCGTGGCCGCGGACTCGAGAGACGTTGCCCCCCGATATAATTCATAAACCTTTCGAGAATTTGAAGTAATAATTTAGTAGGTAATTTTTAAAGTTAAGTGGAAGCCGATACCTTGTTAGCATACTAGGTTCGGCAATTTTTTGCTATTAATTATTAGCAATAAAACTGACTTGTCATGTTATTTTATAACTGGTTTTTATTTTATAAACTTGCGTTATGTTATTTTATTTTATTCCTCTGAAGCTAATTAACACAATAAACTAGAGCTTACTATAAGAATTATTCATAAAGTTTAAAATGATTTTTCTGAAAAAAAAAAACTACTCTTTACAATCGTAGTATCTATTTTTCTCAAATTTTATACTTTTATAGAATTATTATGATTATTATTGCCTTTAATGTCATTTTAAAGAGTACACACAACTAGCATTGCTATCTCCTCAGTGCCTTCAGGAAACAAATCGTATCTACAGAAATAATGCAGAATAGAAACGCAGTGTAAAAGCACTAATATTTAAGTAATATGTTGAAAATTGCTTTTTCACATTTTTCTAAGGCTTTACTATACAGTAAAAGTAAATACACATTTCTAAATATTTACCATGACTATAGGAGCAAAATCTTAAGACACCCCACCCACACACACACAAAAAAAAATCTACAGAAGTTAAATTTCTTAATGGTGAAAAAAGACACACAAAGGAGGTTGTATTAGGGATTTTGTAGCCTAAAGAATTCAAGAAATTTCCGAGAATTTAGTGTAAAAATTTATTGGAAAACTTTTAAAGTGACGTACAAGCCAATATCTTGCTAGCTTTATATATTCTACTGTACTGCACTATTAGTTCGAAATAAACTTACTTATCTAATAAACTTCATGCTTTTTTATATTGTTCTTTTTAAGTTTATTAATATATTAAACTAAAGCTTTCTATTAGAGGAATATATCCTTAATAAAACAGCTTAAGATGGACTTTTTTCGAAAAAAAAAAAGATTTTTACAAGCACACTATTTTGTTTTTCGAATCTTATAATTTCACTCTATTATTACGATTAGTATTACTTCAGACTTCACTTGAGTGATTTCAACTTACATAAAATAAAATTGTATAATTTAAAATACATTTTGCTTCATAGACAAATAACTTAAAAAGCAACAATTGTTACCCACATTCTTATAATTCCAATCACTTTGTCTTCTTCTGTAATAAAAAACTTGATTTTTATTCAGCTAAAAATGAACTCCTTCATATTTTTATCCATTATTTTTCCTTATTGCCTTTATTTTTAATATAAATTTTGAGGAATTCTGAGAATAACGAAATCCAAATGTGATTTAATTTACTTTACTAAAAATTCATACATTGCTGTATTTGAAAAGAAAATTAAAAATATTTATATTGGCTGTATAATTAACAATTAACTTCTTTCGTTATATCTTTTCATTAAAATATCTTCTTTTCACAGAGAAAATCAATATTTTAGCATTAGCTTATTTTAACCTCTTAAAAATGCCAATATATATATATATATATATATATATATATACATTGTTTTATGAAAGAGAATATTTCATTTTTTAATTAAATTTGATTTTATTTCAAAGTATATAATTAAATTACGATTATATTGGCATTTCTTTCTTCGATTGAAAACGTTCTATTATTTCTGAAATTTTTTAATTTCTTTTAAGAAAACACTTTTAAAATTTTTCTAGAAAATTTTTTATTTGAATTAAACAGAAATGTTACTTGCTTTACTCTTTAAATATTAAATTATTTTATCAAAGGAATGTACTTTTTTTTAATATCATAATAATTTTTATAAAATATACTAATGGAAGTATTTACATCTTTAAAATAAGTTGTGCGGACAAAAAGATTTTATTTATTTCATTATGTAAGGAAAGTAAATATACCTTTTTAATTTAAGCATTTCGAAAGAAAAAAAGATCAAAAAGCCATATCTTTAATTTTGTCGTATAAAATCTCTGATTTCTCAACGTTGATTAAATGTTAAAAAAAAAAAAAAACCTTTAGCATAATGAAACGTAATTTAAGGCTGAGTTTCTTGGCTGAGTAAATGAAATACATTTGATTATAATCCAGTATTCTGTATATTTTTACATTTATCTTGACTTTTTTTACTCTTACAAAATACACGTTTTGACCCTGCCTGAATCAATTTTGACAATTATAGGCATTACGTCTGTCTGTGCCTATAATGAAAGTTCAAATATCAATTTTGATAATTTCTGAATGCATTATGTACGTGCATAATGGATCAGGGTATTACAAACGATGTGTAGGGTGCTGCCTTTCGGAACTAAAGTTCGTTGGTTCAAATCCCACTGATTGAATGTTCACAGCATTACGGAATCGTCTTTAAGTAGTACGTCCCGGTGTCATTATTCTCGTGTAGCAAAACATTACACCGTAGAGCTCCAAAGTACCCCATTCAGGGTATTATGCAATACATACGTACGTAATGAATACGTACTAGATACTGTTGCGTAATTGACGTTAGTTGACTATAGTGCCAAGAGATGGCGCTAGGTATTCCATGAAAAAGAGGAACTTACTGTTCTAAGGAATGTTCTTTTTTGATTTTTAGTTAGTTCCTAGTTATGTAAGTTGTTGTGCGTTCTGTTTTTGTGTGGTCTATGTGTGTTCTTTGTCTAACGGGGAAAAGTGCTAAGTCCCCTGCAAATATGTCTGTTTTTGTGTGGAATAAAATATAAAAAGCCCTAGTTTTGCGTTATATATTTAAGTTTAGGTGTAGATTAAAGGTCCCATGGCTGTCATTTTACAGTGGATCTCCTATTCCAGCATTACTACCCAGGTAAGCACGCTTACATTGTTTATTTTTCTGGTACTCATCCGTTTGATATGAGCGAAATGAGAAGCTTATATGAGATGTTTTGTGTTATGGTAGATTTTTTTAGAATTGAACCTGCATGTAATGTCGGGTAGACATTCCTAGGTTATTTCCTTAATGTTGGAACTTTGTTTTTCTATTAGAGATATGTATTGTTAAAGAAGCTTTGTTCCAACAATACATTCATACTTCCAGGCGTACTGACGTGTGTGCCTATGAATGTATCTCAAATAATTCAAAAAGGATTAATTGCATTGAAATTATACATTTATGACTTTTGTAAAATGCATTTAGGCACCGCTCTCTTTGATTGCGATCTCTATAAAATGAAAAATTTAGTATAACGGATATGACAGACATAATTTAACAATAGAATGTTGAAGTTGTGTGCTCAGAATTTCTTATGACTTTTTCTCATAATTTCCAATGTTTATTGCAGTTTGCACACTGTATAACGAAGGTTATTTACATTACACATATTATACACTATCAGCCACAGCTAGATGGCATTACCTGATCTTTGGTCATGGTTAAATACACTCGTTCAGATGTACAATCTACCTCGTACAGCTATACAAGTATTACATAGAGATTTTATACTGTTAATGAGGCTTATGATTGGATCAGTAATTTTCTTTCTTCCAAGAGGAAGGGGATTTAGATAAACAATTGTTATTCTTAGAGAATCATTCCTTTGTTTTATGGGATTAAGATCTTTAGACCTAGTTAGAAAATCCAAATGGTGAATATCCTCTTTTTCCAAATAATCGTCGACTAGTTCAGGTCTATGTGGTGTCACTCTGTGTTGTTTTTGTCTCTCATAAAAGCAAAATTATTTGTCACAGTTCATCGACAAAGCCACACGGTGGTTTCGAAATTCTCATCTCTATAGTATTGTGATGTCACTGTACCAACATAGAAGACACGGAGTAATGTTCACCCGTCCAACATAACTCCTCACATTACAAAGATGTTTCTGCCCAAAAATATGTATTTTTCAGATGTTTACAGGATGTTAGCGTCTTTCCCGTTTTCTGCAGATAAAGACTCACTGAGAATTGCTTGTGTGCTGAATATAAACTCATCGCAGGACATGGCGTCAATTCTCCTGTTTTCAGAAAAGGTATTTACAGTTCCAATATATGCGGAATCTCTTGGGAAACTGCGTGGCTGGATGACACACCGATGGATATCCGTCCTCGTGGTTTGCATTCCAGACCCAGCAGCAAAGATTTGAGAGAGCTCAGCCGTTATATGTCTTTGTCACAGTGCATTTAAACAACATAGCGATCCTCCGAAAATGTTGTGGCTCTTAAAGAATCCTTTTCAGTCCTTCAGATGACAGTATCCGTTGTTTTAACCTTTTCCATAATCTGTAGACCTCCATAAGCGAGTATTGTAGCTAAAAAGTAGTTTCAATTGTGACTTCCAGCTTCTAGCCTACCAATAACTCTCCATCTCAATTAATCGTTTAAAAGATTCCTTGCAGTCATTTCAACCTGTGTAGCTGGTAATGCTTTCTGTAAAGAAACCCCATATTCAAGTTTAGTAGTCTAAGAAAAAATATATTTTTCAACATCAAACTCTTCTTGAGTTTTTTGTGAAATACCTCTTAGTCTTATTTAACAGATATTAAACACATAATTATCAATCATTTCTAAATCACACTTTATACCACCAGTTTCTAAATTAACAGTGTTAGATATATTTCGATTTATTGCAAAAAAAAAAAAAAAATGTATTTGTAACAATTTTGGAACGAGATGACTATGGATTGATAATACTTTTAGAAAGAGTTGGTAGCCTAGGTATTTGTGGCTGGCTTTAACTGTTTTTCTTAAGACAATAAGGAAACTGATCAAGGACTACCACAATCAATGGCAAAAAAATTCCTAGTTGGTAGAGTAAATCGTAAAGACTCTAGAAAAGACTCATTCAGTCCCTCAGAAAAGACTTTAAAAATCATATTCAGTCACTATTATTACATCTTAAAAAAGAAGACAGAAAATGAAAAATTTTGTTTAGCAACTATCTTTATTAACAGCCGGAAGTCTAAACTATAAAAAAATGCATGTAAATCTATATGAATACAGTTACAGCTGAGTTTATGTACTGAAGTCCAAGGTACAAATCCCACTGCTTATGAATAAATAGTCTGATGGAAATAGCCAATATAGTAAGATGCATCTAATTAAATGCGTATAGTAAAATAAATAGAATGGTTTTTTGTGAAACCTATATTTCCAGTACAGGTGAAAATATATCCTAATATTATCTCGATATTTGCAGATTATGACATCTTCCATTATGAGTGTACCGAGGTACTTTCCCACGTCAGCAAGTGCATGCACAACTGCGGAAGAAATTTCCAAGAAGAAGTTAGGACTTCTATTACTGACTTCGAGTTTTAGGGACCCCAGCGGAGGATTTGTAGATCACGGAATGGCACAAGCGTAACGGTCAAGCTCTCACAGACATGTAACCGAAAGTTATGGGGGCAGGGGATAAATATAATGTCAGCTTGCACAAAAGGGGATATTTTAATGAGCCCAACTGCACTCCCGATTGGGGGCAGATGTGGAAAAAATTCACCAAGAAGTGATTAGCAAAGTAGAAAAAGGGGCGTTAAAACCGAGGTGAGGATTTGGGAAAGAGAGTGAAGAAAAGGAGTCGAAGTCGGGATTGAAGAGTTACTGGACATCCATAGAGCCTGGACCAGCAATCGAGTCCCGAAACCCGCAAGCCACCATAGACGTACAGCAAAATAACAGCCGCTGCGCCAGTTCCGATGCCCTTTTACTCCCTTTACATCCTGATGAAAGCCCGATCCTGCTCCCCTTTAATATCTTTTGAGCATATTAAATAATTTCTTTTATTAGAAATGCATTTCATTTTAATTAGACGTTATAATAAATACTACAAAATATTATAATAAGTACTAAGTTATAAGTTGTACTTCATATTTAATAAGTACTAAGTACTGTTATAAGTAAAGATATGTTATAAATACTATGTAGGAACATATTTTATTCAACCTCTATATACCTCATAAAAAATTCTAAACATATAGGAAACAATATGTTTTATAGTTAATAATGAAAGTTGTTTTGTCTGGTGTATTTTATGCGTCCATAACACCACAAAAACAATTTTGAGCAAAATAAATCATTTCTTTTATTAGAAAATCAAATCATTCTTTTATTTAAATGGAACGTATAATAAGTACTTAAAAACTATATGATGTTTAATCTAACTTATTTCAAATCTGTCGTAGAATAACAAACAGGTGACACAATGTCCTATGAGAAAGATTTTTTATGTGTTTGTGAGTTGGAAGGGAAGAGAAAAGAGAAAGAGAAAGACAGAGAAGAAAGCGAAAATAAGAGAAAAAGAAAGAGAGAAAGAAAGATGACCCAAGAGAATTGAATAAATTGAAAAAATTAACTGTCGAAAGGCATTGGACAATAGCAAAAGAATCATTAAAAAGGAATAAAGCTCAAGATAAAAAAGTCCGCTCTTTTTAAAGTAAGCTTATAATCTATAAAAAAATTGGACGGTAAGATAAAATTTAATTGAGGCAGAGTGATTTTGACTCAGTCAAGAATTTTTAAAAATATTTAACTAGAGTACGATAAATGGTTTTCAATTATAATGTCAAACATACTTAAGCATTTTAATCTTTAAAAGACATTTATACTTTGAAACTGAAAAAAAAGTCTATTAAACTCAGAGTTTTCAAAAGTTTTAATTAGTTGCTTCTTAGAAAGCCACAATAAATACGAGTGTAAGTGAAGGAACAAGTTATTTGAAAGCTAACGCTTTATCGCAAGTAATTTTACTTCTTAGTCATTGTTTTCCTCTTTTAGATCTTATAACTTTTTCATTAATAAACCCATGAAAGTAATGTATTGAAAGTTTAGCTTTTCAATTATTTCACAAAAGTTTGCTTTATACCTTTAATGGAAAAAGTGTAAACTACTAATGCCTAGTGACTTATTTTACGGACTTTTAATAATCGCCTCTAGAATTTTCTCTGGATTTTATAAAAGATTTTTTTCTTTTTAGTGAAACTAGATGATAACTATATAAAAAATCTCCTACACATTGAGTTTTTGCCATCACTTATAATTTTTTCATTAATATTGACATCTTTCTGTTTTTCGAGGTTCACAAATAAATTTACTTTATCAGTTGGTGCATCGTGTCTGATATCGATGACGAATAGTTAGTACAAAATCTGTCCTCAAAGTAATGGTAAATAAAACTACACAAACTAAATATTCGCACTTATAAATAAAAAGTTAATAATATTCAAAGTATGGGTCACGGGTAGCAATACAGCGAATCCAACGTTGCTGCCAGTGGTTGTAGAATAAAGTTAGAATTTATTTTGTGAGATAACGAAGCCGTGTGGTTACGGCTCTGTCCATATCTTGCAATATGCCAAAATGACATTCTATCAGGTTCTTAAGTTGGGATAAAAGGTCACAGGGAGCCTGGTTGGGACTGTATAGAGGGTATAGAACAACAGAGATGTGTTCTCGTGTCAGGTATCCATTCAGAACACCGTGTAAAGCCGAGCATTGCCGTGATGGACGATCGTGCTGCCACAGATCTCTGAGTGGACGGGGTTTACCCTTTCTTTCAATCGATTGAGCACTTCCAAGAAAAATTGAGCATTCACAATTGAAAATTGCACAATTTAACTTAAACTTGATAGTGACCGATATCGAGAAAATGTATCACGGTTTTAATGTTTTCATTCGTTTTCAGATTCAACGGCCGTCCTACGCATGGATCGTCTTTATGGGATGTAAGCTTAATCAGCGGCCGATATCGAGAAAATTTATCATTGATGTAATGCTTTCATCCGTTTTAAGATTCAACGGTCGTTCTACGCATGAATCGTCTTTATGGAGATTAAGTTAATTAGCGGCCGATGTCGAGAAAATTTACCACTCATTTAACGTTTTAACCGGCTTTTAGATTCCATGGTCGTCCTATGCATGAAGAGTCTTAAAAGTTCTGTCGGTTGCTCTTAAACGTAGTGTGTCCCTTGTACACTTTCTATTGTGACGAAACTTCATATTTCTAAGCCTTATTTAACATTTGCCAGGTTTCATTACCCCTTGCTCATATTGCATCACTTTGAAGCCATTGGACATGCTTTATGCATTACGTGCATCTTCCGGACTGTTGTAATACATCACTGACATTCAATATAAATTTATCACTGATTTAATGTTTTCATCCATTTTCAGATTCAACTGTCGTTCTATGCAAAAACGATCCGAACGGTCGTTCGGATCGTTTTCATGGACCATAAGATTAACTAGCAGCCGATATCAAGAAAATTTACCACTCATTTAATTTTTTCATCAGCTTTTAAATTCAATGGTCATCCTATACATGAATATAGTCTTAAATATTCTGTCGGTTGCTCCTAAACGTAGTGTGCCTCTTGTACACTTGCCATTGGAACGAAACTTCATATTTTTAAGCCTTCTTTAACAATTGCAAGGTTTCATTACTACTTTTACCGAGTTTAATTCAAAACTTTATTCCACAGAGGGGCTCAATAGATTGTTGACCTTAGGTGTAACTAGAAATACTCATATTGCATCACTTCGAGGCCATTGGGTATGATTTATGCATTAAATGCATCTTCCGAACTGTTGTAATACATCACGGACATTCCAATATAAGTTTTCTGAGCAACTTGTTTTTATTCGTGATTTGAAAGAAATGTATATCTACTGTAAAATGCCCCTTTTTAGTACTTTGATTACATATAATACCAAAAAAAGAAAACCCACATCGTAGAGTTGTACCGTTTTTTATGAATGGCATCTTATGATATTTAAAAGCACACTCTATCTCTAAGGAGTACAATATATACACTGGTGTGAAAAAGATATCACTTGAATGGATTGTCCAGCGTACTCCCCTGATTTAAATCCCATCGAACATGTGTGGGTTGCATTGAGGAGACGCATTGCAGCCGGCTTACATTTTCCAACAGATGCTGTCTTCTTCTCATTCAGTGAAACCAATATCGAAACAAAGGAAATGAAGTGAATGTAACATATACAGTCCAACGCTGTTTATCTAACCAAACTGGCTTACCAGTGTTTGTTTTGCTCTTTCATCAGTTCGTTAGTAAAGTCTTTTAAAATTGTTAAGCTGATTATTGATTATCTGTTAATAACGAATAGAAATCTAAAACAAAATTCAATTTCGATATTCATTATCTTTAACGAGTTTTAGAATTGTACTTAGTCGGACACCCAACAACTCAAACAGATGCTGATTGCGGAATGAGCACTCCTACCGCAAGAAATGTTGGACCAGCTGGTTCTGAGTATGAAGAGACGGTGCGAAGCAATTATTGAAGTTAGTGGAGATCATATTCCATATTAAGGAACATCTGCTTGTCGTTCTTCCTCTTGGATAGGCAATCATGAGTCACGATACTATGCTTTCAATAAAGCTTGTTTTTGTTGGAATCCATGCCGTACGCATTATATTCCTTTTTCAGCGACGATGCTTTCGTCATCCTTTACGTACATAATACTCTCCCTTATTTCTTAATTTCATGTCTTTCAGATGATTTCTCTTGGAGTTATGGCAAAAATCATACCTGTTGCTTAGGTTTTGCACACCTGTGTAATATTTAAAGTTTTTTAGATTTCATATTTGTTTAGCTTTGTATAAGTCATAATAACAAAGATTTAACACAGTTTACAATTTATATGCGGAAAAATAACTCTTGAATTGGTCGGCTAAAATTTACTTTAAAATAACAAATCCAAAATATTTTGATTTTAGAAATTGAACTTACGTTACGCAAATCAAAAACTCTAATATCTATAAAATTGACGTACTTTTTCAAAACAAGTTAAAACAAACGTATTTTTTGAAAAAGCAAAAAAGCTGATGATTACGCAGAAAAGTTTCTTGTTATATGAAATTTAAATATATCATTACCGATCATTTCTATGAAACGTTAATTATATCTTTACTTAAATATAACAACAAACAATTTCGGCTTTAACTTTTCGGTTTTCAACTTTTTGGTTCCTCTATATCTTTCTTCTTTGACAAAGAATGAAAAATATCACGTAAAATACGCTTTCAAAATATTTTCTTTGATGTCCTAAAATCTGTAAAGATGATTAGTTTTGAAACTTTTAAAAGAATGTTTCAATTAAATTTAATGGCATATAAGACATACTTTTATAAGATCCTGTAATTTATTGCTAAAATAAAGCTGCTTCAGTCTTCTAAAATAATTAACAAAACTGAAAAGCTTATTTTAATTCTAATTAAATTTCAAGATTGAAAATCAAAGTTTTGCTCAACTTCCATCGTGAATAATTTAGAGTTGCTTAAGAATTTTATCCAATTATTTTTAAAAAGTGACGTGGGAGAAAAACTTATGATTTTACGCCGACGTTTGTTTATGTGTTTGTTTATATTTTTAACTAGCGTTTTTGAAATTTTTATTGTTCTGAAACTAAATTTAGACATATCTAAATATTAAAAACAATGTTAGGGTAATAAATGTATTCTGATTATCACTTATTTAAGTGGTTTTATTTAAATTTTATACAAACATTTTTATGCCAGTACTTTTAATTATTTTTAATTAATTCTGATGTATGATTATGATGTATGTAAGGTTTGGTAATTTGTGCTGCACATTTTTTATACATTATAGTTCTTAAATAGTTTGGTTTTGATTTGGAGTGCTACGATCTACTTTTTGCAACATGAGATAGTTCTTAAATGATTCTTTTATATTTAATATTTGATTATATTGTATCGATAAAAGAGTTAGATACTTTTTCGCATTACACTAAAATTGTATACAAATTTAACGAGAATTAGAGATAAAACTGAAATGAGAAAACAAAAATATTATATTTAATTATATTTAATTATAAAATAATAATTGAAATATGTTGAAAGTGTTCTTAGCTCTGCATAAAAGGAATAATATTAAACCGTTTCACTAACAAAAAAAAGAAGTTAGGCTAGTTGGCAATCAAACAAATAAACATTTTGCCCCAAGAAAGTTGATATATGAGCTAAAAGTTCCCAGTGCACACTGGGAGATCAAATTTTAATGCTGGCTAGGATTCTTGTATTCATTACTATGTAAATTTCTATTGTATAGTTAACCCCTTCCCGGTTTTTCCCAAGCTGAACTCGGGCAGGCGAAATGTACCATCCTGTCTCATCCCGAGTGTAGCTCGGGCATTGTGAAATTTTACGCTGTGCAATCAGTCTTTCCCGAATTATTTCACATGTGCTTTTTATGGTTTCGAAAGCTTTTGTTTACTTTTCTGGTTACTAAATTATTTGCTGCTTAAAGAGAGACAGTAGAGGTAAGAAGGTAAGGAGAGAAACAAGGTTCTACTGTCCAGATTGCGATGTTGGCCTCTGTTCAGTACCGTGTTTTCGATTGTATCATACACGATCAAATTTTGATTAATAATTACTTAATCATTTATGTAAATGCAAAGGATATAAATAAAATTTAATTCAAGAGAAAAGCTAGGTATTCTAAGCTTTATAGTTAGTGTGAATTGACAGCAAAGTCTAATGATTTCTGCCATACAGAAAGCCAACTATAAAGGTAAATTACTTATTTACTTAAATTGGTTTTTTTACATTAATTTTTAGGAAATTTTTGTATGCGAATGATGTTATTATTTTTAAAAAATCATGTATGTATGAATATAAGCATAAAAAACTGACATTTATTTACCCATAATCCCGAAATAAAATGAACCTGGAAGGGATTAAATACTCTCTATAGTACTACAAACCTACTTTAAAGATATTTTCTCAACCACCATATTACATTCAGAGCTGAAAATGCTATTCACAATTCCCTTTTATGTGTGACGCTTTCAGACAATCGTGTTAAATCTGATTACAACTTGACATAATCTCCATTGAGATCAGAGAATTTGAGGAAGTTTTTCACTGCATGCACATATTCTATGCATATTTTTATCCTTGTTTTAAACCTGTTTGCCAAAGGACAGTTTTCTATACCTTGAGTGCTAGAAAAGTGCATTAAGACGTTCAGCATCATCAGAATTTAAAAAAAGAAATAACAAAATATTTCTTCGGAAACTTCATTATTTATTGTACAGGTATGTTAAATATTTAAAACGTTTAAAGTAGTAATATACATTGCTTTGTAAGAATGATGACCCTTGTACTATAACCTTGTAAAATTATATAAAAGGAAACCTTACTATTGAGTACAATTATATTAAAATTATGTACAAGGATAATGAAAACTCTCTTTACGTTATAAAGAATAACACAAACGAAAATTGTAAAAAAAAATCCCAAGAAACCATAGGGTTTGGTTTAGTTTGGTTTGGTTTGGTTTGGTTTGAGGCGCTACTTTTTGCAACTCGAGAGCTAATGAGGCCGGAACCTACTGCTTAAAGCCGATTCCGAACAGCTACGAATATCTGTTTCACAGTGAAAACCAAAGGGAAATGCTAATATATACCGTAATGTTTTAAACGAGATCATAGATAAATGTATCTTGCTTATTTTGATATTTAAAACAATTAGAAATTTTAGTCACATCAACCAATGAAACATCTTTGCATCTTCTTGGAGATTAATACTTGTTTTAGTTGTAATTTTAGCTTTGTTTTTAAAAAATTTACCGGGAAAATGGAAGGTGTTTGCAGTATACAAAAAGCGGGAACTTTCTGTTAGTGAAGTACAAGGATTAATAGTCAAATATTACTGCTACAATATTGTCACCTGGGGGCTTAATGTGGAACACAATAACATACACAGAAAGTAGAGCTAATCTAAGTTATTTACTTAACTCAAAGATCGAATTACAATTGCAATCGTAAAATAATAAAATTATGTCAAACTATCAACTATTTAACTGGATTTTCAGTTGGTAGGCCAAATTCACATCAACCAATGAAACATCTTTGCATCTTCTTGTAACTTAACACTGGCTTCAGTTGTAATTTTAGCTTTGTTTTAAAAAAATCAGAGGGAGAATGGAAAGTGTTTACAAAGAGGCTACTTTCTGTTAGTGAATTACAATGATTATTATTCAAATAATATTGCTACAATATTATCGCTTGGGAGCTTAATGTGGAACACAATAACCCACAAAGAAAGTAGAGCTAATCTAATTTATTAATTCAACTCAGAGAGTGAAGTACAATTGCAAACTCAGAATTCCCCATGTCTGAGAGATCTTTGGCTTTTATAGCAGCAGAGAAAGTTCCAGAAATCTGTGAGGGAAGACGATGACAATTTTACTACACAGAGCAAAGAAATGGCGAATATTCCGGAATACTTATGTTTCAAACTAAAGAAAGGCCCAGAATCTCTTGGAACAATAAATAAAGTAGAACATAAATAAAGGAGTTAAATATTTACATGGATTTTAACTAATCCTCAGGATTCCTTAGGACTTTAAATAATCCTATAGTCGCTACCGGGTTTCGAACTCACGACCTCTTGATTACAAGAAGGGTTGATGACCATGCGGTTCTGGAGAATTTAATGTTTCTTTTTAGTTCAGCAATATTACTGCAAAGCTCTGATGTGGTTATTTATAAATTTATATTACTGTAATTATGTTTTATAAGTTCTGTAATTTTCCGGTTTAAGTCTTTTCAAATCTTATCTCTCTCTATAGGTTTATATAAAGCTTATAGGTTATATACAGAACTCGCTTTTAACGAGAACTCGGATTTACCGAAGGATGAGAGAATATTTGGTTGGATCAATGTTAAGTCTATGGAACAGAAGTCGTTTTCAACGAGCAAGACCAGGTTTTAGAGAACAATATTTTTCTGTCTTGCATTCTTTTTTCTCATCTTTCTAGTCGCTGAGGTTTATAATAAACTATAAATAAATTATTTAATTCAAAGGTATATTTGTTACTCTTTTAAATTGCACTTACATCTATGGTTGATTTATCAAAATAAATATATAAGGAGAGTGATATGAGGAGAATATTTTCCAGCAATATCTAAAACAAATACAAGATTTTGTGCAAGATAAAAAATTATATACCCTGTAGAATAACTTCACATATTTGCAAAATGAAAAATCAATTATCTCTGATTTATATCAGATACAAATTTCAGAATAAAAATTTCTCTTCCTTTAGTGAAGTAAATTTATATCTTTTGAATGGCCATTTAATTTTCTTTCGGAGACCCTTTTTTCCATTTGTAAATGTTCATTGATTACTTTTAAAATTCACTTTTACGACCGAAAGTTCTTTCAACACTTCCAAAAAGCTTCCTAATTGTAAAAGCAACAGTGCCATTATTTTGAAATGTATTTCGAAGAGATAGTTGAAATATCAATGGCGATATCCTTAAAAGATTTCCTTTAAGTGGTCTTTTAACGACAATACACTTTAAATGTTTTAGAATGATAGCAATGACATTCATTATAAAGCATTAAAAGTTTTAGGAGGGTTTGAAGTAAAAAGTATTTTCTTATGAATTAATACTGAGATGAAGCAATTTTTATATTTATTTGAAGCTCCATCTGGAGTTTTAACTAAATTGCACTTTAAGTGTATGTATTTATAAACTAAATAATCCAATTTCTGATATGATAATAGAAAACAAATAGTTTGTTTTCAGAGATTAATTTAAAAAAGCATAGTAAAGATGTGTATACATTTATTAAAATTTAAATGGATCATTTTTTTTATATAGATATGGAATAAATTCTTAATTGTGGAATAATTTTTGGACTTTTTAATAAAATAAATTGAATGAATTTTAATGAATAAATTTTTTATAAAATAAATTGAATTGAATTTTAATGAATAAATTTTGATTCATATAAATTAGGAAAGCGTGTTTTTAAATCAATATGTCTTTTTAATATCAACCTTAATAAATATTTAAGGTTCCTATTAAACAGCAAAAAAAAAGTTATTAATATTGATATGATCAATTCATGGTTTTAGATTTTTTTAAATTAAATACTGTCACAATTTCCCCCTAGAAAGGCCGCAGATTTGAATGAAATAAAAGCTGCTGTTCTATGTCTAATTTAGTCAAAACGAGAAGTTAGTACCTCGCTTCCTTTTTATCCAAAAACCAACAACCATTACTCGGACGTTGACTGAATCGTAGGAAGCTGTCTTTGGTACCAGATACTGCGATTTCGAATCTTACTGTTTGGGTGGATGTTTATATCTATTTGATATCGGGTTTAAACAGTAGATTCCCGTCTCATTAGCTCTCTTGTGGCAACAGTGTAGACTGTAAAGCTGAAATCAAACTAAACAGACAACAGTTTCTTATACCGAGAGATATGTAACTGAAATAATACTATCAATTCAAACTCATGTGAAATTGAATTTAAACGTAGGAAATATTGTTTCTAGATGTCTTTTAGAGTAAATAAGACCTATTGATTTTAACCGTAAGTAAGCTACAGTATTCAGCAGGTGTATCAATACAAATACCTCATTCACTTAAATTTTAAGTTTTAAACAAGTATATGACATGGTATTTCTTTCAAAATAACGTTAGCTTAAGAGTAATATAAAAAATAATTAATGCAAATAATGAATTATCTTCACATAAATACACAGGAAATATATATTCATTTACAGTCTGCATTTTGAAGAAACCTCTTAAAATCCATATAGTTATACATTTAAAATAGAAACACTGTATTACATTTAATGAAATAAATAACTTTGACAGGTTAATATTGAGACTGTCACTAGAACGAAAGTAGTGGTCGTTTTGATAACATAGCTACTTTTAGAGTTAATTGATCTTAAAATATTTAAGACAGCTTATTCACGTTTCGCAACATTTATATTATTTAGTTCTTCAATTACATAATATCTTTTGCGATATTTGATAATGACATTGTTTTACTTAGACTTTACGTTGTTCTACTTAGAATGACCAAAGAAGCCATGTCCTGAATTATCTGCTCTTCATATCCATGTTGGATGAGTTGCACAGCATTACTTTTACCAATAAAACATAAAACTCCGCAAAAAGAATAATTAGAACACTTTAATAAAATTAACACTTAATAAAAATTACACCGACCAACATTGAGTCTAGAAACTCAAAAACACAATATTTATCACTTAGAATACTTTCTACAAGAGTAGTTAAAGTAGTAGTCATTTTTATAACAGTAGAAGTATAGTTCTTTACAACCGTCATAGAGATTTTAGAGAATGGATTTTAAACAACCCTCTCTTCTCTTATTACATCGATATTTTATCCAATATATGGCAAATAAGCCTGATAAATCTGAATTAAAATTCTGGCTAGCTGCATATCTTAGGACAAAATATTTTTGCATTGGTTTGATGTATGCAGGAAAAGATGAAGTTAGAGATAGAAGACTACAGATCGGTGAACATATGGTTATGAAATAACCGATCCTTTTATTTGGAAAAAGAAAAGAAATTTCGGAACGAACCCATTTTTTTACGTCCCAGAACCTGTAGACTGTTTGTGAGAAGAAAGAAACTTTTATTGATGGAGCAATATGATTAAATTATATAGAATTCCAACGATTCCAAAAAAGGTCTAAGATAGGTTTCTCTTCAAAGATTCTAGTAAGCGATAAAAATATACTGTATACCATTGTAAACTAAATAAGGTATGTCTGAATGCCCCCCCCCAAAAAAAGGAACATTGAAACTGCAGGTATTAAAATTTAATCAAGTGTGTCCAAGTGTGCTCAATAGAATTAATATCAATTATAGAATTAAATTACGGTGAGAGCCATTTCTAGATTATAGCTAGTTTACATATTTTTATAATTTTCTAGATATTTCAGGCTTAAATTACAAAATTTCATTTAAACCATGTAATTCTTCATACCTTTGCCGAAAATCCTCTACTTTGAATCTTATGAAAATTGAGATGCCATATTGTTCACCAAGAAACTTTCTTTGTAATTCTTCGGAAACTTTGAGTATTAAATATATGAATGCTTCTTAAGCTGTAGCAAAATTAAACAAGGTTTCATTAGTATTAGTTGTCGGGTTAGAAAAGTTTGTAAGGTTATAAACGTATTTTGAGGAAAAGGTCAAGAAATTTGGATTAAGAACTTGTTTTATAAATAAAATGTTAAAATCTGAAAAGATTCACGAAAATTTTATATTTTACGTGCCTCAGTCACCTATAACGCGTACGGTGGATCTTAATTCGAGCCATCAATCTTTCAGTTACGAGATCTCTGCTTTTGCCTTCTCCTTGGATAGAAATTTTTACTTAAGCATGTCTCTACTAAGTATATATTCTTATGCATATACCAGTAACTAATATGAATTTGATATAATTTAAAGTACTAAAAACTGATCTGAAATATGGAATTTTAATATAATTTAAAGTGCTGAAAACCAATCGAAAATATGGATGCTATTGACTAAAAAATATTTCCTTTATTATTTTAACTAATGTTTTAATCCTGGTAAACATCCAAATTTTAAGTGTAACATAACAGTTTGCTTGCGTTTTCATTTTTTTTCTATTCAAAAAGATTAAATAAAGAATTAAATCATTTTCTTGAATGAAAAAAATCTTATATTTTTTACTTAATTTATTTGAAGATGATTAATAAAATATTGCATGTTAAAACGATATTTTATTTGTCTTCATATTTTTTATACTACTTTTTGCTCGCTCACTAGTAAAATACTATAATTTAGTCTTTCTCTCATATTTTACGTAATGAATAAATTTAAAATTATGGCAACGGCTTGTAGCAAATAATTTAAAGCAATAAAAATTGGTGGAATTATCAGTATTTTTTATCCTACCTTTTTCGGTTACTCTGCTAGCCCGCATCTCTTTCTTATTGAATTCTCAGAGGGATGCTTTAATTACATCAGAGATAATGAAACATTCCTTACCACTCCTAACTAAGTACGATTCTAAAACTCGTGAAAGATAATGAATATCGAAATTGAATTTTGTTTTAGATTTCTATTCTTTATTAACAGATAATCAATAATCAGCTTAGCAGTTTTAAAAGACGTTACTAACGAACTGATGAAAGAGCAAAACCCACACTGGTAAGCCGGTTTGGTTAGAAAAACAGAGTTGGACTATATGTGTTTCATTCGCTTCATTTCCTTTGTTTCGATATTGGTTTCATTGAACGAGAAGAAGACCGGATACTGTATTATATAATGCCCAAAGTTTTCAAGTAGAAAAGCTACATTAATTTACCTTTAGTATTGATTTTCTTTAGTTTGGAGGTTTTGTTTGTATTGGATACCGTACTAACAAATCCTATTAACAATAGTAAAGTTCAATTCTAGAAGAATGTATTACATACCTTTGAGTCGGGTTTTGCTTTGTTTTAGATCCAGAAATATGAAACATAGTATGCTATCTAATTTTAAAGTATGGAATTGAATTATATACTTTTTTTTCAGAAATAGAATGCAGGAGCTGAAAATATTTTAGAATACATGTTTTAGAGTGGGTGTATAAAACTTCATCCTTCATTGTTGATTTATTCAAAGTTTAATAATAGTTAATCAGCTGGTTGTTTAAGGGCAAAGATGCAATTTTTTTAATACAGATTAAAATTTAATTTTACATACACAACTGATATTTAAGTGACGTTAAGCTATAGAAATAAAAACACCAAAGAAAAAATTACAAGTTATCTAGAAGTATTATTGAATACGGTTGCATAATTTGTATATAGTTTTAAAAATTTATAATTTTTCTGCTTGACTGAAACTTAAATATTGCATAAGATGTTATATTTTTGATCCCGATAAGATGTTAAGTCTTAAAAACTTATAGCATCTTAATGTAATACATAAAGAAGTTACTGTTATAGCTTGTTTGATTTAACAAAAGCCTATTATATTGAAGATATTGCAAATAATGCCATCATGATTCATGCAAACACCCATTATGAATGACCCTTTATTCTTTACATCACTCTATCTAAGACTCAAAAAATGGAGCTTGAATATGAATTTTTAAGTATAAATTCACATACTGAACAAAGAATGTAAGACTTAGGACCAACATATTATTAGATATTAAAAAAAAATAACAGCACATTTAAGCTTAGAATCGTGCTTGATGGAACAAAAGCCGATTACACTGAATATACTGCAAATAATACCATCATGATTCATGCACAAAGAGCCATTATGAATGACCCTTTATTCTTTACATCACATGTCTAAGACTCAGTAATGGAGCTTGAATATGATTTTTTAAGTATAAATTCTCAAACTGATTAAAGAATGTAAGGCTTAGTATCTACATATTTTTAGCTATCTTTATAAAAAAAATAGCAACACAGACATTTAGGCATAGAATTTACCAGAATATAAGTAAAGATATTGCAACATCCTGTAAGAGAATGTTGAAGTGTCTGTCTGTAATTTTGCTTTTCAAAGAATGTTAGGAGAGAATTATTACTGAAAGCATGTTAAAAAAATCTCCAACTTTACGTCATTTCTATAAGATATACGGAAAGCGGCGCGAGATTGGTAAAAATTAAACTGAGGATATTTAAAATCTATTCACGTTTGTTGAATGTGGGATTTATGGTTGGATAGAGTCTTACATGATAGAGTCTTCACCTTCAGAGTAACAACGAAGCCCTGCAGATTTATAGGATGAGTGCGCAATGGTGCAGGGGGCAGGGAGAAGCCTACCCTATTAGGTGTACCGCTTGCAAGTACTGCCTTGGGAAAGAATCTAACCCACTCAAAGGCAAATAAAAATTTAAAAATTTTAATAAAATAATAGATTAATAATTAAATAAATACATAAAATAAATAAATAAAATAAATAAATAAAATAAATAATAATGAAAAAAAATTTTTAAAAAGATAAATAAAAAGTAAAATAAAAAAAATAAAAAAAAGAAATTAAGCTGATTTTACTTTAGATATTAATAGCAGTGAAAATGCTGATTTGGTATGGAATCTTCTGAGATACGTTATATTTAAGTGCTGGGTATACCAACGAGAGTACAACGCTGTAGTAATAAAATAGTAAGGGGAATACAGACCAATTAATAATATTTAAAGTAAGTAACAGGTAGGGTGCCTTATATTTTCAAAGTTTGACTTTTTCCATCGGATTTTAAAACGTTCATATTCTTAGCCGTCGAAAAACTAGTTTAATCTTTCTCCATTCCAATCCATTAAATTAATCCCAAGAATGGTATTTTTCAGTATAAATCCTATCAATTCTTTCAATTTTGCTCATTTTTTTTTCATGAAATAAACTTACTTAGCTTATATAAAATGGTATTTGAATTACGTGCCATCCACATCATACACTGGATTATGGACCAAAATATTTGGAACTGCCTTCCGGTAGCGAAGAAGTGAATCCCCCAAATGGAATGGATAACTGCAATCTTTCAAAATTGGATTTAAATAGTAATGTTGGAATAATTTGTCATCGTATTTTGAAAGGAAGCCAGCAATCTTCTTTATTTCTAAAAATTTTAGAGATATTGCAAATATATTATTACATTCATATAATAATGAATTATATAGAGAATTTCCAAAGGCAACGCTATGATGCACTTAAAAAATTCCTTCTAAAACTTTATTAAAAATATTCAGTTCCTAATCTAGAATCTTATAAGTTTAAAAGTTCTACTGAACATTTACCGAAAGACAGTAAAAAGAAAAAAATAAGAATTTCAGGCGAAAAGTTTCCTTACATTTTTATTGAAATATCTAAATCGTTATTCTAAAAAAGAAACCTAATTAAAACGGTTTTGAAAAAAAATATTAGTTTTTTCTGTAAAAAAAAGAAGTCTTCTAATATATTTTAACCCACTTTTTCGTCTTTTAAAACCTATAAAATTAGTTCTTTAAAGATAGAAATTCTGGAATATTAGAATATCACAGCGTTAGATAAACATTCCAAACAATTTTATTCAGTTAATTTGTCTTTTGAAGTTCATTTAACTAAACTGGACATTTTATAAGTCAAAGAACAATTTGTCCAAATTAGTTTACTTGATACAAATATTCTACAGAGCTTTTTCCTTAAGCATAACGGAATAAAATTCTTTTAGTTTAAAAACATTCGAAAGAATGCTGAAATCTGATTAAGGAACTAACTCCCACATGTAGAAAGAACACAGGTTTTTATCTCTTACGCAAGGAAAAAAAAGGAAGTTCTTAAATAAATGTTACTAAGCGGTAGATAAAAGAACTTTACGACTAGTTTTTGTAGTAAATTTTCTCAAATGTATTTACTTTTCGTTAATTCTGGGACTTTCCTTAATTGTTCCATATAAAACTGATCTAGGATTTGTCCAACGTACTTCTTTAAAAAGTATACTTATTCTCATTACTTTCTAAGTATTTGATTATGTCAATTTAATTTTAAATTTTATTAATACATTCTTGGATACTTTTTTCAGTTGTGTTGTTTTGAGAAATACATTTTTGCATCAAAAATTCATTTAGATATTATGCAATGTCGATGGGTGAATTATTGAATTACATAAAAACTTACTTCTAGTATTTCAAAGTATATTTTTCTTGTATTGCTTATTTACTTAAACTGTATTCTTTTCGTATGAAAGTAGAATATTAATTATACATCTAATACAGCATTTTCGGATTCTTATTTGTGGAATATCATCCGTTATCCTCCAAAAATTCATTTTCTTACTATGCAATGTAGATGGGTGAAGGAATTGAAATACATAAAAACTTTCATCCAGTATTTCAAAGTACACTTTTCTCGTATTGCTTATTTTCTTAAACTGGATTATTTTGGTATGAAAGTAGAATATTAATTATACATTTAATACAACATTTTCTGACTTTTATTTGTGGAATATCATCCGTTATCCATCAAAAATTCACTTTGATGTTATACAATGTCGATGGGTGAAGGAATTGAAATAAAAAAAAACTTTCATCCAGTATTTCAAAGTACACTTTTCTAGTATTGATTATTATTATTAACTGAATACTTTTGGCATTAAAGTAGAATATTAATTATGCATTTAATACAACATTTTCTGATGTATATTTTGGGAATATCATTCGCTATCCATAATACTATTTAACCTCTTTTTAGCATATAATTTTTAACTTTACGGTAAAAGGATAAGAAATTTATGGTAAGTAGACAAATACATAGTAATTGGGATATCAGGTCCTATTTAAAATTATCGTTCAAAATTAAAATAAGTAAATATTTAATTGCTAATGTTTATAATAAGTACTAATTATAATATCAAAATATCCTCATTAAATTAATTTCTGCTATAATTATAAAAGTGTATACAAATATAAAAGTTTTATAACAGTTTTATTCATTCTACATTAAAAATTTGCTATTTAACAATTTATTTTAGCTATCTTCTTAACAAGTTTTTTCTATCTCAGCCAGTAAAACTCCGTCAACTTATAGCCTATTTACATTTAGCAATAACGAAGATTTTCAGTTTCACTAGTTTTGAATAAAATCAAATGCAGAAAGCTTTCTAAAGACGTTTTTATCGTGGATCAAAATTTACCTACATTTAAAGTATCTTTACATAATTTTCTGCCTTTTTAAAAGTATATTATTTCATCAAAATTAAATAACTCATTTGTCTAAATTAAAGCAAACACAACTTTTAACTTATAAATATTCATGACCTCTAGTTAAATTCTATAAAACGAGTGAATCTTCAGTTAGAAACTCCAAATATCTAAAAGATAAATTGAATTTTATTTTAAAAATCTAATTGTCAGATTATTTAAATAAGGAAACACTCACAAATGACTCTGCGAAAGAAATGTCTTCAAAGGTTATGTTTTGTTTTCATTGAAATCTTCCTTTTAAGAGAGATATAATGTTAGAGAATATCAAACATGTGTTTTAACTCTACAGGTTTTTAAATTAATCCTCTTTCTCAACCTTCTGATATAAGAGGCACAATGATCAATCATCTCAAAAACCAGACCGAAATTTCAAGAAAATCTAGTTAATTAAATCAAATTAATCTACTTCTCTCACAGTTTTGATGTTAAACATGTTAAGATAATTTTCAAAATTAATTGATTATTTTCTTTTCGCATTTCTTCTTTTTTAAATTTTACTACGAAAAGCAATTATTTAGCTTTTAAGAAGTATGTCAAACATTTTCACATGCACTATAAATTTAAAACCTGTTCTATTTTTTTATTATTATCATTTTAAAACACAACTTACTTAAATAATATTTCAAATCAGCATCAGATAAAATAATTTAAAGAAATTTTTAAATGTGAGATTTAATAGTGCGAAAGTACAATCTGAACATAATTTTGAAACTTGATTTATCTTGTCGGCTTCTGTATATCTAACTTCAAACAGCTATAAATATTTAAAGATTTTTCACGAGTATACTTTTGATTAATTCGGAATAATATTTGTTTCAAATTAAGTCTGCTAAGAAGTTATTTATCTTTTCATGCCGTTTATCTTCTTCAAAGTTTTGAGAGTTATCCAGGTGTTTGGATAACATTTGCTGTTTGGGTTTTCACATTTCAAGATTTATTTCTAAACACACGAAATTCTCTTAAGAGGTGTAGTAAATGATATCCGTTTCAACAAAGTTTAAAGTTATTTGATTTCGTGGGTAACTAAAAATGGTTAAAGATAACTTTATTTTTCGTAAGTTAAAACATGAACTAAGTATGAAATATAGTTATTCTCCTAGGAAATAAGCGTGTAACCTATTATAAATGACGTCTTGATAAATTGCAAGTATATTTAATTTATATTTAACCATCTGGCAAGTATACTTGTAAGATGGTTTAATAATGTGTGTAAACTTAACATGTGGCTTAAAATGATACGATTTCATTCTATACTCTTTTCTGAAATTAATGAGTTTAGAGATGGGAAATGGGAGAAAATTTCTAGAACGTAAAGGAATAAAATGGAGCATTTGTTAAATAAATATTTTCTGTCGGTCACATGGTCATGCCCTCATATTAAGTATGTAAAGCCTAATACATAACATGGTAATTATATATAGGATGTGACTATAAAATTAATTAAAAGTTAACGTATAAATCGTATGTACAACATAATCTTTACCTAGTTAAAAAAATGTGAAATTTCATAAGAAATTTTAAAATAAAAAAATATAATTAAAAATGATAATGAACACAAATTAATGTTTTGATATACTTTAGAAAGAAATATTTATAATTTTGATATACTTAGAAAGAAATAATGCCCCATTTAGTGTAACAAAAAGCAATCTATTGATAATCCATTTTGAAGAAAAATATTTAACTCAAATTTAGTGTAAAAGAATAATGTTAGATTAATTTCAATAAATCATTAAAAAATAGTAATTAGAAATATATTTAAAACTTTTCTTTACATTTACACTGTAAACAAAGTGTCCGATAGAATTTTTTTGTGAATTTACATTAGTCTCCTCAATTAGTTTTTGTATTCGTTAAAAAATAATTATCCTTTACAAATATTTTCATATAAGAATTGCACTTAAACAACTTGAATTTAGGTTACATGGCCAGGCAATTGTATAAAACATAAAAGCCTAATACGCGACACGGTACTAATGATAAATGTTACTATAAAAGTAACAAAAGCATATAAATGATACGTGAATTTTTCAAACACAATTTTAAGAAATTTTAAAATTAAAAAAAATATAGAATTAAGAATGATAATGGACACAACATAGTGCTTTGATATTCACTAGAAAGAAATATTTACTATAAGAAAAAAAAAGGATTGCCAATCTATTTCGAAAAAGGCATAGAAAAAATTAGCAGAGAGAGGTTTCGCTGCTAATTTAGTGTAAAAATGAATAATTTAAAGTTAATTTATTACTAAAAAACCATTAAATTATAGAAATTAAAAATACATTTAAAAAATTCTTTACAGTTACACTGTCTCTTTATTCCATTACTGCCATTAAAAAATCTTTTAATGGATGAATTGTACTTGAAGAAAAAAAAATAACCTTCATTAAACTCACTTTTACTTTAACTATGATTAAAAACACACTTAATAAAAATGGCACTTACAAATAGTAGCATCATGTATTACTATTGTCATTTTTAAACATAAAAATTTTAAACTGTATAATTTTATAATATTATATATAAATTTGTTCTTATTTAGATTGAAGAATATCTTTGGAGAAATAAATATGCGTTTAGCACAAAAGAGTGACCTGAAATGAAAACAATTATCGTCATTTAAGTATATACGTAGGTAAAACAGAGCGAATGAACATTTTATTATCACGGGGGTTGAAAGAAAAATGTCAAACATAGCGTAAAATATAAAGACTAAAAACGGAGTTAAAATAGAAAAATATGATAGCTATTATAACTACTACATAAGGAGGGTGACTTCCATCTACTAATAAAAACTCATGTAGAATATCCATCAAATTATTAGTTTTATCAGGAAATTTTTCCTTAAATCTAAATTGTAATTCCCATTTTAACTATATTATTAATCTTAACTTGATTCTAAGTGTACCGAGGTACATTCGATGATGGTCAGCATGTGCATGCACAGTTGTGGAAGAAATTTCTAAGAAGAATTTAGGACTTCGATTGTTGACTTCGAGTTTTAGAGACCCCTGCAAAGAAGTTATAGATCATGGAATGGCACCAGCGTAACAGTCAAACTCGCACAGATATGTAACCATGAGTTATGGGGGCAGGGGCTAAAATTAATGTCAGCTTTCACAAAGAGGGTTTTTAATGAGCCCACCTGCACTCCTGGAGGGGGTGCAGATGTGGGAAAATTTAACCAAACAAGCGATTGGTAAAGAAGAAAAAGGGGTGTTAAAACCGAGTTGAGGAGTTGGGAAAGAAAGTTAAGAAAAAGGAGTCGAGGTCGGGATTCAAGTGTAGCTGGACATCGAAATCCCAAGCCTTGCAAGCCGTGCGCCTGAAATCGGACGGACATACCGCATGAGGAAAGCCCCTGCCTGCTCCCTTGTACTGAGTGGAGGACCGACATACCGCGTGAGGAAAGCCCCTGCATGCTTCCCTGTACTATTACTGGAGGTAAAACAGATTTAGCATATTCATGACGGTTATTTAGGCCTCAGTTAGTAATTCAATATTTTGATTAAGGAATAACGTATAAATAAGAGAATTGTAATAATTATTGTGTATTCATGAATATAGAATCTAAATAATTGCTGGTTATGTTATATGGTGATCAAGGAGTGTATCAATTTTTAAAGAGTGTACAGAATAAATGTCTTAATCCAAATATAAGGTAGTATATTTTTACTGTGTTTCCCCTTTGTGTGTTAGTGTTGTTAACACTCTATTTTCTATAACACAGCGCCAAATATTCCCCTAGCGGTGACATTTGGAACTAATTTGTTTCTTCGCGGAATCCTTCGTCCCCGTCTTTTGTAATCTTCCTACAAAATGTGGCACCATTCTCGCAAATAGATCACGCTACAGAACACTGTGAGCACTGTCAGTTTAATTATGGCCACCCGGTATATTTTCTAATTTTATCTATAATTTTCGACATTGTAATGCCATTTCCAGCTGTCTCCAATTTAAGTATACGTGATAGGAAGAGAAACAATTGGAAAACTGGCTAGCATTATTATTGAATTTGTTAGAACTCTACTTTTGGCAGCGATGTTTATAGCCAAGAGAGATTTCAATTTAGGTACCGGTTTGTTTAAACCTCGAGGAAGGAAAAATGACCGTAAGTAATCCAAACTAAACAAAATTAATTTTTTGATAGCATGAGATAGACCAGATTGATTTAGTTAGTTTTTCTAGCTTTATCTAAAGTTTCCAACGTCATCACGCCATTGCAAATTGTCTCCAGTTTAAGTACCCGTGATAGCAAGAGAAATAATTAGAAGACTAACTATAATTATTATTCAGTTGGTTCAAATTTTACTTTTGGCAGTGACGTTTCTAGCGAATAGGAGTAGATTTGAAGTTTATCTCCTGGTTTATTTTGACCCCGATGAAGAAAGAAATCACCGTTATGGTACAAACTAGACAAAATAAACTTTTTAATAGCATTATAAACTAGAATGGTTTGGACAGATTTTTCTATTTTTAACTATGGTTTCTGAAGTTATCATGCCATTGCAAATTGTCTCCAGTTTAGGTATCAGTGATAGGAAGAAAAACAATTGGAAGATTAGCTATTATTATTATTGAGTTGGCTTGAAACATACTTTTGACAGCGATGTTTATATCCAAATGTTAATATAAAGACTTGAATTTAAGGTTTGGTTTATTTTGATGTTGAGGAAGTAAAAAATTACATCTAAAGTAAAAGAATATCCAAAGCTGTTGTCCAGTTGTAGTAGTCCAAAGTAAAAGAAATAGACATTTGGACAGAATAATATAGTTTAGATTGCGATATATCTATTGAACGGGCTAAGTTTATAAGGGGGAAAGGTAAGTTAAAATGACTATTAATATATAAATAACAAAGAGGATTCAAAATTTTATATACATTTTATTCATAAATTTTATTTAAATTAAAATATTTTCCAGAAAAGCTTATTTTACATTGTTCCATCCAGCAGCCATGATGCGACAGCAATTGCTTAATAGTTTTGTAAACTGTGTTTATTTTGTAACCGTTGAACGTAGCGCCATCTGTAAAAAAATAATACAAGAGTGTTCGCTTAGAGCGAGGGATTAAATCGGCAATATATTCATTTTTTTTCTTGGTTTTCTTTAAAGTGGATGGTTTGGACGACGTTTGGAGTGAGAATATTCAAAGTCATTGTAAGTAAATGCTTTATTCTTTTTAATCATAAATCTTATTGGGTTGTCATTTTCCCAACTCTGATCCAATCCATATTCATTTAATTCTATTTCATTGTGTTTAAGTATTTTGGTATCCCAGTCATTCTCATTATTCTTATTTATTATACATTCCACTAATTCTTAACATCTCACATACATTTAAAATAGTTCATATTTCATCAAATTAATTTTGAGACTCAAAGACACTTACAGATTTAACAAAAATGGATTTCAAAGCGAAAATATAATGAGATACTTATTATATATAATTTTAATTAATTCAGTTATTATAGTTATTCCTTTGAAAATAGCTTGCTTCAAAAGATAGTTTTATTGTAATTTCAGTTTTGAATCATTTAATTATTCCAGTTTTTATAAAATGCTATTTAAAACGCTATCATATAACTTTTGAATCCTTTTACAACTTACAAAATCATTATTTTTACTTACAAACATTTTGGGATTGGAGTAGGGTTAATATTTAAAAAAAAAAATACTTCAAATATGTTCCGGATAAATTTTGTAAATATGGTATAAATACCTCATATCAAATCAATACATAACTAAATGAAAAACATGTACTCCCTTGATAAATATTATATACAATGAACAAATATTTGATTTAAGAATACATAAACTTGTCGCATTAAAATTATTTACTTTTATCCATGGATGTCAATATTTTTCAATGACACCTACACTATAATGTAGTTGTTTTTTAAAAGATCTGAGAAACAGGAAAATTCTTTGTTGTACTTTACGCTGAAGCAGTGCAAATATTTTGTCACACCGTCTCTACACACCTACGCCTATATAATCTGTATGTAAATAAGAATTTAAACTAGTCCATGGCCTGAGAATTTTATTGTATTAAATTATGAATAAGAAATGCTGCTCTAGATCGAGTTCACTCAGTAAATTTATTTATTTGCGATAATATTGTAGTGGATCATCAATTTATCATATCATACTTATTGAAAAAGATGTTAGGGAAATAAAATTATAAGAAATGAAAGAGGCAGGGAAAATATAGCATGGAGCTACGCCAATAATTGAATTCAAAAACTCTAATTAAGAATCAATTTATATTTACTTAAAGGAAACTACTTACCTTTTAATTCCAAATTTTTCTGTAACTTATTATTGCAAATCCTTGTACTTCAAGGTGACTTTCATAAAATCGAAGTATTTTTCACTCTTAACTATTTGTCACCTTACAGAACTTCTGCGGGGGGGATTTAAAAATCTTTTAAATTGTACCAACTTAAAATGTTTGGCAAATAATCTTACTGTATTACATTTTATGAATAAGATTTGTATTAAATTTTAACTTTATCATTAAAATTTTGGAACGGTTATATTATAGAATCCATACTTATTAATATTGTATATATTTCCATACATTTTAAAAATTTTAGACTTGCGTATCGTTAAGTTTAAAATGAATTTATATTGCAGATCTTTATAAGATGTTTAAGGCTAAAATGCCTGTCTCTTTGACTTTATGCTTAGCTTGTTAATAAATATAATCTTGCTAAATGTAATAAAAGTACAAAATTATTAGTGTTGGTATCACAGTAATATAGTTGATATTTTAATGTTGTTTAAAACTAAAATTTATAAAATATTCAACCAAACTCATATATTGCTGACAATTTTAACTTTCAATTAATTATTGTGGTACACTTTTAATAATTTTTTAAAAATAGTTATTATTTTATAAGTTATAAAAATATAATTTATTCTTGTACTTTTCTTATATCCATTTCGATTTGCATACATCTCGTGTCTTTGCAATAATATCAAATCTTCATCAGCAAAAAATGTCACTCCATGAAATATCATGAGTATAATTATTTTCTAATCATACTGTGTCATGCAAACTATTTCATTTTTTAAGTTGTTATCTGAAGTAATGGATATTTCTTGGTTTATAGTTAAAATTTTCCATTATTCTCTTGATTTGGTAAATTTCTCTTCAGTTATTCGGCTTTACTCTTTAAAGAATGTTTAATGCTAGAGAATTACAATTTTGAGGCAATCGAACATAATGAGAATATTCACTCTTTTGTAAATGTTCTGAGATTCCATCGGCGAATATTTATCTTCCCCTAAATGATTTCCTTAAATTGTTATCTTAATAATAAATCATCGGCAATATATCGTTGTCACTAAAAGCAATAAACAACATTGCATTTAGCTAGCAAATTAAATAGCATCCAGGTTAAGAAATCTGGAAGATTACTCATCTAAATATGGTTTTAAAATATTTAAATATATTTTAATTAGTAGATTTTTAGTAATGTACTATATATGTTAGTCATGTTTTAGTATTACTTTTACAAAATATATACACATAACTCACTGCCTTTTATCTACGTTATTTTACTACTTTATAAACCTAGCAACATCAAAAACAGGGTAGTAAACGGAAGTAGTCATTCAGCAGCCGGAAGTAACCAAAAATTTAGCTAGTAAATTAAATAGAATCCACATTAAAGAAATCTGGAAGCTTACTCATCTAAATAGGGATATAAAAATATTTTAAATATTTAAATATATTTTAATTAGTAGATTTTTAGTGATGTACTATATATGTTAGTTATGCTTTTATTATTACTTTTACAAAACATATACACATAATTTACTGCCTTTTAGCTACGTTAATTTGTTACTTTATGAACTTAACACCATTATACACAGAATAGTAAACGGAAGTAGTCCTTCAGCAGCGTAAAATAACCCAAAAGTTAGCTAGTAAATTAAAAAGCATCCACATTAAAGAAATCTGGATGCTTACTAATCTAAATATGGTTATAAAAATATTTTAAATATTTAAATATATTTTAATTAGTAGATTTTTAGTGATGTTCTATATTTATTAGCAATGTTTTTAGAAAAAAAAATTCAACTCTAAAACTCGGGTAATTGACGGACACATCTGACTGACTCTAGCAAGAGACAAAAGGACATCTGTAGATTTGTGCAAACATCGTCTTGACGTGGAAAATCAAGGACTTAATATCCTATGAGAGAGCGAGCTGAAAACGGTGATTCTGCTGTAACCCGTAAAAATAAACGCCATGGAAAAAAATATGAAAGGGCATAAAAATAGAAATGATCTCCTGTTTTTTCTGCGAGATTTCATATCAGGATCAGAAAAGTGAAAAAAAGGGCTACACATAGCAAGTATTCATTCAAATTTTAATTTTGAGATATGTGGCAGGATGCTTTCTCAAAGAAAACTGTATTAGAGATGACAAAATTGGTGGTCGCAAACATGTTAAATATCAGGAAAAGTTACTAGACCTCAAGAAATTATTACTTAATATACAATACATTAAAAACTTTTTGGGTTTCAGAAATTTATTAATCTTTCATGGTTAGATACAAAAGTGATATGATTAGTGCCATATAAAGCAAAGTTGAAATTATAATTGATATATATACAATTAATATTTTGAAAGTCAGAGATAATTGTATTGCATATTCAATCCAAAACACGAATGACTAATGTTCATAAAGAGTATCAATATCCCATTTTGGAATACCTTAGGGTAACAACTGTTTCACAGAATAATTACAGCTCCCTTTGTTATGGCAGTGATTAAAGTTGAGTAACAGATAATTATGTTATTGTAATTGAATGAAATATACTATCTTGCTTTAGTTATCGAATTAAAATTATCCCAGATATTAGATAAATTGCTGAAAACTCTTCTCGTGTAATAGTTTTCCAGTAAAAAATGGTAAAACTTGCGATATATTATTGAATTTAAGAACATTGGATGTCACTCTAGCTTATAAATAAATGGTACAAGATAACGAATCGAAATTTTTATTCTAGGTACATTTCTTAAGAAATTAGATGAATTCGCATTTTTTACAGTTTTTTTCAATATTATTGATTTTATTTAGCACTCTGTAATTAAGTATTGTTCTCATTTTTATCTCAGTAAATGCAATGATTTCTCAGTAAAAGATTTCATATCTTCATCTTCATAACTAAACAATAAATCAAAATCATTTTTACACACAATATTTATTATTCCGTGTAATTACATAAGCTGCAGGGCATCAGTACTTAATATAGTATTTTATTCATGACAAACAACTAATCATAATTCTAAATAAATCCCAAGGGGAAAATAACACAAGATTATTTCTTTTCGGAAAGAAATTTTTTTTTCTCTTTTTCCCCTTCAATACAAAGCACGACATGCATGGAACGACAACTTTGTTTTATATATATATATATATATATATATATATATATATATATATATATATATATATATATATATATATCACACACTATATATATATATATATATATATATATATATATATATATATGTGTGTGTGTATGTATATATATATATATATATATATATATATATATATATATACATATTGTGTCTGATCTCTTAACCAATGCCCCCTCAAAAGAAATTTTTTCTTCACAATCTTTGAATTTAAATACTATTTCTATTAGAGATATCAATGCATAGTATTATTTCAGAAAGTCCTTATACTGTTTACAAAAAGGATAGTATGCCACAATTTATTTTTCACTATTACGTATGTAATTTGTCATTAATTTTGGAAATAAAATAGAAAATAGTTGTAGTGTGAAATCTAAATCACAGTATTATAATATACTAGAGGCAAGTACCCGGCTTTGCCCTTGTTTAAAATAAGGTTTTCTGTAGAAGAGTACAAAAATGTTTATTTGCATGCAATAAAAGGGTACATTTATCTTAAAGCAATGTGATATACAACATTTTTGACAGTTTTATTTGTAGTGTGTACAAAAAGATTTTCTTCTTTGTCCACTCTGTTGCAGGCCACATACAACTGGCGATGAGAAAAGCATGGTGTCTGCAAATCTATACCAGCAATTCCAAGAGACTGACCCTGTGACTTGTTGATTCTCATGACAAAGCACAGTTTCATAGGGAACTTATTCTTTTAAATTGCATTGTGTTGTCAGAGGAAATAATAGGTATTCTTGGAATGGAGACATCCTCACCCTTACCAAACTTTATGAGTACTGTGGCTTGAATGACATGTTGCATCAGCTTTTTCACAATTCAACTTTTGCCATTGCACAACCTGGGTGCATCAGCATTATTGGAGCACCAACGTTAAGAATCAAGTTGTGGGCTTTCAAATTAGGAGTCTGGATGGAATTCAAGAACTCAAAAGGACATTGTACTGTTTCGTCATCATTGAGAATGCAGTGTATGGACTTGTAGACATATTCTTGCCCTGGAAGCTGCTTCTGAATGGTGACATTGAGCTTCTCAACCACTTCATTTCTGCTTACCAGAACTGCTCTGTGAGAAAGTCAGTCCTGATCCTTGAAGTTTTGCTGAATGTGACATTTGTTGCAGTATTTGCTTGCAGATAAGTAAATATAACAAAAAAGTATTGAGTTTACTTACCACTTTCGTTTAGTAAAGTTTTCTCTAAAATGTACCCACGGCTCAGAACAGGCACATGGAGCACTACTTTTGGCTGGAGGAGGCCAGAGTGAGGTTGGGATGGAACTAAACATGTTTAAGGACCTTCCCCATGTAAGATGACTGCTGGAAGTGAGGTCCATCCTGCAAAAAATGGGTCTAGAGGGAGGAGGAGTGTCCTACCACCTTTCCCTCACCTCTCCCACCCTACACATGTATGACCATCACTTTTACTTACATCAGCATCATTTCATCATCACCACAAAAACATTCAAAATCACTCTCAATGACCAACTTGCAGGATTTCTTTTTTTTTTTTTTTTGGGGTTCATTATAACACTGCTCAGAACAGGCACATGGAGAACTTATTTAGTCTGAAGGAAGCCAGAGTGAGGTTGGAATGGAACGAAACCTGTTTAAGAACCTTCCCCATGTAATTTTGTGTACGTGTATCAAATTTCACGTTATTTGGTTGCCTGGACTTTGAGTTATAAGGGAACAGACAAACAGATAACAAATGCGTCTTACATATAGAGAGATTTCAAAACATTTCCACTTAAAATATCTGTCTGAAACTCCCCTTTTTCCCTTTCACACTCTTTAATACCTAATTTCAAAGTCGACAAATTTCACACGTAAAAAGTGTTCGCGGGCTTAAATTATTTTTACCCATTTCCCAAAATTAACTCTATAAATAATTTTCTATCCACTGGTCACATTTTCCAGCAGTCCCAGGAAAACATACTGGTGTGCAAAACTTAAGCAACAGGTGGGTTTTATGCCATAACTGTACAAGAAATCATCTGAGAGACATGAAATTCAGAAATGAGGGAGAGTATTATGTACGTAAAGAATGAAAGCATCGGAGCTGAAAACGGAATACATATGTTTGTATGCACATATGTATGTATGCTTGTATGTACATATGTATATTTGCTATGCATTTTGAAATTCCTGTGTCAGACTTTGTACCCTTTTTCATGATGATTTAGAAGAATTGTAGAGTGTTTTAGTCAGTTCAATTTAATCGTAAGATACATAAAGAACACATTTTTTACCTCACTGGTTCGTTGGAATGGAGCGATACATTCTATTTTTTGCTACTCGATGGCAAATTATCAGATAAGGAGACTATATAGTTTGTAACAAATGGATATATTTTTATCTTAAAAATGTGCTAAATGTATGAAAATCTTTAATGCAATTTGCTCATTCACAGTGGTGGTCAGAGTTGAAATGGGATAAGATAATATAGGTTTTGCAACTTTTTCACTCGATTACCATTAGTTATATAATTTTATCATATATTTATCTCTTCTTAATTTCTTTTTCCAGCATTTTGTGAACCTTATTCAGTTTTATCATCTTCGTCGATAAGTGTTTATTTTAATAACTAAGTTTATGAATAAATTAGATTTCTAAAATTATGCGACAAGTATTTTTAGAATAAAATATTTCATTTCAAATATGTTTATGTTGCTGGGATGTATTAAAATAAAATAAAAACTTTGAAGTAAATATAACGTTTATTGTAGAACCTAAATACCTTGATCGAAGACTAGATGGTGAAGTCAATAATAGTTAAATATATTTAGTCAATTATTTGTAAGTTTTTTCTTTTTCACTCTATTAAATCTTTTCATCCTGAAGCATCAAAAACCGGTTTTTTATACCACGAGATCAGCTGTTTTTTTGGTAGTCATGAGATACAGATTTTGCACTTCAGTAAACTTCTAATCGTAATGAATAATCAAGAACAATACATCTTTATCTTTATAACAGTTGATTAAGAAACACATGGGCCATAGAATTTGCAATAAACAGTACTTCCGTCAATCGATTACATAAATATAAGTTGAAATATATACTTAAAAAAATCTGATTCAAATATCACATGACTTCCTCGAAAGTATATTATATCACTTTTTATATCTGATATGACGCATCATCACATTTATCATTTGATGGTTTTCTAACATTTTCAAAATAGTTTCCGTTTCTCATAATATCTATGTTGTCCGATTCGAATCCCACTGTGGTACACATGTTCGTATTTGTTCGAAATTGGCTTTAAGCAGTAGGTCAAGGTATCATTAGCTCTCTTGTTGCAAGACAGTAGACCGTAGCTCTCCAAAACAAACTAAAACCATGTAGTCTGACTAGAGTAGAGTTTTCCAATCTGTGGTACGCGTACCATTAGAGAGTTGCTGGTTGGTAATACTCAAAAAATTATTAATACTGGTGGACATAAAAAATAAAAATATTAAAAGAAAATTATCATACATACAGAACTTTACAAGAAGAATTCTAACTACACAATCTAATTAATTTTTGGCTAAGAATTTATAAAGAATATGGAACAACCTTCTGAGAGAGCGCTAAAATCATTATTATCATTTACTAGTACGGAGTCAGTAAAAAGAACCATTTTTTTCTTATACTTTTTTTAAATGTGAAATTTTGAACACGCATATATATATATATATATATATATATATATATATATATATATATATATATATATATATATATATATATATGTGTAATCCATTTTTTATAAACTTCTTGAAAAAGAGAAAGCTCAACAGCTAGCAATAATAACAATGCAGTCGGACATTAAAGAGAACTGCATAAGTCTAAATGAAACTTTACTCCAGAGCGGTACAATGGACATCTATTCTACTGAACAACATACAAAGAAAAGCCACAGAGATCACTTTTGATCAAAAAGAGGATCACCCAAGAGCGAAGACAAGAAGAATTTTCCCACGGTAAAAGAAAAAAAAACTTAATAAGAGAATTAAATGCAATATCAGCAAAATCGCGAAACCATTTGACGACGACAGCTGAAAAACGTGCTGAATAAACAGAAAGTTTACATTTTTATGATACAAAGATTTGGGAAGAATATTAAGTGGAAAATACTCCTTTGATTACACTATGTAGAGGTGGGAAAAAGATTTAAAATAATTAGAATGGGAGACAGGAGGTTTTTAAGGAAATATTAAAGTTAAATAAATTATATATATATATATACACACATATATATATATATATATATATATATATATATATATATATATATATATATATATATATATATATATATATATATACATATATACAGATGCTGTCTTGTTTTGACTTTGCATTTTACAAATAAAGAAATAAAGAACAATTAGCGCCCAAGCCACTAGTTCGCGGGGTCTCCAATACTTTTTAACAAAGTCTCCATACTGAGAAAGTACAACAGAATTATTATAACTAAACTAGACGACCTCACAGACGTTTTACTGTCTTTACGCTGTAAATCGAAAAATTGTAAAATATTTTTAAATAAATCATAAATTGCACCATTTGGAGTAAAAGTAAGGAAATATTATTTTTAAAATACTTCACGTCAACATGCGTACAGTCATCACAAATGTAATTAGATTGAATTAAAATAACCACATTGTCTTCAATCCTGTGATTTCTCGTACCGAATTCCATTGCGCCGGCCACTGCGCCCCAGATAATTTGGTAGCGAAGGGTTTGAAGCGGCATTATAATAATATCAATAAGCGAGCCATTCTGGATTTTTTTTATAAAAAAAAAACATTTTATATTGGATCATATTGCGAATCTAAACCATTCTCGATTCACCTTAATTACATACACAGAATTTCATCAAAATTAGTCTAGCTGTTTAGGAGCATTTCTGCAACAAACACACGGACAGAAGAATTTTATATATAAATATGTTACAGTGAGTTTATAGTTTCAGTAAGTTATAATCACGGCGAGTTTATAATTCAATCTGCCGTTTGGGCTGTTATTTGTCTCATATCTGATGAAAATACATGGCCACCCTATAAAATGCATAATTCAAATAAATAATTACAATTGCACTAACAAATTTCATGAAATACAAATCATTTTTATAAATTAGTTTAGTTTAGCATGATGTCCAACCAAAAGGCACGTGAGCCAAAATCGGTTGTTAATAGCTGTACTAGAAGTTATTACTATCATAATGCCACCTGACAGAGAACCAAACCGTTTCTACTCTTTATATAATTGTGTTTTTCTATTATGCACATATTAGTTCTAAACTGAATATATCGCGATTTCAATATATCCTTTACTCTGTACCAGAAATTAATAGATAGTAAAAAATTATAGTTTATATACGCAAATTTCAGATTTTTTTTCTAAAATTAACCTTAAAAAGCTCTCTTTCCATTTTTTAAATAGAATTGTTGGTCCCGTGTATGAATATGTCGGAACCTTTGAGTTACATTGTAGATCTATAGCATTAATAGCCGTTATATTGAGAATATTGGTTATACAAAATAAAAACTGCTATCGAAAATGGGGTCAAATATATAAATGTAGTAACGTTCCTAAATATGAAATTTCAACATTTTACAGTTATTTATTTTGAATTATGCCCCACACCTTTATGTATGCTAAATTTAAGCTTTACGTTACATATAGTTCGGAGTACAGTCAAGATAAGAATAGGAAAATTATATATTATTACAGGCTTAAATGCAATATTCCAACATTTTACGGTTATCAACATTTTTTTAATAACGTTATATTGAAATTTCTCTGTAAAGAGTTTGCCGAAAGATGTCCGATTGGTTAGGGTGCTGGTCTTCGGTACCGGAGTTCATGGGTTTGAATCCCGCAGTGGCATGGATGTTCGTAGCCGCTCAGAATCGGCTTTAAGCTGTAGGTACCGGTCTCATTAGCCCTCGTGTTGCAAAAAGTAGACCGTAGCACTCCAAACCAAACCTCTATAAAGAGTTAAGAAAATAGTCAAACGAGAAGGTGCCTTATAGACGTTATAACAGTCCTAAATACATAATATCGGCTTTACAAGCCTAATGGTTTTTAAATTATGCGAGATGCATGCATACATACTTACGTATGTACATACATAATTCAGATGTAAAGAGTAAACTATACATACACGTTTCAGGAATGGTCAAAATATATAATTTAAGTTTTATAACAAAAGTTTTCTTACATGTACATATAGACGTAACACTTAAAAAATTCAAAATTTAATCAGTAATTATGTAAATAAATATTTGCGTTAAAATTTAAGCACTGAAACACAATATTTCCTTAAATTTTTAGTAAAGTGAAGGAAGTTGAAAAAGACAAATATCAACAAAGAAGTAAAAATCCGAATTTAAAAGCTAATACTTTATTACAGGAGGCTTACGATTTTCTCCATATATTTCACAGATATGCCGAGGAATTTTAGCTCCTTTAACAGTAATTATGTTAAGAAAACTAATAACATATTGCATTTCCTGTTAGTTAGGATTTTCCATTGACTGAAGTATGTTTTGATACCACAATTATAAACAATACACTAGAGGTAAAGCATTTTATAACGGTAGAATATTCTAACCACTATACTGGCCGGGCAACTCTAATGTCACTATTTTTTATAAATAACCTCTAAAAGTTCCTTTTAATATTATAATAAAGAATGGCAAATATCTCATGAAAAAAATCTTACCTTACAAGGCTCTTTGAAAAACTTTAGAGGAATAAAATCATAGCAGATATGCGAGAAAAAAAAGCATCTATTATTTGAATACTTTTAATCAATGTTCTAATGTTATCTTAATTACGAATTTTTCACTAACGAGCATCGCAAGAAATATCTTTTTAATCACACATATCTTCTCTCCCAGTTTTCCAAGTTGTTAAGTGGACACATTGAAAAAACTCTCTCTCGTAATTAAAAGGTGTAAAAAATTATATAGATCCTTAAAAAATTAATGAAATACTCTTTCAAAGGAGTAGTTTAAATTATATCTTGATAATCCTTTTCATACTATATTTATTTAAGGTCTTAGTAACTGGAAGATATGCAGAATTTAATCCTTTTATTTCCAATTACGATGAAAATAAAGTGAAAATTATAATCTCGTAATCTAAGATGAAAATTATTGCGAAAAAGTTTAGGTATATTTTTTTTTTAGATTAAGTATTAAACTGTTTTTCGTGTTATTTCTAGTATGAAAAAAAGTTCAGTCCTTCTTATTAGAATCTTCTAAGAATATTATAAAAAGATCTCTGATATAATTTTAATTTATACTGAACTCTTTACTTTTTATATTTTGTGAGGAATTTGATTTTATAACTATGGCATGCCATGTAGAATCTTCTAATATACTATATTAGAATCATAAAAAATATTAGAAAATCATAGTCAATTATTATTCATTAAATGAATAGTATATTAATCTTGGAGATATCTTCATAAACGTGGAAAAGTATTCTTGTATTTATTTTTGTAACATTTATATTTTTTATTGTAATGATATTGTAGTGGTGACATTTTGCTACAAACTTGATTTTTTTTTTTTTTACTTTTGAACTGATTTTCATTTTACGCTAGCAATTTCTCTAGCAATTGTTTTAAAAAATTTTCATATATCATTCCACGCAATGTTTTTAAAATTCTATCTGTTGGTAAAAGAAGATTATTATTTTAATATTAATTTACGTTGGGAATATGCATTAATTTCACCTTGCATTACAGTTGCTTATTCCAAGTTCTTATGATGTAGACACTATCAAAATTAAAAGTTATTCGACAGTTTCCTTAGTCCTTATATGGTATGTTACTGGTATTCTATAACAATTTTTTATAAATTTAATACCGTATCTATCCTATTACTGATAATCCGGTTATTTTTATAGTCTCAAATTCGCAAAAAATTTGCATGAAAAGTATGCATATCAGTACGTTGTATCATCATATTTATTTTCTTGTTTCGTAAGAAGGAAACATTTGGAGTAGCTTGGTATATAATCTGGTAAATATAACTTTATTGTACGTACTTTTACAGCTATTGTCAGTAATCTTTTATTTAAATAACATCTAACATAAATATAAATTAGAAGATAAGTGTTTTTAAAATTTTTCGAAATTCAAACAATAATCTTTATATCAAAATAATTTTTATGGTGAAATAAGGAGAAATTAATTCCAGTAGAAAACTGAAATACTGAAAGAATTTAAATATTACCCAGCAAATACTTTAAAATACAATAATATAAATGCTTTCTAGTATTAAAAATCACATACAATTTGGAATAATATATAAAATGAATGGGTGATTGAATATAGGATAATATTCATACACAGTTTTTGTTATATAGTGTAGGAATTTATATTTTTTAAGAAACAGTATTCAAAGAGGCATTGCTCTCAAATCTTCATATTTCTCTGAAACTAAACATATAATACAGTATAGATAAATAAAATCAAAAATATTTCGTATGATATTTTTTCAATACCTAAAATACAAACCAAATCTTACATGAATACTATTTTTACAGCAATAGTTATTGCTAAGGTCTAATTTCTATAGCCGTGAATGCATATATACACGTGTGTGTGTGTGTGTGTGTGTTTGTGGGTATATGTGTGTGTGAGGGTATAACATGAATCATATTTTACTTATCTATTTCCTTTATATATGAAATGTTCAAGGAACATATTCGTATAAGAGCTTTCCTAAAGAGTATATATTGATTAAAATAAATCAAATAACTGCTTTCTGACTGTCTAGCCATAAGCACTTTGCCATTTAAAAAGTGGACTAAATGTATAATATGTCAACAAAAAATATTTTATATGCTATTACATATTTTTGTGTTTTACAGCTGTAATAATTTTTATACATTAATACCTTTAAATGGCCTGTCTCAACTATGATAAAGCCAGCAGAGCAATATTACCCACTTTGAAAACACTTTTCCTATGTTATAGATATTTTTCACACGCATTGTTTTTTTAGATTATATGCTTATCCGTAATTCCTCAACACATTAAGAACTCGATTTCCAAAACATTTACCATAATACTAAAAATCAACCATAATTTATAATAAAAGCTTTCTCCGATATAAATTTAGCTTTATGTAACTCATTTGTCTTTAATCAGAATACAGTTCTATGAATATTCCATATTTTATTATAGGCTTTTTTAAAACACTCTAATCTGCTTACAGTATAAAATTTCTTTTATATTATATGCAAAGTCACATTTGGTATTCAGTTCATTTAGCAGATTTAAATATGATAATATTTTAATAACATCATAAAATAATAAAAATATTAATATATAAAAATGTTAATTTTTTCAGCTATATAAATTTAAACAAATGTGTCGTTTATTATATGAGGAGTTAAAAACTATCAAATTAGATAGAGTATGAAACTTAATACAGATAATTTTAGTAAAAAAGGATGAAATTTTAATTCCATAAACAATTTATAACTAATTCAAAACCAATTAATTAACAAACAATTCATAAACAATTTTTAGTATCTATTTTAAGTAATTAGTAATTCATCAATGATTGCCACTCCTAAGAAAAGCTTGGAGCATTCAGTGTAACTAAAATATTTAACTTACGGAAACTTACCCTTATATTATTCTTGAAAATAAAAAAAATCTCGACTAAGTTGAAGAGAATCTTAATTAATTTTTCAGTTATTCTTACTCAATTTTAAAAAAGAAAGACCAAAGATTTTCTATTAACTGTAATGCAATTACTCACAAACACTTAAAGCTTCTTGTCGAATAACTTAATTTTGAAGTTCAGCTAATTTTTCTAATCAAAATTGGTTTTTAATGAACAGCACTCGAGAAGAAGATTGAGCGACCAAAAAAATTCCGAAATGTGTCATTGTTTCACCGTTATCTTGATGGCAGAGAGGCAGTTACACACTTGAAGACAAAGACTTCAATATCTCTATTCTTCATGTTACCGTAAAGGCACGTGAGAGCGAAATAATACACAAATACAATTACTGTAAAAAAATGAATCTGCATAATTAATTTCACTCTTTAGTTTGACAATTAATTCTTTTGTTCTCCAGGCGCTAAGCGGAGGGAGTAGGATAACACTAGAAGTTGCTTTTAAATTTATTTTTTTGTGGGAGGTTCGTATTAGGAGAATTTTAGAATAAATTTCAATTAAAGCTTATCTGATTAAGGAGAACGGCACGTTTCACAACTGAGGGAAGTGCAGTTTTATAATCTGCCTATTTTTGAATATTATTTATGAAATAAAGTTATTTTTTATTCTCTATAACATAATTTTATATAGAAATCTGTTTCTTTACATTTCTTTTTACATTTTTGGGTACAGTACAGAGAGCATTAAAATCACGATAAAATAATCAAGTGTTTAGATTCCAGTGGGAATCTATGCCTTTTGACTATGATTAGTTTTAAGTTTTTTCCACTTTATGTACAAGAAAGATTAATTTTGGATTATTAAATATCCATTTTTACTATACCGGAAGACATTTGTCTAGTTCCTGGTTGGTTGCTTATTTAAGGTTTACAGGAGCAAGTTCAAAAAAGAACAATATACCAGGCGAAAGGTAATGGAAATGTTAATATCAGAAAAACTAATATACAAAATATTTAAAATTTGTTTAAAAGTGTTGTAATGTACTTATAACACATACACCAGTTTTCGTTCTCAAAGGGTAAACATAGTAAATACGCTCTAGAATTGAAGGTAAGTGTCTTATATTTAAACCAAAACATTTATTAAATAAATTATTTACAGATTAATATATGAATTCATTAATATATAACATGACCTGCATTATTTGGTTTTGATATTCATCAATATTTTTAAAATGGTATTCCTTATCAAAATGTTATGAGGTCCAGGTAACAATCATGAATATTAAGTTGGTTTACCTCCAATAATTACTGAGAAGCAGGGTAGCACGCTAGGCAGGCTGCAAGTCGGTGCTAGCGTAAAGGTCGTTACTTTGCTGGACGTCAGTGCTAGCGTAACGGTCGCTCCTTTGTCGGATGTGGGATCGGGAAAATATTGCTGCCCTGGGTTCTCTGGCTTGCTCACGGGATCTGGTTGCACCCGTTCTCTCTGCATCTCCGACCTCTACTAATTTTCCAACTTTCTTTCCATAACTTTTCACCTCTGTTCAAAGCCCCTTTTTTTCTCCTTTTCAATCACTTGTTGGTAAAATCTTCCCACATCTGAACCTCCTTCGAGTGTGCAGGTGAGCTCATTGTTCCTTTGGTGATAATTGATATTATTGCCTAGCGACTACCCTCATATCTCTTGGCTGCCTACCTGCCTGGGTTTGACCTTTACACTTGTGCCCCTCTATCAGTTATAACTCCTCCGCAAGGGTCCCCATTAAAACTCGAAGTCAACAGCTGTATCTAAAATCTTCTTAGAAATTTAGTCCACAGCTGTGTGTTCAAGTGCTGAACATCGTAGGATAGTACATCGGAACAAAAAGACTGAAAGAGACTAGTATAAAATGTTGAAAATGCATGTAAAAGTTCAAGAACAATGTGAGATACTAAAAAAAGGGTGTAAAAGGGAAACAATAAAGCGAAGAGTAAAAACCAATTCGATTAAGAAAATCAAATAAAGCAGGATGAGAGGTTTCATTTATAAGGTAATTTAGATTTAAATTCGCACATTTAAAATTAATTAAGAAAACGAGTAAAGCAAATAAAATAGATTAAAATATGAAAGACGGTGAGCTGGCAATCGCACTGCGGTCAGCGAGTAGGAGGTTCTCTTAAAAGCAAATGGGAATGGGTGAACCTAGTGAGACCAGTACAAAGTCTAGTCAAGAGAACATCTCTTTTCCGGTGAGAAAAGAATAATCAAAAGGGGATATATGGTTTGATACACCAGTTTATTATACGCCTCACTATTCCAATCATCATGCCGATTATTACGAATAAGGTTTGTTGTTCTTATATGACTGGAGTGAATAGAATCAGTAATGATCGGTAGCCCTCCTAGGAAGAGCATCAGCATTTTCACTACCCAAAATCCCGACATGACCAGAAACCCAACAGAATATAAGGCTTACCTTAACACTCATCAAGTCAGAATAAATTACAAAGTGTCTTTTATTGCTAGAAGAAATGCATTTTAAAGCTCCATGTACTGCAATTAGTTCAGCTATAAAGATAGAACAGAAGAGATGGAATTTGTATCTGCCAGGGTCATTCTAAATGCCAAAACCCACATAATCACTAAATTTTTAACCATCTGGGAAAATATCTTCATAATTTAAATATTCCTTTTTGAAGTAAGTGGAAAATTGTTAGTAAATATGAGGGTCTGTGTTTTTTTTTTTAATGAATCTCTTAAATGGTTGAAGATAAGAAATATTACGGTCGTCTCATGTCGGCATATGACATAAGGCGCAAGTTGGTATATTAATGCTTACGAGCAAAGTGTTTTCAAGTGGTATGTTTGTTTAGTTCCCTCATGAGATTTGTAACTACATCTATGAGAAAGGATATATCTCTCAGATCTCGAAAACGATTACCCATAGAAAGTTGAAATTTTTATCTGGACTTAGGAACCCACATCCACATCCAACTCCAGGGTTTATGCATGCCAAAACATAAGTAGGTGTAGACTATTCTATCAACACTATTAATTTAAAATTATACACTTATTAACCCTTTTCTCTCGAGGGCTCTGGAGCGGAGCCATTTAAAATTTGTCTTCACACTCGAGGGCTCCGCTACGGAGACAATGCAAATAATTTTCAGTTTCTAACATAAGAACAAATTCAAATAGTAAAAACTAATTATTTTGCATTGTCTCCGTAGCAGCGCCCTCGAGTTTGAAGACAAATTTTAAATGGCTCCGCTCCGGAGCCCTCGAGTGCAAAGGGTTAATTGACTTAAAATTTATATCGTTACTTTTATTTTCTTTCATTAGAGTTTAAAATATAGAAAAGAGTAGTTTGTGTTTAATATATTATATATTTTCTTTAACTTTATAAAATTGTTGTAATTTTTGTCTATTCTTTTAAAACTATTAATTTATATTTCATTTTCGTATTTTATAATAAACATAGAAACAACTTTACATTTTACTTGTATTTAGACAGTTGTAGCATTTACTTGTGCACTCCTCTTTTATTGTAATCTGCTTTTTATATAAAAATATTCGCAATATAAAAATTATTAACACTGCATGTCTTCAGAAATGCAGTATTAGTTTACAAGCAATGTAGAATAAAGATATTGGTGTATTCACATACAAGTGAAACATGGCTTTCGAATGAACGGACGAAAATAAAAATAGTTTATTTTTTACTTTCGTTCATCAGAATTTAAGTTGTAGAAAAAAGTAATTTGTCTTTAATATATTATAAATTTCCTTCAACTTTTTAATATTATTGCAAATTTTATCGAGACTTTTAAAACATCGATTTGTGTTTAATTTTCGTATGTTTGATAAATATAGAAACAGGTTTACATTCTACTTGCATTTGGACTGTTGTACCATCTTTACATCTTTATGTACACCTTTATCATTGTAATATGTCTTCTGCATGGAAAAAATTTTGAATATAACAGACATAAACACTGCAGGTCTGCAACAATTCAAAATTACTTTACAAACAATGTAGAATAAATATATTGGTGTATTCACAAACAAGTGAAACATTGCTTTCGAATGAATGAAGATGTAATAAATAGTTATTTTTGATTTCGTTCATCAGAATTTAAATTGTATAAAATAGTAGTTTGTGTTTAATATATTCTATATTTCTTATAACTTTTAAATATTGCTGCGACTTTTATCTAGTCTTTTAAAACATTCGATTTGTGTTTTATTTTCGTATTTTTTAATAAATATATAAACATTTTTATATTTTACTTGGACTGTTGTAACATCTAGTTATGCAACCCTTTTTTATTGTAATATGCAATCTGTATGACGACAATTCTCCGTATAGAAGATATTATCACTATAAGTTATCGCAATGCGGAAAAAGATATTGGTATATTCATGTACAATTAAACAATGGTTTCGAAGTCCATCTTTAAAAATTGAAAATAAAAATTATTTACAGATCATAATTTTGAACTTTGTATTATTATTGACTAAATCTGGTACAAAAATCATTGTAAATTACTAATCTTTAATAACAAAATATATATGTAGCTAAAATATCTTAATATATCAATTATTAACACTGCAGGTCATAATCGGATCTTGTTATCTGAACTGTACGCAGTCACAATGAAGTATTTGTCTATAAAAGATATGTCACTATAAAAGTTTAAACCTTTAAAATGTGTAAATCATAATTTTACTATCATTTAGGCGATCAAAATAAAAATTATGTGTCTATTTAATACGCCAGAAGATATGTGGTGTACCCACCAGGCTCTTTAAACTTGCACTGTATGTCGGTCTAGATGTAAATTTTTCTTTCGCTTCATTATCCTTAATATGCTGAAATTTTGTATGCTAATATATCTTAATTGACAATACATGAATAAATTTTACAATTGCCTCACTACAGAAATTAATTTCTTTATAAACAATGATTTAAATATCACATTGTTTTTTGTTACATAGTTTCTTTAGGTTTCCAAACTTAATTGAAATGTCATTTGTATTAAGCAGTAACTAATTTAAAAACCATTAAGTTAAATTAAGATAAAACTGTAAATTGATAATTGCAAATTAGAGGAAGATTCTAAGAACTGCATTTCAAAATTGGATCGTTTCATAAATAATTATCAGCAGTCATATGGGGAAACTATCTTAAATAATTAGTAATTTATCAATTTTTATTTCACATTTGGAACATTTTGACGTTTAAATGTAAGTTAATTATTTAACGTCAGAAAACTTACCACTAACAATTTAAAACTATGCCATAGTAGTTTAAGATGTTTATAATTATTTTTTCAGTTATTGTAGCACTTAGGTTTGAAAAACATTCCAACGGTTTTGTGTTAAATGCAATTTAATTAAAAACACTTTAAGATTTTTGTCAAATGATTTAATTTTGAAGTTCCATTAATTTTTATAATCATAATTGGTCTTTGATAATCAGTAATCGTGAAGTTTAGTTTGTTTTGGAGGGCTACAGTATACTTATTTGCAATACAGGGGATAATAAAACCGAGACCTACTGTTTAAACCCGATTCTGAAAGGTTACGGACATCCATGTCCCAGTAGGAGTCGAACTCACGAACTCCGGTACCGAACATCAGCAACCTAACCATTAGGCCAATAATTGAAAGGAATCGATGGCGAAAAATTTGAGATATGTGACATTTTCTCACCCTCATCTTATAATAAACAAACACTTATAAACGTGAAGAAAGAGGCTTCAATATATGTACCTTTTACGCTGCATTAAAAGCCCTCAAAGCAAAGTAATGCACAAATAAAATTACTTAAAAAAAATGGCCCTGCATAGTTCGTATCACTCTTTAACCTGATAGCTAGTTCTTTTGTTCTCCTCTGGTTATTAAGCGAATGAAGTGGGGTATCACTAGAAGGTACGATTAAATAATATACTTTTTTACTTTGTTCCCATCAAGAGAATTTTAAAGTATATTTAAATTGGAGCATACTGAAATAAGAAGAAATACACTTAAACCAATGAAAAGCAATTTGATTATTTACCTATTTGAGATTATCAGTCAAGTTAATCATAATTGTTTTCTTATATTTTATCATTTTATATAGGATACTGATTTTTAGTTACCTTTTTTTTCAATTAAACTCGTCTTGTCTCTCAGTCTACTATTTAATATTTTTTTTGTTAATTTTCCAATTTAAATTTGAGTTGAAATTTTGCATACTTTGCAACTCTAGTGTAGTCACACCGAACGGAGCCGAATGATTAGGGTGTTATTTTCCTTCCTGAGTTCGTGGGTTTGAATCCCATTAGGGCATGAATGTTAGTAGCCGTTAGGAATCGGCTTTAAGCAGTAGATCCCGGTCTCATCAACGCTCATGTTGCAAACTAGTAGACCGTAGGGATCCAAGCCAAACTAAGCGTAATCGCATTCTCGTTTAGTATGTTAGTATTTGCTTGTCAGGCATTACATTTAGATAGGTGTTTCATGTATACGCATTTTAATTCCTCTAGATTTTTAAATATCTGCATTATGATGTTCATTTTCACATGAATAAAAAAACTGAACTTATTTTTATTAAATATTCAAGCTTATACAATATTATAAAAGCATACACTATTCCACTATAAAGTTTTATCTTTGAATTATCCATAATTAAATTTGTTGGAAAAACTGATGTAATATTTTTTGACTAATTAAGGTAGAAATGCAATTTATATATAAAAAACACCCCAAATTTTGTTTAATAAAAATTGAAGCAAATAACTTTATTAATTTTTCTTCCTTTAATTGACTAAATCTTTTGTATTAATAAAAGAGTTAATTTTTTTCTAAAATCTTCAAGAAACTTATTAATTTATAGTAAACTAGTAACTGTGTGAAACAGAATTTTAACAATGTTTCGTTTTTGTAGAAGTAATTAATTATGTTTTTAATCGTTATTTTTATAAAATCCACCGTACATAATTTTAAAAATATTAATGTACTTATCAGCCTGTTAGTAGTTTGGAAAAATATAAGCCGTTCGCAATTTCAAAAAGTGTACCTTTTACACCTAATTCTTTTCGTTATTCTTTTACTTCCTAAGCTGTTTGCTTTTCTATGAAAACTCGTAACACAGTGTATGATTAATTAAATGTTGCAAAAAAATTATATTTTCTAACTAAGAAAATATTCTGATAGAAATACATGCAAACATCGTTAATTTAGAGCTAAAGTAAAATTACCTTAATAAGATTTACTTCTTTACACTGAATAAAAATATTTTGTGAGTAAAAAACATTTTAATGAATATTGCGAGTACTGGTTATTAATTTAAAATAAGATAACTGTAAGATACATAATTCAATTTAACAACGTCTAGTCTTTTATTTATGTAAAGCATAATTTACTTTGGTATTTATTAGTTTTAATATGGGGATAAACCCCAAAAAATGTTAAATATTAGAAGATGGTGTATGTAAAATTTTATTTTGGACAAATGGTAGTTTAATTAAAATTATTTACCCTAAAAACACATATAATATTCAAATTAACCCTAGTTATCTAATGTATTAAATTTTGCAGAACTTCAAAAGCCAAAGTACGAGTCATTTGGTATAACCTTTAACAAAATTCCTGACTTCAAATTATCTTTTGCGTAAACAATAACAGAGAATTATTAAATAAACTTGGATTATTAAACGGTAAATTAATCTTAGAACGTGATTTACGGAGCGTAAATTCAAATAAATTTCGAAAGAAAACGTTAATTTAGCTGTCATTAGTTTTTGAATCTTGGCCAACGTTTAAGTTTGTTACATTAAGAATAAATTAAGAGCAATGAATATTCTTATAAAAAAATCACTCTTCCGGTTTATAATGGTATATTAATAGGGTAATTAATTTATATTAATTACCATAATAATAATTATTAATATTATGATGATTTATATTAATATGGTAAGATAAGCATATACATTCATCAAGAATATACATTCACACATTGAAAACACTCATACATGAAAAAATATATGCATACATTTATACATATATTAATACAAATACATGATACAATTAGAGTGTTCTAATAAGCGGTACAATATTAGAGTGTATTTAAATTGTTTTGCTAAATATTATTCATATATACTTGGGGAGAAATTAAGGTTTTTATACAAGCAATCACGATCTTTGCCAATTTTTTTATTATTATTTTCCTTTTTTTCCTTTTTTTTAAGTTTGCAAAGATCTCAAGGCAAGAATGACAGTTTAAATAAGCATAACAAATGATTTTGTACACAATAACCTATTATCAGAGTTAACATAAAATAAATATTAGTCGAAAAAGCAGCAGATTTACTGAAATTGTATTCAATGCGCATGCATGAATTCAACCAAAATCGAATGTTCATAACTTCTTTCCTTATCGTATACACCAATTCTCGTGAAGGAAATTCTTAAAGTAACCACCGTTAAAATAAGATTAAAATTTGTGGTTCCCAAATAAAACTAAAATATATAAGCAGTTATCCGAATATAGAATAGTATTTTGTATAAAAACAAAATATATGTACTGCAAGAAGCCGTACAATGTTTCTTCTGAAGCCAGATAAAAACTTTACTGTTATAAAAGCTTTAAACTTCTGTAAATATACCGTAATTCTGTAATGTATAGTAAATAAAGATAAAATGGGGGTATTTTACATTAAGAATATAGAATAATATTTTGTATAAAAACCAAATACATGATCTTAATGAAGTGCTTCATTTTTTTTTTTTTTTATGTTTTTTTTATTTTGTTTTTTTTCCTTTTTTTTATTTTTTTTTGTTTTTTTTTTCAAGTTTTTTTTACTTTTTTTTTATCCTTTCACCCTTTTCCTTTTCTTTGTATTCAATGCGCCATGCTTCCCCAAATCGAATGTTTAACTTCTTTCCTTATCGTATACACCAATTCTCGCGTGTTTCTTATCCGTTTTAATTTCTTTTTTCCAAAATGTACTGCAACCGTACGATGTACCAAGCCAACACTGTTTTACTTTAAACTTCTGTTTTACCGTAATTCTTTTTCTTTTTTTTACATTAAGAATATAGAATAATATTTTGTATAAAAACCAAATACAGTCTGTATCGGTTATATGGTCAGCTCAGAGGTCCAAATAAATCAGACCATATAAGCGGAGTGACCCTATTGTGCATATACCGTGCATTTTTTACCCATAACAGAAGAGCCTTATCCACTTTCCCATAAGGCGACAAGCGCTGACTTTTTCTTTCTTCATCACCGATTGCAACACTTGAGGAACAAAGTTTGGCAGCTAAAATGTTGTTTAATATCATCCGGGTAATCCAATTTGCTTTGGAGAAAGCACCCTTTGAAAGATTAGATTTTTAAAATTTTTCAATCTATTAATTTTTAGCAGCAATGATAAATTCTTTCTTTTCGAAGCTATATTTAAAAAAGGAACGTCCTTATTCTTGAAGTATGATCCAAATGCAACAAAATTTTCCTTTACTTGTTTCGTCTGAATTTCAATTTAAGCAGGAAGAAATAACCTCAACCAATAAACAGATAGATCTCCACCTCTTGTTAGTGGGCAAGAGAACTGAGAGAGGCGAGAAACTCCGACGATGAGTCTACACAAACAAGAAAGTGGGAAAGGGAGAGAAATAAAGGCTTGAATTCAGGTCCTCTCCGATTTCGCACTGACTTCTTAAAAAAAACGGAAACTCGTCGAAAACATGAAATTGACCATATAAACGGTAACAAGAAAAAAAAAACAAATTGACTGTATAAGAGGTGCACATTAACACATATTCCCTATTAAGTTAGACTGGTCTTTAGAAAACTGACCATATAAGCGGGGTGACCTAAGCGGGTGACCATATAGCCGGTACTGAATGTATACGTAATGCGAGAAGCCGTATAATGTTTTTTCTGCAGCAGATCCAAATTTTACGGTTATGACAGCTTTAAACATATGAAAACACACGGTATTCTGTAATATATAGTAAATAAAGATAAAAGGGGGTATGTTACACGTGCAGGTTTATTACATATGTGTGTGAGAGAGCATTAAGTAGGTTTGGCTTCAAGGTTTACTGTCTACATTTTAGCAACACTAGGGCTAATCAGAAGGGTACATACTGTTTAAAACTTACTCCGAATGCTTAAGAATGTACACAATGTTACTGGGTATCGAATCTACAAGCTCCGGTACGAAGAACTGCATGCAAATGTATATGTAAGCAAAAAAAGGCAAACAGTATGCATTTGAAAAAAATATTGAACCTAATGCAGACACATAAATTTCGCTTACTTCTATACAAAGATGAAAATAAGGCAGAAAATTTAGTCAAAAGTTCATGGAATTTATGATGAGATACAAATATTTATAAGTCATTTTTTCAATGGAGAAGGTGTGAACCAAAGATGACTTCAAAGAATACATCTGTTATATTGAAAAATGATCAAAACTATTTAAAATTAACTACTGAGTAACTGTTTAGCGTTTTGTATTCCACAATTGCGTAGTATTGTTAAATCATAAAAAATTACAACTATTTCATAGCATCCTACTTCATCAAGTAGGTGATGATCAAATGTTTCTTTCACAGTCCGAATTATCTCCGAATGGTAGAGGACTGCTGTTCTGTTCAGTAATTCTCTGATTTGAATTCTTCTGCATGAATTTTCGTAGCTGTTCTGTAAGCAGTAGGTCCCGGTCTTAGCTCACGGGTAGCAAAGCAGTAGACTGTGGCGTTCCAAATCAAACCAAACCATCGTTCACGGTTTGGAAAGAAATAAAAAAAAGGAATATCTACAAAAATAAAAATCAACTTTATTGCAAAAAATATTAACTTTATTGCTTAAAATAGAGAAATAAAGGTTACTTTCTATTTATTTAATTTTTGAATCAGAGAGGAAAGATTATCAGGCTCAAACTATTGTACTTAAGATAAAATAATTATTTCATCTACTTTCAAACAATTTTCCTTTCGGATTACAAGATAAGATCTATCTTAGTTTTCGCGTAATTAGAAATAATATTTGTTATCTATGTAACTAAGAAACTAAATAAAAACAGCAAGGCACCCGTAGGTAGTGGGTTATCTGCTATGATATTTCGTTTTGATTAAGTCGCTTCAGAAATTTATTTAATTATTAATTTCTTTTCAAGAAGCTATGTTGCCTTCTTTGAGAGATTAATCAGATAAATTCTTATTAATATTTTTCCAAAATAAAGATGTGCTATTTAAAGGGAATAATTTTAAATTTCTTTGTATTATTGCTTCCTGATACGGCTGAAAGGAAAGCACTGCAATCATAAAAAATTCAAATTATAACCTACTAGCATGTAGCCCGTCATATGACGGGATCAGTAAAATTTTTAATTTTCCAGAATTATAAAATACTTTATGAGGCAAGTAAAAAATATTTCTATAATAGAATTAATAAAATATTTTTATAATAGAGAATATTTATTTGTATAAATATTTGTATTAATAGAAAATGAAACAGATACTTTCTTGATACACCTAGGGTCGGTCACACCAAAGTCATTGAAGGACGCTAGTTCGAACGTGCATCAAAAATTAAAGAAAATAAAAGGTTAAAATTAAAGACACATGTGCCAGTCGTAAAATAAACTTAACAATTTAATAAGGATAATAGTTAGGTCTTACACACATTTCTGCAAGGAGAATTAATGTGGAATACCAGCGTAGACTGAACCACAACAGTTGTACAGGAGCTAAGAGATTAATCGCGCTACATTATATAAGCTGTATATAAACAATATTATGAAGGTTACATATTTAGTTTATCGCCAAGTAGAGGGGCCAAAGTAGTACTGGAAAGTCTTTAGTGCTGATTTGGCGCTGTGATACCGCTGCATCATTTAACAGATAACCGCGATTTATCCATGTCGTCAACCAATGGCGAGACGCAACTCTCCGTTTAAACAAAGATTAATCGTCGTTATTAATGTTAGGCAATATGGTCGGGAGTTTTATTTTATATATTCTTATTTTCTTACCTTAATAGTAAGTCTCTTTATGTATAAAAACATATATCATGCTTTACTTTAGATATACACTAATGTTAGGAAATATGTACGGCAGCTATATTTAGTATATTTTTAATTTATTACATTTTTACTGAATCTTTTTATGAATAAAATCATAGAGCATGCCTTACTTTTTACATATACACTGTTAGGAAGTATGTGCCGCAGTTATATTTAGTATATTCTTAATTTATTATATTATTAATGAGTCACTTTATGTGTAAAATCGTAGAGCAGGATTTACTTTATATATACATTACATACATCAATATTAGGAAATATGTTCGGGAACTTTATTTAGCATAATTTTCTTTTCTTATGTTTTTATAGAGTTTTTTTACGTTTAAAATTATATACAATTACGAGATATTAATAATTGAAAATTCAAAAAAAGAAAATGTAACAGAGATAAGAGAAAGAGAAAATAGATTTCAATGAAAATAGTAATAGGCAAATGGCAACGAATCCATGACAAAAAAGTGTGATTCCTCTTTTTTATTATAGAACAACTGCTGACAAAACAGTCTCATAGCACTGAAGTGGCAAAAATAAAATTGGCTTTTATCCTGGGAAGAATTTTAAGTAGGGAGAAATATTATTCAGAGTTTCTTCACACATTTCTCCAAATAGCAGCTATCTGCCATTAAATGGCAGAAATATGGTTTAAATACGTCTTTCTTTCTTAAATTTAAATTGGAAACTTGAGTGACAGCTCACTATTATTATGTAAAATACTTGTTTCGGTTTTATATGACGTGTTTGTGTTTTATTTGATTTTAATGCATAATTGTGAAGAAAAAAAAATTAAAAATATATTTTATAGGTTATCTCACTTAGGCTGATCTTGTTTTGTAGTGTAAAATATACATTTATTTAGAGTTGAAACCATTTAATGACTACTAAAAAGCTAATATAAAATATTTCTAAAAACCTGAAAATCATAACTTTTATAATTTCTAAAATTATCTGTTTAAAATATGAAAACAGTTTTCATAATTCTATATCTATATTAGACTTATATTTTAACTAGTATTGTATACATAATTAAAAAGTATTTCATTCTTTAAAACCTTACTTTATAGTCTAAAATATATTTAATGACATTTACAATTTTATATTAATAGTTTTTATAATCTCTAAAATCGCGGATTTTATAGTTTCTAAAATTATGACTTTTTAAAACATAAAATTATAGCTTTAATAATGATATTTACATAATTGACTTGCACCATACTTTTATTTTACTAGCGTTAAACATGTAATTAAAAATATTTCACTCTTCTAAACCTTGTTTTAAAGTGTAAAAGCTCATTTAATGACTTCTCATATAATACAATGAGAGTTATTTTATAACCTCTACTGTCACAGATTTTATAATTTCTAAAATTACAGTGTTTTTAATTATACAATCTTCACAAGATCTTCATGAGACTAAAGTCACTTTTGCAATAAGTCTACATATCTGACTTGCACCACACTTGTAATTTTACTAGCATCATACATGTAATTAAAAATATTCCATTCTTCTAAACCTTGTTTTAAAGTGTAAAAACTCTTTTAAGGACCACTAATATATTACAATAACAGTTTTTTATAGACTGTATTATCACAGGTATTGTAGTTTCTAAGATTATAGCTTTTTAAATTGTAAATTATAGTTTTAGTAATGTTATTTCCATATTTCACATTTATACCTTCACTAGCATCAAATTGCAATTGAATTAATTCATTCATGATAAGAATTTATTTTATTTCGTATTAGTAATAGATACATTAAGTTTACCAACATAATTTTTTTTCTATTTATATAGATTTGTTAGAAATTGAAATGTCTGATTATGATTTAAATTACAGGTATGAATATGATTTGGACATCCCTTTGCACTTATGGAATTTAACGTATTTTTAAAATAACATTTCTGTTAACACTTTTATAAGAGATGGCATTTTAAATAGGTGAAAACAATATGCTTCCAAAGTGTTTAAAAGTTTCATAACTTACGTAAATTTGTAAATTTGCACATCTCTATTTTAAAAAATTGAAGGATATAAAATAAACCCAAGAATTTGAAAATATATGCTAATTTAGATTATTAATACTTCATAGTGATATTTATGTAACAAAGAGTTACGTTACAACGCCGTTGCTGTCAGTACGGAGAGTCTGGCAGAAGAACAGAAGTGATTTCGGCGACCTTCACCTTCAACCTGATTGGTCGTAGGGGGTTTTCTACCTCCTTTTCCCCACTTGGAAGGCAGTTAAAGTAGCTTTTTTCCCTCTCAGAGTTAGCAAGTGATCACAAAAGAGGGGTGTAGAGGAATCCTCCATAGTTGAAGCTGCTTTTCACCATTTGTTTTTAGGTTCCATGCTCGCCATATTGACTGGTCTCCTAACCTTAGTTGGCCGAACGATGGCCGATTGGTTAGAGTGCTAGCCTTCGGTACCGGAGTTCGTGGGTTTGAATCCCAGGGTGGCATGGGTGTTCGTAGCCGTTCGGAATCGGCTTTAAGCTGTAGGTCCCGGTCTCATTAGCCCTCGTGTTGCAAAAAGTAGATCGTAGCACTCCAAACCAAACCAAACCAAAACCTAACCTTAGTTGTTCAACAATAACCCTGACTTGTAATTTCACAATTAATTATATTTTAATTTTAAACGAAGTATTTAAAACAAAGATTCATGAAATGGCGATTTTTCTCTCATTTATATCTTGTCTAATTTTCTTGGGTTTCTCAAG
>CM063498.1:18713729-18723729 GCA_032207245.1 Pardosa pseudoannulata | reverse complement strand
CCTTTATACAAAAAATGCAGAAATAAATTTTACAGATATTTCCTTCACTTCATTTAAAATTATTTAATACGTATGCGAGTTACGGTCCTCCTATTATATAAAGGTACACATCACCTCTATAAAAAAATACAGAAATAAATTTTACAGATCTTTCCTGCACTTCATTTAAAATTATTTAATTGGTATGCGAGTTACGGTCCTCCTATTATATAAAGGTACACATCACCTCTATAGAAAAATATAGAAATAAATTTTACAGATCTTTCCTGCACTTTATTTAAAATTATTTAATTGGTATGTGAGTTACGGTCCTCCAATTATTTAAGGTACACACTCTATAAAAGAAATTCAATTTTTTTTTAAGTCTCTGCATTAATTTAACAAAACTCAATTGAAATATTCGATTTTGAACCTGGAAAGTTATATAATGTTTACATTTGATAGCTTTCAAGGAAAATGAATTTTACTGAAAATATCGTATTTTTAACCTGCGTGCACCGTAAATAAAAAGATACTGCACCTATACATTTCAGTATTTCCTAATAAATATATAATAGACCTACAATTAAACCCTACGTAATTTTTTCGTCGTCGTTCTTTTTATTTAGTATTTATAGTATTTGACATGAAATTTCAAATATTTAACCTTATGTCGGCTCTTTTGAAAATTTAATCATTTGGTGTAAGTTTTCTGAAACTTTTTAAAAATTTAAATAGGTAGAGATCCAAATAACTGTTATACCTAAAAATAGTGAAAGGAAAAATTATCTATGTAAACTCAGTTTGTGTTGTTGAAAATCTCTTCACAATGTGTCAGAAAATTTTCAAAAATTGTTGAAAAAAGCTCTCCATTTTCACTTAAAATAAAAGTATTAATTTTATAGAAAGAAAGTAAATTGTGCAAAACTTATTAAACTAGCATATATCCCGTCATACGATGGAATTAAGAAAATTTTTAATTTTTCAGAGTTGTAAAGTACCCTATGATGCAGGAGAAAAAAAGGTTTGTTTTTTGGCTGAGAATTATCTGGTACACACTCAATAATTTGTTTATCTTCATACCCGATACTGTGAATGCAGTTTAGAATCACGTTGAATTCATTTTTAAAGATAATTCAAAGTTTTCTTAGCTAAGTCAAAATTATCGTTAAGTTCTTTTTGTAATAATAAAAAATGGAAGTAAAGGAATGAAACTATCATTTCCACTACACCCTGGAGGTAGATAGAATTCGTTGTTAATACCGGTGATAAACTTTTCATTGCAACAAAAATAATCGATGATTAAATTTAAAATTATCATATATGTACTTAATCTATTATTTAAGCCAAATATAAAAGAAGATTATTTACGTAATATCTAAGATCAGTGATAAAACGTATGAAAATAGTGCAGAAGATATGTAAATCATTTAAAATAAAAAAGGATTAAATGAGGTGGTTAAAGGAATGAGGTCATAATTCTAGAAAAAAATGTTATTTTTACCTATTTATTATGTGATAAATTGACAATTAAATCTCTTGCTCTTAAAGGAGAAAAATAGGTCTTGAAATAAGGGCATTAAACGCTCAAAAACGGGGGAATGGGTAGATTTCGAAAGTTTTCGAACTCGCTTTGAATTTTGCTAACCCTAACTCGTCAAGAATCTAATATGGATGCCTCTATAAATTCCAGGTACAACGGCTTTATAAATTCGAGGACAGACGGAAAGATAATTTAAGCTATTATTATATAGAGAATAAAATACAATTTTTCTGCTATTTTGAAGATATTTTAACAATAAATGAATATAACATATTAATCACAGTCGAATGTAAGAATAATATTTGCCATTTAAATTCGAGAATACCATAGAATCAAGCAATATATATCAATAAATATTTTTTATTAGTTGATTTCTCCTTCAGAGTATCCCGGATTACCATTAAAAGAAAAGAAAGGGTAAGCGAGATTTTGAATAAAGAGGAATATGAAGAAAAAGGAAGAAAAGCTATCTTAAATTATTCTTGACTCATTTCAATAATGAAGAATTTACACATATGGGGGATTCGAACAACTTAGTATTCTTCTGATAATTACAGACTAGTAGATTCAAAAAATGTTCTCAAAAATTTAAAAACTGGGTCCATCATTTAAAAAATTAATTTTAAAGTTAAGAGAAAATCACCTGATATCAAAACGCAAGACAATTATATGCTTTAGAGTTTTATATGTTTTACGGTATTTATATGCTTTATCAAACATTTATTGTAGTTGAATTCTGTGATAATACTCGAAAATTAGCAGTTTTAAAAGTTAAATAGCACTGGTTAATCAACAGTTCTTTTAAAGGTATATATGTATTTTTATATACTTTAATATTCCTAAACTAGTAATATTTAAACAAAAGCAAGCATTTACTTATCGATAAATGGTCTTCACAAACCCATAAAGATGATTTATATAATAATTTGAGGTTTAATTTCTCACCCCTTTTCATTGCATTTGTCCAGATTTACGTGTATGTGGATATTTGGAAACGCTGAAAAATATCTTCTCATTGCAATTAGTTTCTGTATTTTAACAAAGTGACACAATAAAATATTTATAACATGATTTTTTAATGTCAGACATAATAAAAAAATGTCTATTATATGCGATACTTTACACAGAAACAAATTTAAAAGTCGCCTTTTAACATGTAAATAGTATAGGCGCTCGGTGTCAGCGTGCATGATGACGTCACAAACTCGGCGGAGGAAAAGTATCGTTTTTGAGAAACGTTAAAGAGTCCGCTATAAAACCCATTAGAAATCACTAATGAAAGACCCCCTAATGAAAGAAAAATAGCTACTGTCCTGCATACTTTTTTGTCTTCTATCGTTTAAAATTAAAATTATAAAACGTGAAAATTCCTTATTGTTAAATTATTTACGAGTTGTTTTAAAAAATTTATTAATATTTTTCGGTTCATCTAAAGAGAATATCCGATTAAAAAATCTTTTAAAATAATCATTCCTAAATAATTTATTTTGTTTTTTAAACTAGTTAGGAAGACTAATATTTATAATTACAATTTATATACAACTATACAAAATACGGAGCAATGAGAAGTATTTAATTAAGTAAATAATAATTGCTACCTAATTATCGCTCAATATAATATATGTTTTAAAAAAAGAGAAAACGCTGAATTAACTGGTAAAAAATAAATTAATAAAATCTAATTGAAGTTTTCTTTTATATAAATTAATTTATTCAAGAAAAATATTTAATAATTCGTAAGAATAATGCATATTTGTTAATAAGATTTCTTTCAATAAATAGATTAAATCTAAAAACGATTAAATTTACTATATGTATTAATGATAAAAACTAGACGTAAAAAGATCAAGTAACCATTAATATAAGAGGGTAAAAAATAAACTTAAAACATTTTCAGCATCAATAAAATGGAACAATATATTATATTTCAAATAAAATGTTTTATTTCCCAATCCTATAAACTGTTTACTTTTAACCAGTAAAAGAATTGGAGAGTTTTTAAAATTATTTCCCCTTTTTCTAATATAATTTCATTTTTTTGTAGGAAATCCTTTTATTCATCTCTATAGGCAAATATTTGAAGTTAAAATTAATATGTGTAACAAATTAGGAAGAATTTAGAATAAAACGTATGCAAATATATACATTATAAATAGTGATTAAATAACAATTAATTCAATATTTATCTAAATTTTAAATGTATGTATCGCATTGATCATATTATATTTATTATAAAAGACATAAAAATTAATCTTTTAGAAATAAGTTTCCTATGTACTGTGAATCGAAACAATTTTAATTTTCTTTTGTCTCGCCAGGAGTTTCCAGTATATTTTAGATGTGTCCCTTATATTGAAAAAAATACATGGAAGTGTCATAACGTTCCATTTAGTTAATTTTAATTCTGCTCCATTTAGTTTCCATTATTTCTATAATCTTCCCTTAAAAATTCTCTGTTTGTAACTTTCCTGCCATGCTCCCAATTATCACGATGGCGAGGCGAAAAACGTATTTTTTTAATCGTATAAGCCGCTCTGGATATTCAATCAGATGACATCACACATACCAGGAGCGTCACTTGGCGTTCTCCTTGGCGAGCGCTGCGTTGCAATAGTTTTACAAATTCGCCCTTTTCATGATATGACATATCCCCACTCCACACATTGGTGTATTTTAGTCCTGCACTTGGCGATTTTCCACCATGTCACCAGGCAAAAGGAATGTTGATGAGTTTTCCAGCCATCAACGGTTGCCAGCAGTTTCATCCCTAGAGATACAACAGGGACTCTTCACTTAGACTTGATTTTTGCACTTAGACTTCTAGATCTGGCGGTTCTCATCCGGACAGACAGGATGGAGGAGAGAGAGAGACCTGGATCCCGAAACGAGGAGCTCAGAGTTCTATCCTCCATAATCGTCTTACTTCTTTAGTCCATTTTTGTTTTCTAATTTTTTTATTAATATTTATCTTTAAAAAAATTTTAAGCAATTGTCTTCTATTAATTTTTAAAATTTTATATTAATATCGATAAAATCCATTAATTAAAAAAAAAAACACACAATTGGCATTAAAAATAAAGAAGTGAAGTTACTGAATTTCACCGGGAAATTTACTTCTGTGACTTTTACTGAATTAGTATTCGTTCATTTAACCACTAGCAAAAGGTTTCAAAACACTTTAGGCAACAACTGTAGTCCTTTCTGTTTTTATTTATTGTGCTACTCAGATGTAAACTCTGGGGATATTTTCGAACAGAAAGAAGTCAGAGATATACACATTCATAGAGTTAAATATAAATGTTTTTTCCCTTTGCTATGATAACGTTGGTTATAACAAAATGACTATATGCATAGATTTTAACCCGTTTCCGCCCAGCAACCTATTTATAGGACAGTTCATTTTTACCATTATAAATAAAGCTATTTAACGTTTTGCCAATTCTTTTTCTACCCCCTGAAGAGTAATGGATACACCCTAAGGATTTAAACTGGTTTGGACCGGATTGAAGCATTTTTCAGCTTTTACTGAATTAGTATTCGTTCATTTAACCACTAGCAAAAGGTTTCAAAACACTTTAGGCAACAACTGTAGTCCTTTCTGTTTTTATTTATTGTGCTACTCAGATGTAAACTCTGGGGATATTTTCGAACAGAAAGAAGTCAGAGATATACACATTCATAGAGTTAAATATAAATGTTTTTTCCCTTTGCTATGATAACGTTGGTTATAACAAAATGACTATATGCATAGATTTTAACCCGTTTCCGCCCAGCAACCTATTTATAGGACAGTTCATTTTTACCATTATAAATAAAGCTATTTAACGTTTTGCCAATTCTTTTTCTACCCCCTGAAGAGTAATGGATACACCCTAAGGATTTAAACTGGTTTGGACCGGATTGAAGCATTTTTCAGCCAGCTGCAGACACGTAAACTTCGCCATTTTCATGATTTTTCATGCTGAATTTCATTGTAATAGTACGAAAAGGTTTTAAAGGTAAGTTTAAATATTTTTTCAGAATTTATATTCCAGATGTTCTATTATCAGATATCTTATAACGTTTTAAAATCATTTTTCCTTTTATTAGTTTTAATTACAAATTTAAACTACTGTCCTAAAAATAGTACGCTGGGCGGATTCCTTAAATTTTCTGATACTTAGTTTATTTCACACGTGCTCAAGATGTCGCGGAAAAAAAGTTTTTAAAACTGCCGAGGAAGCTGTAGAATATCTATTTTCAGACGAATTAGAGTCCGAAATGATTGCTTTGCCACCTGAAGGGGATGGATAACATATGAAGAAGGTTTTGATGACACTGAAACTCTTGACACATCTGTAAGAGACGTTGCATATAGTATTGAAATTTTGAGTTGTAAAAAATGTTTCAGCCAGTTACTGATCCCAAGAGTCATATAGTTTATTTTGATAATTTTTAATTCTTGTAATTAGTTAGTTAACCTAAGAACGAGTGGTTTTCGAGCAACATGAATTATAAGAAGTGACAGAATACAGCATTGTTCCTTAGAAATTAATTCTACCTTCTAAAAGACTAACCATGGTTCACATGATTTCTACTTTGATGTGAAAAATAAAATTACTGCGGTAAAATGGAACGATAAAAAATGCGTTACACTTGCTACAAATTTTGACATAATGGAGTCATTAACATCTGTTTCAAGGTCTGAAAAGTGAAAAGCTGAAACAAATAAAATCGAACAGCCATGTGTCGTAAACAATTATAACAAAAACATGGGTGGCGTAGATTCTCATGATCGGCTTTTAGAGGAATATACCATAAAAACCCGTGGAAAAAATGATACTGGCCAATTTTTACCCGCATTGTAGACATGACCTTTGTAAATATTTACAACATGGTAAATGCATAAAAAGAGTATCAAAAAATAAGAAGATATATTGCAATAGCTTATCTAAAAAAAGGCAACACAAGACAAAAACAATCGGTTGACCAAGTTATACAATTTCATCTCGAGTAAAGGAAATAGACACTGTTAGACGTGATGGAGTTGGCCGTATTATTGGTAACAGAGAAAAACAAAGAAGATATCAAATGTAAAATTGTTAGGGAAAATCTCTTATATTTTTCATGAAATGTAATCTAACTCTATGTACAAAATGTTTTCCAAATTTCCATAAATAGAGTGAATATGTTTAAACTTAATAAAAAATGTCAAATTTATTTGTGTTTCATTTTATTTTGCATTAAATATTAAAGTTCAATTGTTTGGGAACAGAAACGTAATCAAGTAACTAAAAACAAAGGAGAAGTACTAAGTGTTCAAAAACTTCCATATTCGCCCAGCGTCCTATTAATAGGACAGTAATTATCTCGGATCCTAAATTAATGGTGTGGAGTTTGATTGCATATTATATTTAATTTAAGTGTTTAGAACATAATTTTAAAAGTTTTTAACAAAATTTAAATTTTAAATTAAGTTGGGCGTTAACGGGTTAAACAAAATGTCAGGATCTTTTGATCCATCTGTTGATGACGAGTATTGGTTTTAATTCTAGTGAAGTGACTTTACCATGACTTCAAGTAGGCATAAACCACCGGAACTGATGCGATAGCCACACCGCTTCGGGCCGCCATGTTTTTTTCTTGGCGATCTTAGCAAAAACCCCATTTCCTAAAAGTCGCCAAATAAAATGGCGGCCAAAAATGGAGTTTCTACTCACACAGCATAAATTTTACAGACTGAAACTACTGAAAGAGGTATATTATTACACAAAATGAAAAAATTCTTAAAAACAGTTCAAATTTAACAATTTTAGCACACAAGAAATAATAAAATTCTATAAAACAATTTTACAATAATTTTTAAGTGTTTGAGGGGTAACCCCCCCCTCAACCCCCCATTTATTAAATAATACTATAAAAAACATAATTGAAAAAAGTATAAAAACATTTATTTAAATATTTTTAAACATTTAAAATTTTAAACATTTTAAGGGGGGAAACCCCCCCTCAACCCCCCCATAATGATACAAAAATACATATTACAACCAATAGATACATATTACCAAAATATCATATATTTTACAAATCTTTACTGTTTTAATAATTCAAATCTTTATAAATAAATTAATTAAAATAACTAAAATTTTTTGAGGGGGGAACGCCCCTCAATTCTCATTTAATGATATAATAATACAAATTTCATACATTAAAAACATATTAAAAACACAAATATATTAATAATCATTAATAAAAAAGAAATAAGGACATACCATGTGCTACCCCACGAATTATCCCTTCAAAATCTCCTGATACTTCTTAACCCCGTTGAAAATAGTTACAACATCCATAACTAACTAAAAATAACTAACTAATCCATAAAACCTAAAAAACTGAAGCAACAAAATTGTACAACCTTACCTACCATCACGCGACCAGGACCCCACTATGACCCCAAAATCACGCCAAAGAGCGGGGCCACCGTGATCACCGGGCCTGCGCATATGAATTGATGACTCATACAAAGAGGCCGATGAGATTAAATTCCCGTCTACGGTGTTTACTTTGAAATTGACGGTTTTCATATTGGTTTAATTAAAATAATCTTTCTGTTGTGCCCAATTACACATTTTACGATTTATAAAACAATTTTTGTTTACTTACCTAAGAAATTTAAAATAAATAAAATGAAATATATTCAGTTTGAATTAAGAAATTCACAAAGTACGTAGTTTATGACCTTACTTTTACTTTTTGAAACTAAATGTTTTTAAATAAATGTTTACAAAAATATGCACGAAATATTATTTACAAAAAGGTGAAAAAGTACATTTATTTATTATATCTAGTTAAATAAAAAAAAAAACAGATTTAAAGATAAAAATTGGACAGCAAGAATATTCTTATCAAAACCATAAGAGTATTTTCATTTTTTTTCAGTCATAACATTAATTATATTGAACATATTACTCTTATATTACTGCTTACTTTAAAATCACTTATTATTACTTAATACTTTAATAGATTTAGGAAAAAATTGTTCAGTTCAAAGTTATTTAATTTATTTTTAAAGCTGTGTGCTTTTAAAATTAAACTACATTAGTAAAATACATTGTCATCTGGATGGCGGAGGGTCTGGGTTTTCTGGTGTAAGTTGGTATCGAAATAGAGGTGTTGTCACGATGGCCCCGGAAAGAGGAGGGTTGTGACGTCACAAATCATGTGCACCAATGGGGCTTAAATTAAGAACCAGGGTTGTCACTACATAGCTACAATGCTAAAAGTCGCCAAAAGAAACAAACGACGTCATATATCACCCAAAAAATCGCCAAGTTTGGCGACAAAAACCGCGGTGTGCGTATCGAATCTGTACCAAACCATCTGAGGTTGGCTGGAAGTACTATGTTACTTTAGTTTTCCTGAGATTTTGGAATCAAAGCGAGATGATTTTAAACATCACATCTATATTTTTATATATTAAATAAAATTTTCTTTTTTAACTAAAGCCAACTTTTCCTTTAAATTTAATTTTTTAAAAATGCTTTTATAAAATATTCTTATAAGAGAATTCCTTTTATCCGTTTCTTTGAAGTGTTACACGTGGCGCCATAAAAACGTTGAAAACCTAATTTTAATTCTGAAACTTAAAATATTTAATGAAAAAAGGCTTTTGAAAAAAATTAAAGAGGTATCATATAACGTACTTTTGTCTAAACACAAAAAACACTTAAGAACACTTAGAGTTAAGAAAAACATAACTAATTTTGTTTCTTAAGCTTTTGTGCTTAGGTTTCGTAAATATACATGTTTAATAAAGGACTAGTATAGTTAATTGCAAAACTAAAAACCTACGCACTTTTGTTTTTATAATTAAAATACATAAATTTAACAAAAAACTCGTTTCTCATAAAATACTTTTTTAAGAATAATAAGAACACCCACTTTGTTTCATATATCATCTTTCTTTATATAAAATTTAATAAAAATTCTACTATTTTAATTTTTACGTAAAAAGTATGAAACATGTTTAAAATGGCGGAAGTAAATGGGTTGCTCACATTTTATCATACAAAACAATGATAAGATGATGAAATAGGCTCATTTTTATTCGAATTGGGAGCTTTGCTATCGATTAATGGTAACTGAAACTTCAGATAAAAGTAATTAATAGTATATAATACCCATTTATTGTTGTCATGATGTTTATCTTATAGAATAAAGTAATATATATATATATATATATATATATAGATATATATATATATTTATATATATATATATACATATATATATATATATATATATATATATATATATATATATATACATATATATATATATATACATATATATATATATATATATATATATATATATATATATATATATATATACATATATATATATATATACATATATATATATATATATATATATATATATATATATATATATATATATATGTCACGGCTCCCACTAAACGACACTAGAGTCCTGAGT
>CM063498.1:18626229-18703729 GCA_032207245.1 Pardosa pseudoannulata | reverse complement strand
ATGAAACATATGTGTTTTATCCATCACTATATATTAGATACATGTATCCCAGGCAGCGATTTCAAAACCACCTTATAAAAGAATTTCAAAAATTTTTTATGATTTTCATCAACGATATATTTTTTCCTATGATTGACATTTTCTTTTCTTATTTATAAACTCTTCATTTCATTAATAAGGTTAGCATGATCAAAACTTTTTAAAGATTTGTATTTAAAGGTTAACGTGAAATAAATATACTATAACATTCTGGGCTACAATAGTTTTTATAGCATTTATATTTTCATTAAGAATTAATATCATAAGCATTCTTAACAATGCCTATTGCTGAATCCTAGAATATATTTTGATTTTAAATGGATTGATACTTTCAGAAATAAGAATTTATATATAGATTCTTTAGAAGAAAAATTTCTGATTAAATCATTTTTATTTCCTGAGCTGAATATTCTAAACAAGTGAAGATTAATAATATTTTCTGCTTTTCCAATTTTTCTTTTTTCCTCCTTACTCCTTCATTTCAGGAAAATTTAAGAATTTATTTAATGTGAAAACAGTTTAAAGTCATGTTTCCTATTTTGCAGATGTACAACTTTTATTTTTAAGCATTTTTTTTATAGAAAATACACTTTTTATTTTTATACAATTATTTTACTAAGCTGTTACACAGTTTTAATTTAAATATACTTATTTTATTTAGCCGATACACAGTTTTTATTGATTTTATGTAGCAAATATACAGTTTTTATTTTTATAAATTTATTTTTCATAGAGGAGAGACAGTTTTATTTTTATACATTTATTTTATATAGAAAATACACAGTTTTTATTTTTAAGCCTTTATTTTATGTAGCAAGTATACAGGTTTTATTTCGAATAAACATATTTTAAATAGTATATATACAGTTTTATTTTTATAATTTTATTTTATGCAGCCGATACATAGTTTTTATTGATTTTATAAAGGAAATAGTTTTTATTTTCTTAAGTTTATATTATATAGCAGATATACATTTTTTATTTTACATACGCATCTTTCTGCGTACATAGCAGATTTACATATTTTATTTGTAGTAGCTCAAACATTATAAATTATTGTATTTTTGTTACAAAGATTGAAACATTTATATACGTTGTAAACAGAAAATTTTAATAGAAGAATTTTGCTTCAATATCTAAAGGAATTACACTTAATATTGCAATCATGCTAATGTGATGAGGCGATATAGATCAGTAATATAATTGATTAATGAATACTAGAAGTAAAATGCTTATGATCTAAATCTGACCTCATCTCATTTTTTGTAAAGGAGAAGAGGCCCAATAAAAATTATTTCAACGTCATGTTCGGGATCCTCGGGCGGGGTTCTGATCCCAGTTCCAGATTAGAATTGCGTCTCCGTACATGACACTATATAAGAATGTACCTTTGTGGAGTTTTATGAGTCCCTAAGGGACAGTACCCAATTTGAAGGAGCAAGGTTTTCCCATGTTTGCGGTTTCAAGGCGGAGTAAAGGAGACCAATTAGATTTATTCAACTCTCCCGCTTGGACGTAAAGAATTAAGAGGGGACAGAGAAATAATATAAAACAGATAAGTCTAGAGAGAGGGGGTGTTCAGCAGTTGAGTCAGAGGTCAGAAGTCGAAGACATAAGTTCGATTGTCAGAGTTCGGGGTCGAGAGTTCGACGGCAAGTGTTCAGGACTCGAGAACAGAGTACGGGGATCAAAGCAGTTGGGCCCAATAAAGACCTGCGACATCTCGCACCGACCAGAAGTTTCCAGCTCATCCGCTTTTTCAAAATCACCCCAAGGAATTATTTAGAAGGCTCTAGACCAGTAGTGAGACTGGAGTCAACGTCGTCCACCAATTGAGAGCAAACGCAAAATATCTACGTCATTTCACAAGAGCATCCGACCGGAGTACCACCTTGGCACACCATCTAGACCCACAAAGGTACTTAATATAAATATTTTGAAATTGAGATTAGGTCCTGTCTCTCCTATATAGTTACCTGCTAGAAAATTATTGTTAGATCTTAATTAGTGTGGCACCTAATTGAACTAGCTGAAAAGTAAATTTTATGAAGATTAAATCAGATTGTTTGTATATAGATGTGTATATATCATTATAATAATTTTTTTTAAGCTGATTTCAGTTACTCTTATTTTAGCTTATTAGTTTTTTTTAATTTTAAATATGTAGTTTCTCAGAATCTGTGGTTGAATGTAATACTTAGATACTTTACACAACGCAACTCAAATAATATATTTAGTCTTTGTGACTTGCAAAATAAATAACCACTATAAATTTGATCATAGGTTAATACCTAAACTTAAACGAGAGCTACACGACAGCTAACTTTTACTTATAGATTTCAAAGTAATTTGCATATTTATTGAATTCATTTTACATTCGTAAATACAGTTTTATATGGATCTTAAATATATTCTGAACAGCTGTAAATACATATTTATTTGGAGAAGAAAAAATTCAGAGATTAAATCATTTCCCTGAAATTTAATTTCTTTGTTTTTACTGAATATTTTCTCATAAATACATTAAAGATCAACATTAAATACATTTATTCCAAGCAAAATAAAATAAGAACTGCTTGGTAAATTCTTGTTTAACATAAATATTTTCTCGACCAAATCAAGACCTTTAATTATACTGCAATTGTTTGATAAGGAAAAACAATTCGTAAGTACAATATGATTCACACACATTTGCAAAATACAGTAAAAGAATAAATTTATCTTTTCAAACTTAGTTCTCCTTAAAGAACAAATGGATCTTAGTTTTGGCGTCTTCGTAATTTATGATATAAAAATAAACAATCTTATCGTGAAGTATAAATCTCAAAAGATTTGTCTTTAGGTGTGCTTCTGCTTTTCCTTTTATCTCTCTTTTAGATCTTTTATTTTCCGTGATTGTGTTTTTTATATAATATGACTGAATAAAACTGAAGACATTTCTTTGACCAATGTTATATCGAATGGAGGGGAAAAATTCAGCATATGTTATACACTTTGGTATTTATTTGGTCCTCTTATTTTCGATATTTGATGTCTTGCGTTCATTTTTTGATTTTATTTCAAAGAAATGCTCCGATTCAACATCATCTTTCATCAAATATTTTATATAAAGAAGTTAGAGGTTTATCTAGAATTATATTAATGTTTATGTAACATATCTATATTATATAAAATATAGCTTTTGATAATGTATGTAACCTATTTTATTTCACTAAAATAATAAAAGATATAGAAGTTTATTTGAACTACATGCCAAAGAAAATTTATAGTTAGACTATATTTATAGCCTAAATTGCATAATAAAATACCTATATTTGATCCAAAACTAAAAAAGAAAATTATATATTTTTAGACATATAGATTTTGGCAAAAGCAATTTATTTCTCTAAACCATCTATAATAATAATACATCATAATGGCTAAAAAAGTTGAAGAATTACCATAATATTGTGTAACAGTCTTATAAATGCTATTAACTATTTATTATTTATACGGTTTTGTCAGATCTATTGAAATATAATGACACACTTTATACTTCTTAGGCTTATAAAATTATGGTAAAATAATTTATGTCTCATTATGGTAACGATCTTAAATAAACCAAACAAAAACTAATGGTAAAGTTTTATATCCAAAATTTATTTTTCTAAATAATCTATAATAATGATATATCATAACGACTACAAAGTCGGTTGATTACCACAATATTGTTTAACAGTCTTATAAATGCTATTAACTATTTAATATTTTTACGGTTTTGTTAGATCTATTGAAATATAATGACACTTAATATTTCTTAGGATGATAAAATTACGGTAAAGCAATTTATGGCTCATTATGGTAAAGATCTTAAATAAACCAAACGAAAACTAATGATAAAGTTTTATACCCAAAATTTATTTTTCTAAACAATCTATAATAATGATACATTATAACGGCAAAAAAGTTGATTGATTACCCCAATATTGTGTAAGTCTTATAAATGATATTAACTATTTACTAGTTATATGGTTGTGACAAATCTACTGAAATATATTGACACACATTATACTCCTTAATCTCATAAAATTAAGTTACAGCAATTTATTGATCATTATAATAAAGTTCTTAAACCAAAAGAAAAATACTGGTAAATTCCTTTATTAAAAATTTATTTTTTTAAACAATCTATAATAAGGATACATCATAATGGCTACGAAAGTTGGATAATTACCACAATATTGTATGACAATCTTATAAATGCTATTAACTATTTATTATTTATATGGTTGTGTCGGATCTACTGAAATATGACACACTTTTTACTTCTTAGGCTTTTAAAATTATGGTAAAGGTATTTATGGCTCATTGTGGTAAAGTTCTTAAACCAAACGAAAAGTTTTATACACAAAATTTATTTTTCTAATCAATCTAAAATAATGATACATAATGATGGATATAAAAATTGGTTAATTACCACACTATTTTGTAACAGTCTTATAAATGTTATTAAATATCTATTAGTTATATGGTAATGACAGGTCTATTAAAATATGATAACGCACGTTTTATGCTTCTTGGGCTCATGAAACTATGATAAAAACGAATTATGGCTTACTCTAGTAACGTTCACATAAAATACTAGGCTAAGCACAGCGAGCACTCTAAGGTACGAGAAACGGACGTCGAAGAGGATGATGATCCAAGGGACGATGAAACTGAAAACTACCCAACTCTGAAGGAAGACGATGTAAAGCGCATGATGGAGCAACTTAAATATTTCGCTGCAGAAAAATGCCCAAGCATGCTTAATGGACTTGTAAACTGTGAAATTGCTTTTTGCAATTACTAAATGAACAAAAAGAGGAATCAAACAAAAATTGAATAATTCTTTCAAAATTTGTAAAAATGTGCTGTACCTTAACTAAAAATAAAAATTAGTAAATGCTAACTTTTTTTTTAAATTTTTACCTTAAAAAATACTATAAAAGCCTACTAACTTTTTTCTAATATTGTTCTACAGTAAATATTTTTAAAAAATTCCCTAAGTTGACCACCTCCGTATGTTGACCACTTAGTTCCAGTCCCTTAAGTGGTCAACTTATAGAGGTTCTACTGTATTTCTAGAATAATTTCTTAAGACTTTTCAAGAACTTAATTTATCTTGTAATGGTCATGTACTTCAGTCTACTACTTTAGTACTACAGTATACTTCCTTGCATTTTAAAGAAAAGGTTGATTTGATTTTTCAATTTCTTTAAGTCACTCCTTCCCATTAGTTATATTTTTTTAACAATAAACACCAAAAAGCAAACAATAAATCTTTTTATTAAAATTGTGGTGTAAGATTACTTACTTATTCCATTATTAGCTTACTAAAATCTTTTATTAGCATTCCCAAAAACTTTTCAAGAACGAACACATATTTTTCTATATTAATTTTAAGGACTTTTCTAGAACTTGCAAATTTATGTTCTGAAACTCATGTACATTTAAAGGCCTGACGATCGATATACAGACTTCAGTCTATCAACCTAAAGAAAAGGTTAATTTGGCTCTCTAAAAATTTTTAATTATTTTTTCATATTGGTTATATTTTTTAACAATCATCCAACACCAAACAATAAATTTTTTTATTAAAATTGAGATGGTAGGTTACTTTTTATTGCTAACACACTAAAATGAATTTTAACATTCATGGAAATTTTTCAAGAATGATTACATATTTCTATAATAATTTTAACACATTCGCTGCCAAACCCACTGCATAACTGCATTTTTCAAGATGTTGATCATGCACTGGCTTCTGAACGGCAGTGAATGTGTTGAAGGACTTTTAAAATACTTGTAAATTTAAGTTCTAATAGTCATGTACTTATAAAGACTTGAAGAGCAATACACATTGCAGTCTAGAAGAATAACTAATTATAGTTCACTCCTAATGTAAAGTATATTGTTGAAAAACCTTAAAATAAAGGTAAGGAATTTTAAAATAGAATAAAAATCACCTGATATATAAATAATGTAAAGTAAAGAAATCAAAGCAAACTAAGTAGAAAATTAAATTTATTTCAACATACAAAACTCAACAGTAAAATTCTATTTCCAACCAGCAGTTTCATATATTAGAAAATGTGGAGAGAATAGAACAGGTGCAGCTCGAAAGTAATACAGTTAAACTTTATAAAATATGCAAGTAAATAACATTTCTTTAGGGAGCTACGTTAATCTAATATTTTCATCAGTGTTCTTTGAGAAAATTGAGGGGGTTAGGATTTGTTTAGTAATTCTATCGAATCCCTAATGAGCCATACGGCGGCACAGGTATCTTTTCCTGGCTAATTGCCTTATTTCATCAGAAAAAAGTATTTATCGAAAGCATAATGAAAAAAGTAATCAAACTTTCAGATGTATATAAAAAAAAATTTCTGAAGAGTTTGGATAAGCAAAGTTTTTATCAAAGAGTAAATCAGAAAGTTAATACGCTGCCTATAATTTTTTCAACAAGAGAGTCGTTAGTTTTTCTGAAAAAATAAAAAAAAGAATGGAAAAATTAAAAAAAAAATGAAATCAGAAATGAACGATGAAAGTTTTGATATTGCATAGAAATGTTTAAAAATTCTGTTCGTAAATAATGTAGATATTTCGTAATTAAATTCTTGATTGTCTTTGTTTATATATTTATTTAAATTATATATTTGAGAGCGTGAATATGTAAGTCATTACACATCTTTACATTGTAAATGGAATTTTTCAGGCAAAAGAATAAAATAAAGAATTTGTTTAGTGAGTCTTTAAATTCTTACATATTATTCATTTAATGAGCTCAGTGAAGTGACCTCTTAAAGTACATAAGGGAAATAGAAGCCTTTAGAAACCATTTATAAAACAAAATTAAAAAACATATTTAAGAAAAATTTATTATTTTAAAAATGTACTACTAATATATATTTTCTTTTTACAAAATAATACTGATCATTGCTTAGAAACAATATATCATTCACATTGATTATATTTTAACAATAATCATTGTTGTAATGTACTTACAATACAAACACCAGTGTTGGTTCTGAAAGGGAAAACACAGTAAAAATATACCTTATATTTGAACTAAAACATTTATTATGTACATTAATTATTTACAGATATTATTTCTGGATTAATATATATATATATATATATATATATATATATATATATATATATATATATATATATATATATATATATATATATATATATATATATATATATATATATATATATAACATTCATTACTCGACATTCATCAATGTCCAACAATTCATTACAATTTTCTTTTTGTTTTTATACGTTATTCCTTAATCAAAAGATTCTGAGACCCACGGTAATAATTATGAATATTATTAAGTCTACTTCCAGTAATTACAGGAGAGCAGGTGGGGCTATCAACCGGGTCGATGTCGGTACGGGCGTACTGGACGTAGTTGTGGGCGTGCGGATGCGGGATTTTGATGTCCAGTAACTCTTGAATCCCGACTTCGACTGCTTTCCCAACTTTCTTTTCCACCTTTTCTCCTCGGTTTAACTCCCCTTTTTTCTCTGTCCCAATCATTTATTGGTGAAATTTTCCCACATCTGCATCCCCTTCGGGTGTGCTCATGGACTCATTAATATGGCCCTTTTTGTGAAAGTTGACATTGCTTAGCTCCTGCCCCCATATCTAATGGCACATCCCTGTTTGGTCCTGACCGTTACACTTAAGCCACCCCGTGATCGATAACTGATCCACAGGGGTCGCCACTAATACTCGAAGTCAACAGCTGCAATTAAATTCTTCTTGGAAATTCAGTCCACAGCTGAGTATGGACATGCTAACCATCGTGGGAACGTAGTTCGGTACAATTATCCAAACCCAAACGATAAATCTTTTCACTAAATTTTGGTGGAAGGTTGCTTCTATATTTTCATTATTAACTTGCTAAGATATTTTATTAGCATTCACAAAACTTTTTAATAGCGAACTCATATATTTCTATAATGATTTTTTAAGATTTTTAAAGAACTTAATTCATTTTTTAATACTCATGTAAATTCTAAAACCTTTTCTAGCGATGCTCAACACAAATAAAAAAATAACTGATTACAGCTCTATATCAATAAATAGTACATTACTTTAAGATATTAGAATACAAAGGTATTTTAAAATAGTATAAAAATTATCTGACATATAAATAACTCAAAGTAATCAAAGCAAACTCAGTATAAAATTAAATTTATCTCAACACACAAAACTCAAGAATAAAATTATATTTCCAACTAGAAATTTGTTATATTAGAAAATGTAAATAGAACAGAACAGGTGCAGCTAGAATGTAATACGGTTAAACTTTATAAAGTATGCAGCAAGCAAATAACATTTCTTTGGGGAGCTACTTTAATCTAATATTTTCATCAGCATTCTTTGAGAAAATTCAGGGGGTTAGGATTTGTTTAGTAATTCTATCGAATCCCTAATGAGCCATACGACGGCACAGGTATCTTTTCCTGGCTAATTGCCTTATTTCAACAGAAAAAAAGTATTTATCGAAAGAATAATGAAAAAAGTAATCAAACTTTCAGATGTATTTTTTTCAAAAGTCTTCAGAGTTTGGATAAGCAAAGTTTTTGTTAAAGAGAAAATCAGAGAGTTAATATGCCGCCTATAATTTTTTTCAACACGGAAGTCATTATTTTTTTTGTAGAAATAAAAAAAGCATGGAAAAAATTAAAAAAAAGGAAATCAGGAGTGAATGATGAAAGTTCTGATACGGTACTGCATATAAATGCTTAAATATTCTGTCAGTTAATGACGCAAATCTATGGTAATTAATGCTTTATTGTCTTTATTTAAATATCTATTTAAATTATATATTCGTGTGCTTGCTTATGTAAGTAGTTACACACTTTTATTTTTCAAAATGAGTTTTTCAGGCAATTGAATAAAATAAAGAATATGTTTAATGACTATATCTTTAAATTTCTACATATTATTCGTTTACTAAGTTCAAGAAAAGGGCCCTGTAAATTCTTTAATATAGAAATCAAACAGAAACTTTTACTAACTATTTATAAAATAAAATTTTAAAATATATTTAAGAAAATATCTTGTTTTAAAAAAGTACTAAAAACAGGGTTTTTTTTACAAAATACTAATTGTTGTTTAGAAATAAAGGTTTTTACATACTTTAACATTTTTAAATCCATTCATCTGGAATTTCGTGTGGTCAGATGAGCAAGGTAATTGGAAAACAATGGAGTCAAGAGAACTGCCTTACATTATGTGTACGGTAGATGCCCATGTTGAGACTATATGTAGCACCGTACCAAAGGTCAAATTAATCTAGAACTGCTTATGAGATTATACTGCTATTAGATTATACTTTTATGCGGTTTTTTTTTACACTTTTATACTGTTATACTGTTATTTGATTATACTGTTATTATACTTTTATTCTGTTATATGATTGTACGGTTATTATACTTTCATATCGTTATTTCATTATGATTTTATTATACTGTTATAGAATATATCCAATATGTATTATTATACTGTTATAGAGTATATCCAATATGTAATATTATACTGTTATAGAGTATATCCAATATAGAGTTTGTCCAATATGTTATAGAGTTATTTGATTATACTCTTATACTTTTATACTGTTATTTGATTATACTGTTATTTACTTTTATATTGTTATTTGATTACAATGTTATCAAATTAATACTGTGAACGTCCTTTTTGAGAAAGCCTATAAGAACTCATTAAATGCATTCAATCGTGGGAATAGGATGACCTAATAATTTCTGTGGTTAATTCTATCCCTTCATGAACGTGTCACTTAACAACATCGATGTTCAATTGTAGATAGGACTGGTTATATCGTAATCGGCATTGGGGTAAAATGGGTATTTTTTATAATTTACTTAAAGGTCACATCTTAACTTTAAGCAATTATATTTTAGCTATGAAATATATTTTTAGACATTTGTTGGCAACATTTAATTTCCTTAAGAAATTTTATATTTTGCATTTGTCAATATAAATTTCCTTTTTAGCAAATTAGGAATACATTCTTCTTTACTAGTGTCTTAAAAACTTTCAAAAAAGCAATATTTTATTTTTATGGTCAATATTTTTTCAATAAACAACTTCAAGTGTTTCTGAACAACAGTTTTTCGAAAACAGACAAAAAATATTTTAAATGTTTTATGTTTAATGATTATTTTTGCATGATGGGGGAAAATAGGTATTGGTCAGGCGGAAAAATTTATTATAAAGTTCTAAATTTTTGGGTGTAATAATTTAAAACATCCCTTCTATGTTAGTGTAAATAATAAAGTAATTTTTGAAATTCATTTTCTGTGGTATAGCGTAAATTAATATAATACTAGTAAAATTGAGCTTGTAAGCCAATAATTGTAATACATGTGTTTACATGGCTGTTTTGTACATCTGCACCTGGAAATTTTTTTCCACCTTCCACTATGTTCAAAGTTTAAATTTATACGGAACTTGGACCAAGAGTGGACCACTTGGTGGATTGTATGCCTGCACAGAGTCAAGGTGGATGCATGATACCGTTTTTCAGTCTTGAATGGGACATTTTCTCGAACAAATAGAACACCTGAAAAAACCTGATATTCGATGGTCACATTTGATGGTCATATTTGACATATAAGACACTAAAACAAATGATGGACAATAGAATCACTATTCACTGCCTTCCATAAAACTTCATGCAATGCAACCTTTGGATGTCGAAGTATTTGCCTTTATGAAGTGTGCCTGAGAAAAATCCTAAAGATGTGGTACACGGAGAGCTGTCTTTAAAAAGTGTCAAAATCGACATTCCCATACCTGCTGAAACAGCTTTTTGACAATGTGAATGAAAAAAGCTATTAAACACAAAATAGTGTTAATGAAAAAGATGTAGAAATAATAGTAAACAGTGTTGCACAAACCTCAAGAATAGCTACTATGAAACCTGTTTCTACGAAAACTTTCAGTTCAACCACTTATAATTTTGCAATTTCTTCTCCCTACAAGAATTTATAAAAGGCCATCCTTTGAACACTTTCATAACTACAATTGTAAGGCGAAAAAAGCCTTAGAAAATGACAGACGAATAAGAAAGCGGGTACAAACTAACGTCGGAGAAGTGATGAATGTTTCTGATGTACCAGAACGTAGCTCAACTTAATAACCATTGCCATTACAGTTTTTCAATATAAATTGTAATTATATCATATATAAATGTGTTTGTAGCTAAAAAATAAAGTTTTAATTGAATTTTGCATAATTAATAGAATCTTTTAACCAATAACCATTTAACCCCATCTACTACTAATTTTACTCCACCTCTGGGGTAAAATGAATATAAAAAAAAGATGTAAAAAAATTATAAATTTGCAATTTAAGAAAATGTATAATAGTATTTTAACAATAATGGTAATGAATCCATTGCATGAATAAATTCAAACTAATTGCTTGTTTAAGTTTTTTTTATGTGAAAAAGACTGCTGAATGAGAAATCACGCTTTTTCTACCCATTTTACCCCACCAGACCCTGCTTTGCATAAAGATAATATAACCTAATGATTTATGATGAATCCTAATGCTTCGTTAACATGTCACTTAACAACATAAACATTCCTTTGTAGTTAGCGTTGGTAACACCAGTAAATCGGTTTACTAGTAAACTGCAAAATATACCAGTTTTATGGATAACCAAATATACTTGTTTATCTGGTTTGTCGAAAAAGGTTTGTATACAATATTCGTACCGTATAAAACCATTCGATCACTGAATGTGGTGCTCAAAGCATTACTTTCAGCCACTAGATTTCTTTGAACCTAAATTTTTATTAATTAGTTAATAAAACTGTGCTCAAATTAATATTTCTAGGAACACATATTTAAAAATGTTAATCTATAAAAATTATTCATTACATCGATGTTATACTTTGTTTGCATTTCAATTGCAGCATTTTTAATCTTTCACGAATATTTTAATAACTTGTTTGGTAATTAATTTATTTTATTAGAATATTTAATCTACGGATAAATTTTTACATTTTACATTAATTATTTTATATATTCAGTATTTCTTGCTTACATTTCATGTTAATTCCTAAGACATTACAGGTAAAATATTGGTACACTGATATTTAGATCTTCATTTACTGAATTACTGATAAATGAAAATAGATAGATAGAAGAATAATAGTACATTTGCAAGAACTTATCGTACTCTTATTTTGTTTGCGAGAACGGTCACACAAAAACTATTTTTATGCACAAAGTAAACAGAGCGACACTCTCTGTATAAACTATATTATACATATGTAAAAATTTTTTACTCTAGACACAATAATTATGTAGCCCCTATTGTTTTTACTTTCCCGAACTACTGGTCAAGGAGAAGCCTAATCAGCTAGCAATAATAACGATGCAGACGGCCCACATTGAAGAGAACTGCACAAGTCTAATTAAAACTTTATTTTACAGCTGCTATAAAAGGACATCATTACTAGTCAACGACAGACAATAAAAAGACACAAAACTCGATCTTCTCGAACATAGGTGCACCCAAGAGTGAAGACAGAAAGAATTTTCCCAGGGGACAAGAAACCTAGTCAGCAAATTAAACTGTTAAAATCAGGAAAAACGCGGGATAATTTGCCAGTGACCGCTGGAAAACGTGATGAATAGACAGGAAATTTACATCTATAGGACAGAAAGCTTTGGGAAATGTATCAAAAGAATTTTAAGTCAAGGACACTCCTTTCAGTAAGACATTAAGAGGCTGGGAAAATATTTTAATTAATTAGAATGGGAGAGAGGAAGTTTTAAAGGAAATATTAAAGTTGATATATATATATATATATATATATATACATATATATATATATATATATAATTAAAATGATAAAAAAAATGCTATTACAGGTGACATAGTACTCTTTGAGCTGACAAAATAAATGTTTCGATTTTTTCAGCATGATTTTACCTAAATCTATATTACGATAAACTTAATTATTTTCATTTTGAGTATATTTTCATGATTTTTTTACATTTTATTCTATTTAAAATGTTAAACTAAAGAGTTTTGCATATACAGAGTGTATTACAAATTATGAAAAATTTATTTTTAAATATATTTTTGTTTTATGACGAATCGTATAAAGATTGCATTAATGAAATCTCGAGATTTATCACGACCTATTGAATTTATTATATTGTATTGACACAAGGCTAAAATAAATCTTAAAAATTTCAAAGATCTAGCTCAATTAGAACTAATAGGAATTTATATTACTCTATTTGTTGCGAACATATATACAAACAACATAGCAAGTTAAATAAAAGCTTTTAAGGACATCAAAGTTTCACTTCAAAAGAACTCTTTTGCAGTGAAGAGTTCCTTTCACAAATATTTTCACAAATGTTTCCACTTAAATCGCTCATATACCATACTTATTTTTCTACCAAAAGATTTTAATGTAATTATTTAAGTGTTTTAGATTTAGTACCAGATTTAAGTGTGTCTGGCAATTTGGTTAGTCGTAGAGAAATACATGATCAAAATAAAATCAATACATCATTCTTTCTTGTTCAACTTAATTTCAGAAAGACAAAGGGGTCATTTTGACCACAAATTGGTTTCAAAGTATCATATGTTTTTTGGTTATTTTTTTATTTTTTGTTATTTATTGACTTTTCCTCGTTATTCATCAGGTTTGGTTCAGTTTAAAGCGCCACTGTTTTGCTACACAAGGAATAATGAGACCTTTGCTTAAAGCCGAGTTCAAACGGCAAAAGTATCCATGACATCAGCGGGATTAGAACCTACGATCTTCGGTACCGAAGAATAGCGCTGTATCATTCGGCCATCCGTTAAGCATGGGATTTGTTTTGGACCGTTACTGTCTACTGTTTTACAACACAAGGGCTACTGAGACTGAGATCTATTGCTATAAGCCAATTCCGAATGGCTACGAACATACATGCCATCAGCGGGATTTGAAACCACGAACTGCGGTACCAAAGATCAGCTCTCGGACCATTTGGCCATCGTTCGGCGTTACGCATGAGAAGTACGTAGTTAAAAAGTGGTTATTTTTACTCAGTATAATTGAAGTTTTAACTGAGTATATTCATAAAGACTGTGGTCATTTTGAAGGCTAAACAAATATTTAGACTGGTCTTATTTTTTCCTTCCTTCATTGTGGAATATTAAGTATTATTTGATGGTAATGGGTGAGGGAATCAAGAAAAAAGTGGATTCGAAACACCTGTTGGTCAGATCTATTTCATTCTACAAGTAGTTTGATAATACTTGATGAGAAAGAATAAATAAGGAGAAGAATAAATACTGGTACGTGCATTTATTTTTCCCTTTAAAACATCTATTTATTAAAACATATTTAATTCTTTTCATATAGTTAATCTGATATAGGAATATATTTTTGGTCGTGATGAATCTTGATATAAATAACCTCGCGGATAAATAAATTTTTGTATCTTGCAGAAGTAAATCCACTTCTCAAAGTTTATCGGTACAAGTTTTTATGTTTCAAAATTATAGATTTAAAATATCTGAAAGCGTAGATAATACATAAAGAAATAACTATAAAAAAATTCAAGCATCGGAATTGCATTTTTCATTCAGATAATGAGTTCCAGATAATGATGAATCAAGAAATTTTCACTTTAAAATTTTGCTTTACATACATGTGACGTCTCCTGTCTTAATCTGAAAGCGTAAATTATGTCAAATTCATCTATGCCACAATAAAACGATGAGCATTTCTTCTGATTCAAAAAATTTCAGTTTGTGACTACTGTAAGAGCAAAGTAATAAGGTATTTGTAGAGATTAAAAATAATAATATAAATAAATCATAACATAATCATAATATAAATATATCATAAAATTTATGTCTTAAAACATAAGTATTTTTAAACTAACCATACCATGTAATGTAGATTTGAATTTGTACAAGCACCCCTTAAAAAAATTAGCGAGCTTTAAATTGTGATTATAGTACTTTATAAGTAATAACTTATATATTGTATTATCATGTATAATATTGCAAGTTAATTCTGACGCTGACCCATATGAAGACATACAACAGCAACAAACTGAAGACCAGAACGCCATGACAGCAGCCACAACAGCTATAAAGCTGCTGCTGACCTACAAGAGTTCCGTCATGGTCTGATTTTAATTTTACCAAACCCGATACAGAGCAAACTTTACAGGAATATCTGAAGACAAAGATCACTAGGGCACCTTGTGCTTGTGATACCCGTATATACCTATAGGAGGTGTACCCCTGAGGCGTCTATCGTTTAGCACTACATAAAGGATACGTATGGATTGAGTTCGTTGCCGCGGACGCTAGACACGATGTCCACTTGTATAATATTGTAAGTTAATTCTTACGCTGACCCATCGCGAAGACATACAGCAACATTCACACTGAAGACAAGAGGTCACTGCAGTAACCACAATAGCTATTGAGCTACTGCTGACTTACGAGAGTTCCGTCATGGTCCGAGTTATTGTTATCAAACCAGATTTTGAGCAAACAGAACTAAGGTATGCTCGTCTATCAGGAAAAACTGAGGACCCAGATCACTTAGGTGAACCCTTAGTGCGTGAAACCGGTGTATACCTAAAGGAGATATACCCCTAAACTTGTCTTTCATTTAGTACTACCCAGAGGAGACACGTACGGCTTGAGCTCGTGGCCGTGGACGAGGGAGACGATGTCCCCCTTTATAATACTGTAAGTTAATTCTTACGCTGGCGCATCTCGAAGACATACAGAGCATGCATACTGAAAATCAGATGACACGACAGTAACCACAAAAGCTATTGAGCTACTGCTGACCTACGAGAATTCCGTCATGGTCCGAGTTATTGTTGTCAAACCCGATAACAAGCAAACAATAAAAAGGTAAGTTCATCTGTCAGGAATAACTGAAGACCCAGATCACTCAGGTGCATGAAACCCGTGTATACCTAAAGGAGGTATACTCCTGAGGTTTCTCTCATTTAGCACGTACGTCTTGAGTTCTTGGCATCGTACGTGAGAGAAAATGTACCCCTGTATAATATGGTCTATAAAACATCCATCGAATGGGATTTGAATGTAATAGAAACGTTTAATTTTAATAGCTAAATATATTTAAGAATTCATTTTAGGAATAAATCATGGAAAGATTTGTCGGTCAAAATGACCACTCCCCGATTTCCAAGCTGTAAGGTAAAAAACGTCTTTCTAGAGTCAAAAATTCTTGAAAAATACACATAAAATAAATTATAGGATTTGATTTATATACAAATTCGCATGCTTAAAATTTAAATAGAACTTATTAAACATAGCTGTCAATATTTTATGACATTTTAAAAACAATTTTCATAGTTAAATTTGTTGTCACAAAAAATATCAATTAAGAGCCTACACATAAATAATTTTAAAAGGAAATTATTAGAATTTTTTATTAAATTAAAAAAAGACAGTATCTGAGAAAACAAAACTATTTAAAAATCATAAATATTAAATATTTTTCTTATTGCACTCACACTTAATTGATTTGCATAATGTTTATAAGTAATGATTTTGTAATTAAATGTCGTATTATATGTTTAATTATGCAAAAGCCATTAAAGAATTTCTTATTAAATTTTTATTACAATTAAATGATACTCTATAATTAATTGTTTGTGTTTCATGAAGAGAAGTATGTGAAATGAGTAATTTCTTAGTTTCAAATTAATTCAATTACTTTATCACTTACAGAAATATAAATTTTATTTGTTCTCTTGAAAAAATTATATTCAAATCGAAAATTTTTAATTATATTCTTCTTATAAAACAATTATTTTATGTAATCAAATGATGTTTAATTTTTTTTTAATTTTCAGGTGTTTAAATTTGAATATACTTGACAATATGTATTAAAGTTTTATGTGTTGCATGCAACATTGATTATCATATAATTTTCGATTTACATGTAGTTCACCTCATAAACAGCATTTTAAAAGTTTTAGTTTGGTTTGGAGTACTACGGTCTACTTTTTGCAACACCAGGGCTAATGAGACCGGGAACTACTGCTTAAAGCTGATTCTGAACGGCTACGAACATCCATACCACAATGGGATTCGAACCCACGATCTCCGGTTCCGAAGGCCAGCCCAATAACCATTCGGCCATCGTTTGGCTTTAAAAGCTTGTACATGTAAATACCTTATGTGTTACACCGTGAGGTAAAATGTTGTTTGCATTTCTAAACCAATGCAAATGATATTTTATTCAGAAAGTCATGTAAATCCTAGTGCATATTTTAACATTAGATTTACTCACGTTTCTTATATACCTATCTCTACGAACACACTTCAATTTGACGCATACATGAATACATGTAACAACACGCACAAAGCAATGTAATTATACACTATAAGTAAAAAATGAAAATATGAGATAATATCGAAGTTCACAATAATATTACTAATTCAAAAAATATTCTAGCACTTTATTTTTCAATACTCGAGCAACTAAACCTTCGAAATCTCTTACCACCGTGACTTCAATTGACATTCTGGGTTTCGTTCGTTCTACTGTTGCTTATTGCTTGTTTCATATGACATAACTATCGGATACAATTATTGTCAGTACATTACTATTTATTGTTAGTCTAATGTTTGCACGAGTAGAAGTAATTTATTACAAATTTTGTCTACATTACGATCGTGTCAAATTAATGCATATCCCTCGAAATAGACATACCACATAGAAAATTTCAATATTTCAGCACTTTTAAAAAAAGTAAACTTTACTATATATTTACTTCTATGACTGGGTAAAAATTGGTACAAGAGATAAAATGAAAATGCAGAAAGCTTTTGTAAATTTTTTTAAATCTCGAAATGCGTGAAAATGAAGCGTACCGTAAATGTAGTTTTCAATATGTTTAGATGAATAATGATCTAGAATACACTTCTTAATTGTAGGAAGTTGCTCAAGTAGTACCATTGCGTAGCTCTTTCAAGCGTCAAAAACAGAAATTCTGGTAACAGTGGGATTTGCTATTAAGTTATTCATGTTGTTTTCAACTGGTTGGTAACAAAAGTCTGCTTTTCATACAAGCTGTTAAAAAGTAACTTCTTATTCTTTCTCTATAATTTTCGACTTATATCCTTGAATTTAAAAGTAAGTAGATTATTGAATTGTACATAGATTTGAATATTTACTTTGTAGTAACTTAGAAGCTACTTGATTGAAACAACGACTTAATGTGCTGTTAAATGTTACGAAATTAAGTCATGGATCGAATGATAAAATTTCAGCAATACGTGGTAAAACTAATGATGTAAATTACTCTAGTCGCTTCTATTTTTGTACTTTTTTCTTCAAAAATTTATAACTTTAAACTTTTTTTAAATAAAATAAAAAAATATTGCTAAATATTTGAAAACAAAAAATCTTTATTAACTTATCTGTAAATTTTTGATTAATTCATTATTTAAGGTGTACGAGCTGCATTTTATCAAATGTATCTTTTGCATATAATTACAGTAAGCCCAGATTAATTCATTATTTTTTAAGGCATACGAACTGCAGTATAACAATTGCATCTTTTCCATAAAAGGACACTAAGTTCCTATTTAATCACTATTTTTGTTAAGGCGTAAGAACTGCACTATGTCAAATGTATCTTTTGTATGAAAGAACACTAGGGGTCGGTCTCACCAAAGTTGTTTAACTGCTAACCGCGATTATCCCATAGCGCCTACCGCGCATGGGACGCAGTTCTGCGTTTAAACAAAGATTAATCGCAGTTTGTCGATAAGCGAATTTGGTAAAACCGGCCCTAGGCCTCGAGGAATATTAGTTAATTTTCTCTCTCTCTCTCTCTCTCTCTCTCTCTATATATATATATATATATATATATATATATATATATATATATATATATATATATATATATATATATATATATATATATACATATATATACATATACATATACATATATATATATATATATACATATATATATACATATACATATATATATATATATATATACATATATATATATATACATATATATATATACATATACATATATATATATACATATACATATATATATATATACATATACATATATATATATATATATACATATACATATATATATATACATATACATATATATATATACATATACATATATATATATATATATATATATATATATATATATATATATATATAATATATATATATATATATATATATATATATAGCCTATCTCTGTATTCATACTTATTTTAGAGAAAAATAAAGCTATTCAGAATTGTAAAATATTTTAAATTTACTCTGAAAAATTTTATAATTTTACAAAGAGTGAACACAATAAATGCACGTAATTCGTGAGTGATTTGCAATAATTTGTTTTTGATATCTTTTAGAGATTTTTGTGACCTTCAATTACACTTTTCCATAAAAATATAAATAAATGTAAATCTTTAGTAATTTTTTTATATTGAATGCTATATCTATATAACTTTATTTTTATCCTTCTACTTTAAGGTTTTTAATGTAAAACTCATTAAATTTGACGCTAGAAGCGATCTCCAGTACTTTTATTCAAAGAAAACTTTCAACCGTTTCTACAACTTTGAAACAGTGACTCTGTACCTTAATATTTGTCGATGTCCATATGCCTATCTCTTATATCGTAACTAACTATGAGAATGATTTAAAATCTAAAATATATTTATCAAAACTTTGGAAACGAAATTAGTAATAGTAGTCATTTCTGGTCATATACAAATACTATATAAATATATACGCAAATTTATAAAAACAATATTGTGAAAACAGTATTTATCCTTTAGTACTTGGAGCAATGAAATATTTCATACTTATCTATACATTTTTTTATATAATTCTCACGCAAAATGCTACAAATACTTAAAATGCTGCATATTTCTTTTTCATATAATAAATTCATAATTACATATTTTAATCAGAAAATTCTATACCTTAAATTCTAGTATGATAAAAGTATTCAAAATCAAAGAGAATACAGCAATTAGTATGTTATAAAATTTTATTTAGTTTTTTATAAACAGTTGAGAATAAACGAATGCACATAAGTGTAATTGTTTTATGCATTTCGTATTTTTAAATAGATTTTCTTATGTTTTATATTGTTTTAAAAGGTTGAATATATTATATTTTCTATATAATAAAGACCAGAACTAATATATTAATGCTTTTCACAATAAACTTCCTGAGTAAAAACTGATTAGAAAACTAAATTAAAATTAAAATTACGTCTTGAAGATTATATGAAGAGGACGTATTATGGAAATTATTTAATTACTGTGAAATTATATTTAATTACAAAAGTTTCTTTAATAGGTAAGTGGGATACAATTTTAGAAATGTTAAAACTCCATTAATACTTTAAGGTAATATCTATTAGATAACACTTATTACGGAAAGTACATTATGTGTCTGCAGCTAGGAAATCCAAATATCTGAGCATCCTCTTATAATTAAAGCATTTGTGCCTTAGGATGTATTTAGCCAGTTAGGTGTTAATAGTTTAAACTCGAGTTGCAATTTGAATGCCTTAAGGCAAACAGATTTAGTTGGTGACAGCTTCACTGTTTAGTTTTCTCCTCATTAGTCAGTGCGATGTCCGTAATATGTTTGTATAATCATCTCTGTTTCGTATCATGTATTCAAGAGAATGTTAATCAAGTTATTAATTAAGAGGGGAATAAATTTTTACAATAACAGTATTTTCTAATTATTCAAAACAAACATTTATACTCAGTATATATAGGTATATCAATCAATATCTCTACATCTATATCTATACCTATACTTATATCTCTATCTATCTATCTCTATCTGTTTCTATCTGTATCTATCTATCTGTATCTATCTATCTCTATCTCTATCTATCTGTATCTACTTGTTTATCTATCTATCTCTATTTATCTATATCTCTCTCTCTCTATCTCTATTTATCTCTATCTATCTCTCTCTATCTCTATCTATCTGTATCTATCTGTATCTATCTATCTATCTAACTATATCTCTATCTGTATCTATCTGTATCTATGTATCTATCTAACTATATCTCTATCTATCTGTATCTATCTATCTATCTAACTATATCTCTATCTGTATCTATCTGTATCTATCTGTATCTATCTAACTATATATCTATCTATCTGTATCTAGCTATCTATCTAACTATATCTCTATCTATCTGTATCTATTTATCTATCTAACTATATCTCTATCTATTTGTTTATCTATCTATCTGTATCTATCTAACTATATCTCTATCTATTTGTATCTCTATCTATCTATCTATATCTCTGTCTATCTATCTATTATTATATCTATCTATATCTATATCTATCTATCTATATCTATCTATCTGTATCTCTATCTATATCTGTATCTATCTATATATCTATATCTATCTATATAAAATACGGCAAAATAATAACTGCCGCTCACAATAATTATGTAGCCCCTATTTTTTTTACTTCCTCGGGTACTGGCCTAATCAGCTAGCAGTAATAAAGTAAGATGCAGTTGGACCACATTGAAAGAACTGTACGCAAATCCAATTATAATTGAGATTTTATTTAAGAGCTGCTAAAAAAGAACATATTCACTAGTCCGCGGCAGACGAGAGAATGTACACGAAAACACGTGTTGGACTCCATAGCGAGAAAAAACACGAAATATTTCTCAGAGAGACGGAAACTTAGTCAGCGAATTTAGCTGTTATATTAGGGGAAAAACTGAACTATTTGCTGGGAGTGAGCCAGAGAAATACGATGAGTGGATAAAAAATTTGCATCTGGGGCTTAGAATGCTTTGGAAAATGGGTTGGATGAATTTTAAGTCGAGGACACTATGTTGATTAAGAGAATTTGTGGCTGGAAAAAATAGATTTTATGGAATTAGAATGGGAGACAGGAAGTTCTTAAAGAAATATTAAAGTGACTTTATTTTGATATCTTACACACACACACACACACACACACACATATATATATATATATATATATATATATATATATATATATATATATATATATATATACATACATACGTGTGTGTGTATTAGACATACCTAATTATTTAACAGATTTCATGTCGTATCTATAGTCTTTGAGACGACCTCACGAAAAATTAGGCAATAATTGCTGTGCATGAGCTCCTTGGCCAGTCAAACAGTCAACAAGCTCTAAAAGCTCAATAAAAACCAGGGACTGTAACTAGTCATGAGTATAACTTTCCCTTAATACGAAGTGATAATTAGACCCTAACATAGATTGTAGAGAGATTACATCCAAAGAGAAAAGCAAGCTTGAACTTTTAATTAAAAGAAAAAACAACGGACGATTGGAAAGCCTTAAAGACATCCCCGAATAACAAACCAAACTGGAGATGTACACAAAATTTACCGGAAAAATTATGCAGGATTGGCAGCTTTAATTTCGTTCACCAAAATACCAAACATTTTCAAACTCGTACAGGTAGATAGATTTTTTACAAATATATTCCATTGTTAAATTAATTTTTCATTTTCGTTATAACCGTTTAGCTCCTTTGGCACATAATTTTGCAAGTTAGCGGTTTTGACTTTTCCTGATCGGGCATAAAGATATTTCTCACTTGAGTTCTCTGTAGAATATCTCTACGACAGACTATTTTATAACATTGCACCATCACATTAAAAAAAGTACTATTTCATTCATCAGATAGTTATATAAAAGGATTTATTTTTAAACTCAGGCATTTACTTAATTTATTGCATATTCTTCGATTAATTTTCATTTGATTTTTAAAAAATTCATAAACTTTTGGCCAGTTTAGTATGGTTAAGCATATATGGACTTCAATTCTACAAAACAATATGTGTCTCAACTTTTAAGGGTATATATATATATATATATATATATATATATATATATATATATATATATATATATATATATATATATATATATATATATATATATATATATATATATATATATATATATATATATATATATATATATATATATATATACATATATAGGTGGGAAGAATCTTAGAGCCTGTACGGGGAAAGAAAAGGAGGAATCCATGGTATCCTTTACATTATCCTTCATATTCGAATGAAATATTTTCAAAAAATAACCTCCAGTGCTGACAGTAAAGAGTTATACAAGAAAGAAAATTTTACTACAGACTCCTCAGCTTGTGTGGGGTAGCTTCAATGCATTTGTGTTGGCAAATGATTAAATAGGTTACCCTAACACACACAATTCCACGTCCTTTATGATTACGTCACAATTACGGTTAAAATGACCTTAAATGTTTATGTTCCAAATACATATTGACTGACTGACTGACTCTCTCTCTCTCACACACACACACACACACACACACACACATATATATATATATATATATATATATGTGTGTGTGTGTGTGTGTGTGTGTTTTTGCCCTTCCATGTATATATTAAATTACACCTGCTGTTATGCTCATGTCTACTAAAAGTAAGGTATAATTAACTTTCTATCATTGAAAAATGCAAAATTTACAGGAATTTAGGTCGTGAGGCAACAAAATAATTTTCATAAACTTTTATACTATTTTAATTTTATTTTAATAAGCGATTTCATAAAAATTTCAAGGCCGGACATTTGTTTTTTTAAATGCGTACAACTGGATACAGTAAGTATTAAGATGATTGGAATACAGTATGTCTCAATATCTAATACTCATAACGAATATTACATATTTTTTAAATATGTATTTCAACTTACATTAGTCATTTTAAAAAAGCTATATAATAAAAGTTGTTATAGTGAAATTAGTTTCTTGTTTTCTTTCTTTAATTGATACTGGGATCTCTTACCTGAACGACTTACAGATCGTTCAGGTAAGAGATCAGGTCAGAAGTTAGGGCAAGATTAGTAGAAGTCAAAAGTTTGAGAGAACTGTATTTCAGGAACTATCTATCCATCTCTTAGATTGTTCCATCTTCGGAACAATCTAAGAGATTAGGGACCATCAAGAGTGAATCTTTTTATAGATTAAATATATCGTGACTCGTAAATCTTCTTAAAACAGCAAAACTACAATAAGTGTGAAAATCTTTTTAGTGAATTTTTTCTTCTAAATATATATTAATTTCAATATATATTTAGCTAAACTTTTCTAAATTTGTGTGCTTAAGCTTGAACCAAATTAATCAAATTCAATCATTAAAAATTAAGGCATAAAGTTAGACGCGCATATTCCGTAAAAAATATATGATTTGTAATAAATTTTTTAACACTACTTTTAAAAACGAAATTAGAAATACATTATTATTAAAAACTTTTCTTTAAAATATTTCAAATTTTAGTTTCCATTAATTTTACTTATTTCTCTATTAAGTTTATTGCATTATATTTTTCAAATATTTGATAAACATTACATTGCAAATAAAAGCAAAAATAAATATGCATTGTTAGAAACTTTAAAAACATATATTTTAAATTTATATTACCTATCTATATAAAATTTTATGTGCATGGAATAAATTCCGAGATACTTTTTGTCAAAAACTAAAATTACCTCTAAATGTAAATAAAATGTCGGAAAACATTTATCGCTTCATTCCTGCAAAGCGCTTTATTGTGTATCATATACATTTTAAAAATATCTTCTATATTTAAAAAGGAAAAATAAATATTGTTAATATATCTAGTACTGTTCTATTTCGCTACTGAAGTTTTAAATTGAAAGCAAAAGCAATTACGTAAGAGAGAAACTCTAGATTCCACGCTACAAACTATTTTTAAACTTTTAACTATTTTAAATAAAGACAAAAACCATGCGATCTACATATTCTATCCTTAATTACATAATTTAGAGAATTTAGTTAAACAAAATATATTATTTCTCAAAACGCTGTTAAAATAATTTTATTATGCATAGAATTATTTGAACATACACAAGTTAATTACGAAATTAAGGTTTGGAGCTATTAGATCATTTTTTTTCTTTTTGCACGAATAAAAGTAAATTAAAATAAGTGTGTTCAAGAACGATAAATAAAAAATATTTCCTCAGAATTCCATTAAAATTCAATTATAATTTTTAATCCGCTAAAATTACTTACATGCTTCGTTGATTGTATTTACAAAATTTAATGGATCCTCAATATGGTGCATTTTACATGGTATGTATAAATATATTTAAAGGAAGCGTTTTGAGATATCAGAGTATTTTTTTAGCCTATTTAGAGCATAACGAAGCTGAAGAAGGCGATTTAGCTGTTTAATATATTTTGCATATTAAAATTATTTTCTCGTTAAAATATTTTCTATATCTGATAATTAAAATTAGAATATAGCAGTGAATATTATTAAGTACATCTTGAGAATTTGCCTATTTATGTTACATGTTTCTCTTGTTTTATGTGATAGTTGATATCATTATGCTCATTAATATGAGCGCTTTCGCTAGCTTTAAATTATTCTCACAATATCTAATGTTTCATTAGATATCGAATTGAATTTTAATACAGTTCCCAAAGAAAAGGTTTTATAACAGGTTTAAAACTGTTCCTTATAGCTCATAGATGTAGCATATTATGTTTTGGAATATACTTTATTCCCTTTGAAATAAATAAACAAAAGATTATATTTTTTATTTTTTAGTATACTTATATATTAAAGAATTATGGCATATTTTCATAAATACCAAATATTTCTGAGATATAAATTTTATTGAAAGTAAATTTTAACAAAATATTAATAACGACCCCTTTGTTTTTATCAAAAATTCAAATTTGTGCAGGACTATTTTATTCCTAAAACTATTTTCCTTGTGATATTTAGTTTTTGTTATCTCTAAATACCAAAAGAATAAGTTGTATTGCTTCATATCAAAACCTAAATATATTATATTTAATATAAGTAGTACCAGATAACTAATCAAGCACCCAAGACAAGGACGCTTGAAATCAGAGCACATAATCTCTATTCAAGTTGTCTCTTTTAGATATATTAAGCTGTGATAGATTTTAGTAGTGGGATTAGAATAGTAGGTTAAAGGATCATAAAATCATTAACTATAGCTCACACATTTCATCACCAATACAACGGCAATCTTTATAACATTATATGTTATATAAAAATTAGCTTGGGTCAGAATGCAAGATAATTTAAAAGAAATATATTAAACATCTTTTATTCTGCATGATCTATATGAGACTAAGATGGTGCATTAAGGCTTCAAGACGCATGCTGATGACATTTTTCATGTGCTGAAACTTATAATACCATTAATGGTGAAATATTCATACAAAGTTTGCAGCTTTCCAATGAATACTTACTTCATAATAACACTATTAGATATATAGGAAAAGTATTTTTAATATATCAAATATCTAATTTACCATGTTTATAGAGCCACGGTAGCTCTGTCGGCAAAGGCACCTATCTCATAAGGGGAGATTAATAATATCGAGGGAAAGATCTACCGTGTCTATTAACACATTGTATGCGGGACATGTACTAGTAAGTTGTCTGACGATTGATACTTGAACTCGGGTCACGTACTAGTACGGGTTAGTGTAACAACATGGTTTGTTTGTCGGTACAAAAATAACGATATATACAGGAAAACGAAGCCGAATGTTCTTGTATACTACATAGATTCTGGAAATATTTAGAAAAATAAAAACTAGTTTTTACATCAGTCGACCACAGAGGAACCACAGAACAGGAAGGTTGATTAAAAAAAATCAATTTAGATTTAAAATTAACATTTTATTTATCCTTGCGAAAATGATATCATGTATACGTATATTTACATATTATATATATTTGTATTTATATATATGTTTATTTTTCTATTTATATATTTGTTTATATATTTCAATATAAAATAAGGAAAGTTGGTTAAAAAATTAAGCAATTTTCGACCTATTGAGATTAAACTGAATAACTAAATTTACTCTTAAAACGCTCGCTTTCGGTACAATTCCGCTGTGAAATGTACCCGCACACAATGTGTTAATCACGAGTCGGACATGAAATATAGGTTCGTGGACGCAATATCCTCATACTCTCCAAATGATACCTCTGGAGGTCGTAAGCGAAGCCCGGGGGGTCTTCTGTTAATTTGCTTCTAAATTACGATGAAACACTCTTAGAAGATCAAACTCTGGAAGGAGTGACAACCATCATTGAGTGAGAAGACATATGTCTTCTAAATTAATACAATCCCAAAGAACAAACCATGTTTATAACATGTATTTATCTGAAAGGAAGGCTGCCAAATCATATACGAATATAAGGTTGGGTTCTTCCCATATATTATATAATCAATTCTTTAATGACAAAGACAGGAAATTTTTTAGTGCAAATGAAGCTTTCTGAACTCGATGGTAATAACAGACTTACATTATGATCTTTAAAACATTCGTACATGTCGTAACATTACCAGACTTACTATAATAGATTTAAATTTAAATATTCTCTTCAGACACCCGAGTGTTTAAAATCATATCGGAAATATGCAAAGTACCTACATTTCATATTCATAACTGTAATATCTTGTACATGTCTCTTTAAATGATTCCGATGTTTTGCAAGTCTTTGATTTGATTAATTTTGACAGAGTAGAAGTTTATTACTTGAGAAATGGATATTAGAAAATTGCCCTTGTTATTAACTTCTTAAATTTCAGCATAAATTATTTTTCATAACAAATACACTGATTCTTGTCACTCAACATTGACCACTTTGTGACATGAGGAGTATCACAGGGATGATCTTAATCAAGTAGCAATATTTTACTTATTGCGTTCATATTATTTATGGATTCTCATTATTTAATTTCATCAAAATAATGAAGCCTTTTATATTTTTACTATCTATATTAATATGTAGATTTATGGATTGTCAAACACTGTCTGGGTAATATCCTTGATTTGGCCATCAGAATATATCCAATCGCAACAGTTTATATCTTTGAATTATTGCAAGATATCTAACATTCCTTTTTTATTTATATTTCTAATTACATAGATTTTCATCATTCTTTAAAAAATGTAACAAGTCCCGCGATGTTATACCATTTAATCTTTGACAAATAAACTATTCACCTTCCTTTGCAATTGATAAATTGATATTTTGAATATTTCGTAAGTGGTCATAGGAATATTATATCAAATATTGTGCTATAGGTGATTAAAGCCCTTGTAAATTATGAGCAACGTACTCATAATTCATTACTGACTGTGTAATAAATCATCGTGAAGCTTCCTTTTATCCACTTAATGTATACAACAGTGAGAGTGAAAATCTGATGCATTTAAACAGAGAACTATACTACAGTTCAGGAGTTCCGTATTAAGTCAAATACGCTTATTTAGGTTTGGATCCAAAATTATGAGATCACAGCAACAGCAGAAAACATCACCATGTCTTCTAAACACATCCAGCATCTAATCAGAAATTTGCTATACTTTCAGATCTTACATACGAATGACTAAAATAGCTTATACAGTTATTAGTAATCACAAGTTAAGTACATTTCGACGTTATCATTCCTAGATGTTAGGTCATTACAACATAGCTTTTGTCCAAAATAAATCAGCAGCTTTAACCGTTTCCACATAAAAACGGTAAACAGATTGTTTTATATCTACAGCATATGTTAACATATGTTAAAGACATCATCACCTTTAGCATATGTTAAAGCATATCAACCTTTAGCATATGTTAAAGACATCATCCAGATACTCTGTTTGCAATATGTTGGAAATTTCAAAACATATGGGCTGATCGATGTAAAAAAGGCTGTCTAATAACAATGAACCAAAAATGCATACGTTTCACTCTTATACATTTCATTTGAACTATTTTCTAATAACTTGGAAAACTAATATAACATTTGTAAGATTTATGTTGAATATTATAATTGTATAAAAACTTTAGGAAGAAGTGAAAAGTTTTGTATGACATTCCTGTATTATATAGCAGTTATAATTACGCATTGCATTTCTCTATAATATTATGATATATGGTATTTTTATATTATATAGCAGTTATGATGATGCATGACATTTTAGAATATATATCATTTATGTTAATGCATAGAATTTCTATAATATAATAGTTATAATTCGTAACATTTCTATATAATATAGATCAGTTACAATAACCTATGGCATTTCTATATAACATAGTAATTATAATTATGCAGGCCTTTCCTAAATATAGCATAATTCATTCATAATATAGCAGTTATATTTATGCATGACATTTCTATATAATATAACAGTCTTATGTTATATGGCATTCTTATATTACATAGCTATTATAATGTTGCAAGTCATTTCTGTATAATATAGCAATTATGATGATGCTTAGAATTTCTATATAGTATAACAGTTATAATAATTCAAATCATTTCTATTTAATATCGCAGTTACAATTACCCATGGTATTTCTATATAATATAGCAGTTATAATTATCCATGTCATTTATATGAAGCAGTAGTATTTTTATATAGAATCAGATCAGGTAGAATGTTATTTTTAAACTTCTAATAAAAATAATCTTAAAAAAAAGAGAGTAATAATACTTTCATATATAAATAATTACGTGAGGAAAAATTTGGATTCCAAAAACCTATAAAAAAGAGTAATTTTTTTCAAAGGCGTAAAACTTTAGGGGCTCGAATATGGCCATTAGCAAATTAGAGTTGAAGAAATCAGGTCTTTAATTTCATTTAAAGTAAAACAGAAAGCCAGGACCGGAAAAAATTCCTAGTCACGTGCATACAGGAGAAAAAGTTTTCTTAGCTTTTTCAAATTAACAAAAGGAACAACTCGCTATATCTGTACAGAGGGAAAAAAATCTATCGATTATCACCTAGTAATGTAATTACATTTCCAGAGGCAGAGTTAATTAAGTGTAAACAGCATAAAATGAAATGAGTTTTTTTTAAGTCATTTGATGCATTTTGAACTTTAAAATGACTTAACATATGAAATTTTGGAAACGGTATTTTTTAAAAAAAGGGGCAAATTAATTCTATCCTATCAAATACTTTCAATAAAGTATTTTAAATGTCAAACAGTAAATGAATTTAAAAATGTCATTTAAAATTTTAATTTAAAAGAAAAGTTACTCTAAAAGAAGTAATTTTAAACTTTAAAATGGTTTATCTAAACATAAAAATTTTGAACAAGATATTTGAAAAAAATGGATGGGAGATATTTTTGTATTATATCAAATACTTTCAATAATGGCTTTTTGATCATCAAACTTAAAATTAATTTTAAAATATGTTTTAAAATTCTGATATTCGACAAATGTTCTTTTAAACAAAATTATAAATATCCAGATGTAATAGATTTAGACATTCTTGATCACTAAAATACATACGACACTAAAACCTCTGTAAAAAGGATTTTTAATTAAAATACTAATCATTTCTAAAAAACTTAGTTATCTAACTATATTAACCCTTTAATACATGGCATCTCTCTTCAGATATCAATAAAAATAACTTGTAGAATTTTCATGCTATCTTAGAACGAGTCTTCCTTTTTGAGAGTAGGTAGAGGACAATTTTATAAACAGCCTACAAAATATTCAAGTAATTTTTATTATGCCTAAATTTTCTATTTGGATCGACACTTTAGGATTTTTTCTATAAGTGCACATCAATTTACTTTTTCGGTAGGTACATAGAACAATTTATTATGATTTCAGTCTATTATAAAATCCCATTTTGCTGTACTTATTTTACATGAAATACCAAATAAATCTTTTTTTCATGAAGTTTTTCCTTTTTCATAAATCGCAACCTATCAAGTTTAAAACGATAGATGATCACCAAAGTGCTATATAGTATAGTAGTATAGAATAGTATTACTAGGTAATACTATAGTATTTCTATAGTATAATAGTATTATAGTACTATATTATAGTATTAATATAATATAGTAGTGTTAGGGTACTATAGTATATTAGTAATACAGTATAGTACTATAGTATAGTAGTATTATAGTATATTAGAAATACAGTATATTACTATGCTATAGTATAGTAGTATTATAGCATATTAGTAATACAGTATATTACTATACTATAGTATAGTAGTACTCTAGTATTACTATAGTATAGTAATATAGTATTACTAGGTTACTATCGCTAGCATAGCATTCAAAGCTGTTTAAATTCCATATTTATTTTATTACTGTCCATATCTTAAATTTTCGATATACATCGATGTGTGTAGACGGCAGAAATGATTCGAGCTTTAAAGGGTTAATTATAAATGTTCCAAAAATATTGAGTGTCTAATATTTATATAAAAACTGAATTGGGTATACATTTGGAAGATATTTATTTTCTCCAAAGTTTTAGTAATTGTTAGGAACTTAGAAAAAATTGCTATTTATAGTATTGTTCGTTTTTTACAGTTGTGTTTTACAATAAATTACAGTACTCTCTGTAATTTGGTAATGTGCTTTATGTTTTAAGAAAAGCATCCCTGTTTAATGACGAAATGATTAATAGATAACATACCAACATTGCATTGACCTTCAGGCAGTAGTAAAGGATCTAGAACATTTTACAGTCATAAATAAATTACAAATATAAAAAAAAATTCATTGTAAAACAGAAATCTAAGGGAGAAGACTATCTTTCAAATATGATGATGATGATTTTAATATGAACTTTGGACTATATTCTATAGTATAATAGTATTATAGTATTTTATAATAAATTATACGAAATTTTAGAAACAATTTTTGTCTTCACAGTAGCTTAATAAAAAAACCTGATACATTTTCTTTAATATATAAAGGCATATTTTTAAGAAGTTAATACTTCCTATCAAATAGCTTAAAAGAACGAAAAAAATAAGCATTTTTTAAATTATCATAATATTACTGTATAATTTATTTTGTCCAGTGTTTTAGTAATTATTACGAATCTAGAATAATTCTCTATTTACAATATTGTTCGTGTTTTACATTTTGTTTTACAGTATATTACAGTACTCTCTGTAACTTGGCAAAACGCTTTACATTTTCAGAAAAGCATCCCTGTTCATTGACAAAATGATTAATAGATATCATATCAACATTACATTGACATTCAATCAATAGTAAGGGATCTAAAACATTTTAAAAATCATAAATAAAGTACAAATAAAAAATAGTTTTTAATTGTAAAACAGAAATCTACGATATAACTATAAAACTATCTTTCAAAGATGATAATGATTTTAATGAGAAATTAGGATTATATTCTACATTAGAATACATTACGAAATTTTAGAAAACATGTTTGCCTTCACATAAGCATACATAAAAAAACCTGGTATATTTCCTTTAAAATATAAAATCAAATTTTTAATGATTTAATATTTCAAATAGTTTAAAAAGCAAAGAATAAACATTTCATAATACATAATAAAACATTATCATAATATTAATACATAATTCATGTAATCTTAAATACTACGGTTGATTTTTTAAAACAAAATTAGTTAATAATAACATAAAGAATGAATATAACACAATGTAGAAATTATTTTCTTAATTGTTATAATTAATACCATATTTTGTTTCATAGAACTTATTATTACTTTAATTTTTTCTATTTATCGGGGTTGTGTTGCAAGCATAATTTTATGAAGTATGAGTAGCATTATTTTATGAATTACAATTGTTTTCCAATTAAAGATATAAATATGTTTGGGAATATAACAAATAAAATTCGAATTAATATTTTCTCTAATAATGATATACAGTTTTTAATATTTTAAATATTTTGTAATTTAATAAAATTTAGTACAATAATAAAGTAAAGCAGTATTCTTCTAAATTAACCACAATATTCAACAAATCTCCTAATTTTATGAAATTGTTATTACTAATGTTTTCAATACTCACAAATATAATGATAATAATTATTTTTGGGATATACAGTGATTTTTTAATATTTTAAATATTTTGTAATTTAATAAAATTAGAGTACAATAATAAAGTAAAGCAATATTCTTCTAAATTAACCAGAATATTCAACAAATCTCCTAATTTTATGAAATTGGTATTACTAATGTTTCCAATATTCACAAATATAATAATAATTATTTTTGGGATATACAGTGATTTTTTAATATTTTAAATATTTTGTAATTTAATAAAATTTAGTACAAGTATAAAGTAAAGCAGTATTCTTCTAAATTAACCAGAATATTCAACAAATCTCCTAATTTTATGAAATTGTTATTACTAATGTTTTCAATAATCACAAATATAATGATAATAATTATTTTTCGTTTTGAAATAATATTTCTAAAATTAAGAATTATATTTTTTAACTATGCACGTAAAATTGAAAAAGACACAAATTTTATCAATTACATTTTTAACATATTCTGTTTCTTATTACTAAAAATTTTATTTTAATGTGTTTAAACATAATTGAAATATAGAGTTTGCTCTAGAATAGTTATAAGAAATGAAGGTTTAAAATACTGTCTCATTTTTAAAATTTCTGATTTGTAGTTAAAAAAAACTAAATTAAATAAATTGTCCTAATAAATAAAAAATAAACTATAAATATTACAAAAATAGTTATACTCAAATTATACCCATACATGTTCCACAAAAATATTATAATTTAAAGAAAAAAATAATATACCAAGTATATAAAAATATTTTGATGAAAAAAATATTACAGCTTTTAAAATGTTTTTATTTCACAATATCATTCCTATTTCTTTCATATTTTATTTAAATTACACAACAACATCGCCAAAGAAAAATATAAAAAATTTATATAAATATAAGGGATCAATTTTACAGAACATTAACTTAAATATATTATTACGCAAATATTTTAGAAAACATTTTGCCCTCAATTCTTTGTAACTTTGTTTCCCTTAACAAAAGCTTAGTGAAAAAAATACTAATATTTTTCTTTTAAAATATAAAAGTAATTGTGTAATGATTTAATACTTGATATAAAAGATCTAAAATGAACAAAAACTGCACTTTTCTTTTATATCTAGATAATAATCTCGAACATCGTTATGCTTTATTTTCTTCGAACTATGTATGGCAAAAGAATAAAAAGATTATTATGATGCAAGGATTCTGAAAATGTAGAAAAAAGAATCACGTCGAAACAAAATAAATATGAATAAGATTGTAATAAAAATCGGTTTTAAGTGGTGTTTTTTTTATTATTATTATTTAAGTGTATTTTCATGAATAAGATTTTTTTAATCACTGAGGACACTATAGAGTTAATTTTATTTCTGATTTATTCCGATTTTTGAAAATTTAAATAACCTAAACTTTTTCGTTACTAAAAGTTGCATAAACAATAGCTAATATTAGTTATTAAAAATTTTAATTTACTAAATCTTTAAAAAAATAGTTTATTTAATTTTAAAACGTAATTTTCCCTAGTCGTTGCATTGATATAAGAGCTACAAATGTATCATAGTTTAAATTATATTTTAAGCATTAGAAGAGTTTCCAGGAAGTTGTTTTACCGTCTGTGGGTATGAACTTCACTTGATGTAAGAATATGCATTGTGACGTTGTATTATTTTGTAGTGATCCGAAATCCATTAGTTATTTTTTTTTAATTTTCAAACCTTACTTACATGTTGCATGAGTCTGAATAGCTTTTAGTGCATCAATGAGCTAAAAGCTAAGGTTTTATGAATCACTGATGACACTATAGAGTTAATTTTATTTTTGATTTATTCCAATTTTTGAAAATTTAAATAACCTAAACTTTTTCGTTACTAAAAGTTGCATCAACAATAGCTAATATTAGTTATTAAAATTTTTAATTTACTAAATCTTTAAAAAATAGTTTAATTTTAAAATATAATTTTTCCTAGTAGTTGCATTCATATAAGGGCTGCAAATGTATCATAGTTTAAAATAGTATTTTAAGCATTAGAAGCGTTTCCAAGAAGTTGTTTTACCGTCTGTGGGTATGAACTTCAATGGATGTAAAAATATGCATTGGACCATTGTATTATTTTGTAGTGATCCATAAACCGTTAGTTATATTTTTTTTTAATTTTCAAACCTTACTCACATGTTGCATGAGGCTGAATAGCTTTTAGTTCATCAATTAGCTTTTGTATGTAACACTTTTTTTAATCCAGCTTGAATAAGAGGAATTTTGTACATCCCCAAAGTTCTAGAACTTACAGATAAGTTTTAATAAAAACAAGAACTTCTTTTTTGAAATAGTGGTCAAGTTGAAAACTGTGACGTAACTGGATTTTTACACTATTCCAAGTCATCCAGTGCTTAAAGTTAAGATGTTTATGTACCAAACAGTTAGTACTTCAAAGAACGCATGCTTTTGATACAGTTTTAGAACTATAGTTTTGATTTTGTCACCCTTTTGCATTCAGCTAATGTGACAAGACTGAGGTAAACCTGAAATTAAAAATTCAATTCTCTCACAAATTCTTAGTTTAATGTAAATTATTTATTAATTTTCAAAATGTACCATGGTATACGGTAGATCCTAATTATGCAATGTGATACACTCGCAAACAATGCTACTTTGAGAATTAAACCATGCTCCTTTGATAAGCGTTAGAAAACTCTCTGCAAAAACCATTTAAAATAAAGGTGGGACTAATATATGGGAACAGTATTAATATGTTAAACAGACTGGTCGACTGAAATGTTTGTGGTGGTTTATTTTAGGATATTTATTGAGTAAGACAAATCAAGTTACACCAAACTGAAATATTTAACTTCTCAGATAAATCTGTCCATTTTGATATCAAGCTATTTGAGGTAAACAGGCACAATTTCAGCAAGGTAAATCTCTCTCCTGTTTGTTATACAGTCATCTTGTAGGCCTTGGGTACTTGTGTTCTTAAACTTTTCATGTACAGTGAAGTTTATATAGTTACTAATCGTTAATTCGTTCAGTGATTTAATTGTTTCCCTCGTTTGTCAAAGGATCATAACCACTATCACTCTTAAGCAAAAGCAAATGTCAGAACAAAACTTAGAAATTTCTATACTGTGAGATATATTAGTAACAATATTCAAATCCTACAAAAGGATTAAAAGACATAATATGTATTGTGAGTAATTGCGTTTGACTTAGAAATGTGATTCGAAGTGTCTTCGAAAAATAGAACTCTTTTGTACAAGAGACAAAATCCCTAACACACTTTAAGTGAAAGTGACCGTTGGAGCTGATTTATAAATTTTTATAGAGCAGGAAATAGCAATAACAATATTCGAGTCATAGAAAACAATTAAAAACATAATATGGCTAATGAATATATGGGGTTGACTTAGAAATAAGATTCGAAATATCTTCTAAAAACAGAACTTTATACATACCTGCAGGTAAATATATTTGTAAAAGTATCAATAGAAAAAAATTATATCTAAACTTTGTTTAGAATTCAATAGACAGCTAATTACAGTTTTCCATATTTAAGAGAGATAGAAATAATTTTTTAAGTCCTAAATTATATAGTGCGTAAAGCCCTACGTGTAATTTTAATAAAAAGAAGAATTCTTAAAAAAAATACCTCTTTTACATGATATCGTCAAAACATTTGATGTATTTTTCCGCAAACTTTTTAGTTTTAAAAGATATTACCATGATTTCCTAAATAATTACTCTGATAATATCTGACAGTTAGCGACATTTTCAAATTATTATTAACATGATCATCATCTAGAGTCGTAAAAAGAGAAATAAAATACGAATAGCTCTTTTAAAATAACTGGATATTTAGATCTTTTACGACTGCAAAATGTGAATCATTATCTTATATTAACATGCATAATAAAAATTACAGCTTCGTTATTAAAACCCTGGATGGTAAGGAAAATTTAATCGCTCCAATATTATTTTGCACATATCTCCATTTAAGAGATTCCACGTTCTCTCTTTAGCATTCAGCACTTAACGGCAAATGACTTATGAAAAAAATATGCGTCAGCACTTCATTAAATATTTAAGCAAAGAGAGGATGCTAATGAAATGTTTTTTAAGCAAACACTAACCATTCTTTTTCTGAACGACTTGTTAAAGAATACGGTGAGACTGTTTCTTTTGACGCATTAATTATCGTAAGTCGAGAAAAATTGTTGAAAATCCAGTACTAGTTTTAATAAGAATAATGGTTTTTAAAACATTTGTATATGTTTCAATAGAGTAATTCGTGTGCACCGTAATTAAATTGTATATTCCTGTAGCTGCTTTAATTTTGAAAGTGATAAAAATTTGCAAAATTTCTGAATTTTAAATTATATGTCTAATTAAATTAGATTTTTAAATATTTCATTTAATGGTAATATATTAATATAAATAGGCTGGATTATCGAGTTGCAAGGAAAATTTTTAAACTGAATAATAATACAATGGATAAAGGCTGAAAAATAAGATTTGCACCAATCAGGTAGATATGAAATTGCCTTACGTCGTTAGATTTTTTTACCACTAGACAACATTACTGGTGTTCTGACGAGGAAGGATGAAAGTGGTATTTGGCCGTTTCCTATTACAGAGTACAAAATAGTATTTGACCACTTCCTATGTACTCCGCATACGTAGTAGATATTCTACCTGCCGCCTGAGTCCATGCATGCATGCAGTGGAACATTGATTGTCCAAAGTAATTGAGACCGAACGTACTTCAGTTTGGTTTGGTTTGGTATGGAGAACTACGGTCTACTGTTTTGCACATGAGGGTTAATGAGACCGGGACCTACTGCTTAAAGCCGATTCCAAACGGCTACGAACATCCATGCCATAGTGAGATTCGAACCTACGAACTCCGGTGCCGACGATCAGCGCCCTAACTAATCGGTCAGCGTTCAGCCGAACGTACTTCGGATAATCGAGAATATATCAATAATCATTTAGTTTAATATACAGTATCGCCATTCTGGAAATAACATTCGATTGTTCTGGTACTCGGTAGTATGACCTTCCAAATTTCGAAATGGGGTCTGCTTTTGTTTAGAATAGGCATGTTTGGTTTGAAGTTCTACGGTCTATTTTTTGCAACACGAGGGCTAATGAGACCGGAACCTACAGCTTAAAGCCGATTCCTAACGGCTACAAACATCCATGCCACTGTGGGATTTGAATCCACGAACTGTGGTACTGAAAGTCAGCACCCTAAACAATCAGCCATCTTTCAGCTAGGGATGTTTGAAAGTGGGAAAGAATACACTCATACCGAGAATTGTGCTTGCGAAAAGGAATTCTAAATAGGAAATTCCAAAATATTTATCTGAACTCGTAGTTTAGAAAGGACGGCTTGCATACTAAAAGAATGTGTGAATAAAAAAACTTTAAAAATGCATGTTTGTAAAGAAGTAATTTTGGATGATAGTAGAAAATGAAAATAAAGTGAAGAAGAAACCGATATCGGTTCGCGGAGAGTTACGGTTAATCGAGGTTCTACTGTAATAAATAAAAAGCAAATAATATTTTCACTTATATAGTGTTCTGAATGAAATACAATTTAAAAATTATCTTTATCATATTCAATAGTCAAAATCTCACTACATTCTTTTTAAAGTATAACTCTAATAAATTATCTTTTAATCATACATTTTATTAATTTATAAGAATAAGAGAAATTTTTCTTAAATCTAAAATTATTTTGACGTACAATGCCTATCTTTTTGTGGGGATGCATACGTACGATAAACTGCATTTTTACTACCGTGTATGCTGAAGATATAGCAATAAAGAGAGAAGTAAAATTTTAGAAAGTAATTTTTCTGTGTAAACCCTGGGTGATTTCAAGGTGTTTGTAGAAATTTGAAGTCAATGTATGTTAAATCAACACAGTGAACATTTTCAATAAAACAGAAGATTGTATGCGAAATATTTATAATTTTATTTCGAACATTTTCAACAACTCGCAATTTTATAATGAGATCTTAACCTTAATACCTTGAAACTGCAAGAAGAGCGCTAGATGAGATGTTTGTTAGGTAGATGTCCGTAGGGAGGACGTATAAAAATAGGTTTGTATGCATGAAATGAAGAATTAATGGAATAGGGTATATTAGGGGACATAACCTTTTGAGAAGTTTACTGGAGTCCTAAACCGGAATGGGTTTAGACTATTTTTGACAAGTTAGCTACACTGTATGTAAATGGTGTTTTTCTAAGATTTACCGTCATTATTAAGATCAATTTATGAATAACATCCATAAATATGTCTAAAAAATATTTCACCGAAAATAATGATTATTACTTGTTTTAAAATTTACTTTTAACTATTTTACTAATATATATCTTTATATAAAAAAAATTTTTGTCGGAGTGTTTGTAATACAGCTCTTCTTGAATGGCTGGACTTATTTTGATGTAATTTTGCGTATGTAATTAAGTTGATTCGAGAATGGTTTAGATTCACAACTTCATCAGATAGAAATTATTTTTATTAAGAATCCAGAATTGCATGCTTATTGAGATTATTATATTGCCACCTGAAATCCTTCACTGCCAACGTATATGTGAAGCAGTGGTTTGCGCAACACGCTTCAGTACGAGAACTCCCAGGATCGAACCTCCGTGCAGGCGATATGGGAATTTTAATTTAATCTAATTACGTTTATGATGACTGTACGACTGCTGGATTCAAGAATTTTTTAATTAACCTTTTCTTTATTTTTCCATCAAAACGGTGCAATCTATAATTCATTTAAAAACATTTAAAATTTTTGGATTTACAGCTTTAATACAAGACAACATCTGCCGGGTCGTTAAGTATGTATATATATATATATATATATATATATATATATATATATATATATATATATATATATATATATCAGTAAATCTTTTTAATTTATTTCTTTTAATTTGAGTTTCAATAACAAAAATGCTTTTTTCGGAAAATCGAAACCTACAATGTTACGTGATTAATACAGTAAGCACAAAGCATATAAAATATACAAACATTGAAATTAATTTTTTAAAGATATCCAATATTATTGTCAGCTTATAATTAAAATTTGTACCAAATTTCAAATTTACACATACAGTATATGTTTACTTATCGTGCTCGTATGTTGAAAAAAATATGGTTTGAGTAAAATGACTTTCGTCATAAATTAATCACTATAAACTACATAACATAAATGTAGGCCTGTTAATGATATATCCGTTAGTCTTTTTAATTTTTGTCTGTTAACCTGTTTTAGAATGAAAAATAAGCTTTTTGCTGAAATTCAAATATATAAGTTTGCATGACTGACACACTAAACACAAGGTAAATTGTGATGAAATCAAATGCAAAAAACATTTAAAAAGTGTTATACTATACAACTTTTTTAAAGTAATATTTTAATGTACTTTAACATACTCATGCAATTTACTGGCACGATTATCAAAACCTATTTCTTATGATAAAAGATCGATGGTAATTTATACAGCACGACATTCCTTTTGGTCAGAGAAAAGTTAATAATCCTGTTTCCGTTCATGGATATCGCGTTTATATTTAGTTTATAATTTGCTGAATAATGGTCAATTTTGCATGACATTTCCTCTAATATATTATAAATCAAATACCTATTTATTCAATATTACAATACACACTTAAATGGCATACTCAACAATACGATAGATACTCGTTATAACAAAGCGGGTATATAGCAAACTACAAGATAGGGAAAAATGGGAATTAAAGTTTTAGTCTAGATTTTATCCTATTATTTTTAATGTTAATCCCTCTTATGTAACTCATCAGCAAATCTAACATATTAAATACAGCGATCTTTTTTCAGTAGTATGCTGAATTCAGTAGACATAAAGATTACAAGGAGGAAGCAATTTAACAGTGAGCGTTAAAAATGTTTGACAAAGGAAATTTTATAAAATATTTTATATCTGATAAGTATGTGCTTTATTGGGGGTTTTATTTATTTATATATTTTCATATAATATATTACCACTCTAGATTCAAAAATTTATGTTTCATTAATCAACATTCGATGAACGCAATATATATATTTTTTAAATATTGTAGTTCAATATAATGAAAATCCCGTTACACACTTAAAAAGTATTATTGATTTGCTTCATATTCATTTAAAGTTTGAAACTTTCATTGTTTCTCTTTAAATTAGATTTCCTTTTTGTAAATAGCATACCTTGAACATTAAATGGCATTCAACTATTCAACTATTTCTCTATTCAACTATTCAACACATTACTCTTACGAATTACCTTTCTTTACACCTCACATTTTATGTAAATGTAAACGAGGCAAGTATTAAGATAATTTGAAAGTGTGTGACTATTTCTTGTCATATGCATATTAATCATCAAGTTCTTATTAACACATTGTGTGTGGGTACATTTTGCAGTGGAATTGTACATTGAGCGGGCGTTTTGAGCTTAAATTTAGTTATTCAGTTAAATCTCAATAGATCGAAAATTATTTAATTTTTAACCAACGTTTCGTATTTTATATTGAATTATATAAACAATTATATAAATAGAAATACATAAATAACAACCAAAAGATTTTTAACAAAAAAAAACAAAAAAAAAATTTTTTTAGTGCATAAATTTATAATAGTATCTTAAATATGAAAAATCAAATAGAAATAATAGTATATATTTTTAATTTTTTTGAATTTTTATATAAAAATTTTTCATTATAAAAATTCAAAAGAACAATCATAAAACTAATGTTTTACAGTATGGTAACGTTCAAAGCATTTTCTTCTCTATGAAGAGGTACAAGGCAAAACCCGTATTAATGCTTGTCCAGCGCTCAAGTATCAATCGTCAGAAATCGTACTAGTAAGTGTCCCACATGTAATGTGTTAATGAGATATTAAATGGTAAAAATCTATGTAAAAATTTCGATGTTTGCATTTAATACTAGTTGTATTATCCGAATGCTACAGCATCTTATGCAGAAATTCAAATTCTTACATTTTTGAAAACTTATTCGATTTTAATCCTCTAAGCGGTTTGCACGTACAGTTCCGCCAAACCGATGATGTCTTCAAAAAAGGTTGTCACATACAATTTTCGACCTCCAAAATCTCTCTGAAAATAGATGTAATGTACATTTCTGCCAGTTCTTTTACGGTAGAAAGTTCAGAACTATTGTTTAGGAGCTGCACCCCTCTTTGACTGACATTTATTGAGGGATGCACCCCTACGACTTGAGGCATAAAGACGCTGATAGCTTTTCATGGTTTTATAAATCTCTAATTCGAAGTATTTCATTTGCGGTAACTGATGTATCTCTAACTGCACCACTTAAATATCTTGATTGTCTTTCGTAAAAAAATATAAATAAGTCTCTCAAAGAATATTTTTATTTGTACTTTTAGAATCAATTATTTCTTATGGGATGATCTTCGAGACTTGACGAGCTTTATGTGTTTTAAAAATTAACAATCTATAATATCTATTGATATATATATATATTTATAACCGGAAGTAAAGGGACAATAATGAGGGTGGGTTTCCCGTATTCCATTCTAGTAGACAAAGGGTGAAGGAAAAAATCATAGAACTCTTTGGCCACTGACACAGTAAACCTTTAGCTTATTTTTGGAGACTTTTTCCACGATGTGTTCCACTCGGAGGGTTAAAGTAGGTAAATAAGACAGTTCTTTAGAAATTTCTTTAAATGTGTCTTAAGTTGCGAAGACATGCATATGTTAGAACTTTTAACTTCATAATAATTGTCTTATAACTGTCATCTGCAAGTCATAATTGTAGTTGGTTTTTACTTGTTTTAGTAGTTTATTGCATTGAATTGTGAAATTAATGGAGGTTGTTAGATACATTTTAAATACTTTAACTAGTGCATTAGTGCATTTTTAAAGTTAAGTATTCTGTTTCTATTTAGTCTAAAATCTCAAAGGTAAAAAATTGTTATCAATTGATCTTCACCATTTTGATCACGCGTTTTTCTATAGCTTGATACCATACCCTTGATTCATTCGTTGAAATGACATAAACAGAAAAAAATTTTCTTGCCTACAGGAAATTAAAATATCATCTGTATTAAACTTCTGAATGCCATTACATACAAGATAAACCAATGTTTTTTTTTAGCCCATGGATTTTATCTACAGAGGAATGCTATCGTACAGATGCTAAGCTAGAACCTTGAAACTCGGTGCAACAAATTGAAACTCTAGTCGCTAGTATATCTTGAAAGTATAAAATTTTAGTTATAAAGACAATGGATCTAAGTTATATATTGTATCAAATATGCTTGTAAATAAGATAAATCACGTACAAGAAAGTAAATAACCAGCCTCTTATGCATTGATGTCTTGTATAGCTAGAGATAAAAAGAAAATCTGAACTAAAGGACAATATTTATCAGACACTGTTTTGACCATTGCCATCATATGCAGTAAATGACTACCGTGAATAATAAGTTACTAAATTTCTTAAACGTTTATAAAAAATAAAATTGAAACTGTGCCTCGAAAATCAAATAATATATAAACAAGCATAATAAAAAAATACAGGAAATAATTATAACTCTCTTATTATAATAATTATAATTATTCTAATAAGTATAATTCTCTAAGATAATTATAATTAACTCTTTGCACTGAAGGGCTCCGGAGCGGAGCCATTTATAATTTGTCTTCAAATTCGAGGGCTCCACTAAGTAGACAATGCAAATAATTTTCATGTTTTAACCCTCTGACTGCTCAATTAGTAAACCGAGATACCTTCAAAAATTGAGAATTTCTTTTTCATATATTAAATCTATATATATTGGAGAATTGAAATACACATTTTATCTTTCTAAAATAGTAGTTTTATATTGATTTTTATCATGAGATACTACGATTTCAGAAAAACTAATTTCATATGTTATCACATACAAAATTTATTTTTAAATATATTTCAATTGAATTACATAATGTCTATAATTTTATTATGTAATATAACTATAGTATTAGTCATATAAATCTATTTATTGCATAATTAAACATTTAATACTATATAAAATATATTTCACTGTGTAAAAGTGAAACAGAATTGTTTCAGATGTTTATTACATAATTAAACATCTAATACTATATAAAATATATTTCACTGTGGAAAAGTGAAACATAATTGTTTCAGATGTTTATGACATAATTAAACATCTAATACTATATAAAATATATTTCACTGTGGAAAATTGAAACAGAATTGTTTCAGATGTTTATTACATAATTAAACATCTAATACTATATAAAATATATTTCACTGTGGAAAAGTGAAACAGAATTGTTTCAGATGTTTATTATATAATTAAACATCTAATGCTATATAAAATTTATTTCAGTGTGAAAAGCTAAACATTATTAAACAGTGCAAAGGCGGAATACGTTCCATTATAAAGGAAGAATAATACATGCCCACGAAAATAGCGGGATGAGAATATTTTGCTACATTTTCAGTTGCCCGTGGAAATCGCGGGATGAGCAGTCAGAGGGTTAACATAAGAACAAAAACAAATCGTAAAATCTAATTATTTTGCATTGTCTCTAGAGGAACCCTCGAGTTTGAAGACAAATTTTAACTGGCTCGGCTCCGGAACCCTCGAGTGGAAAAGTTATAATTATCGAATTATAATAATTATAATTATTATAATAAGTATAATTCTCTAATATAATTATATTTAACCCTTTGCACTCGAAGGCTCCGGAGCGGAGCGATTTATAATTTGTCTTCAAATTCGAGGGCTCCGCTAAGGAAACAATGCAAATAATTTTCAGTTTGTAACATAATAAAAGCTAATCATAAAAACTAATTATTTTGCATTGTCTCCCTAGCGGAACCCTCGAGTTTGAAGAAAAAATTTAAATGGCTACGCTCCGGAACACTCGAGTGGAAAAATTATAATCATCTTATAATAATTTAATAATTATAATTATTATAATAAGTATAGTTCTCTAAGATAATCATAATTAATAAAAGTATCTTTCCTGAAATAATACTTAAATAAAGAAATGATTATTGAACTTTTTCCTGTCAGATTATATTATCTCCACCTGTAATTTAATAGCTTTGCAAAAATAACATTATTTTAAGGTATCCGTCTACGTTCAAAACGTCATTTTTTGCCAAAAATCATAATTTTTTTTTAATTTCTCTATTGTAAAATTTCAACTTTTAGACTTCTAAATCTGTTTTTGTTTTGTTTCTACGGTATTGTAAAGACAATTTACAGCTGTTTAAACATCAGTGACAGCTGTCGAAACAAAATGGAAGTAGCAACTTTAGGTGTAATGATTTAAACCATCCCTTCAATATTAGTGTAAATAATATTAGAATAATTTTTAAAATTCATTTTCTGTGGTATAGAGTAAATTAATAAAATAATAGTAAAATTGAGCTTGTAAGCCTAACAATACATGCGTTTACATAACTGTCTTGTACATCTGCAGCTGGAAATTTTCTTCCAACTTTCACTACGTACAAAGTTTAAATTTATATAGAACTTGGACCAAGGGTAATTGACCTGGTGCATTTTAGGCCTGCACAGAGTAAAGGTGGATGCATGATACATTTTTTGAATCTTAAATGGGACATTTTCTCAAACAAATAGAACACCTGGAAAAACCTTATATTCGATGATCACATTTGATGGTCATATTTGACATATTAGACAGTAAAACAAGGGATGGACTATAGAATCACCATTTACTGCCTCCCATAAAACTCAAGTCATGCAATGCAACCTTTGGATGTCGAAGTATTTGCCTTTATGAAGTGTGCCTGGGAAAAATCCTAAAGATGGGGTACACGAGAGCTGTTCTTAAGGTATCCGTCTACAATAAAAACCTCAATTTTTGCCAAAATTCATAATTTTTATAATTTCTCTATTGCAAAATTTCAACTTTTAGGCTTCTAAACCTGTTTTTGTTTTTTTCCTACGGCATTTTAAAGAAAAATTACAGTTGTTTAAACATTAGCGACAACTATCAAAACAAAACGGAAGTAGCTACTTCAGACTGGAAGTTGTGAATTTAAAGAGTTTTAAAGAACAACTTGGACAAAACTTCTTTAAATTTTCATGAAGATTAAACATTTTTCTAGTATTTTTAATAATTAGCAACTTGGCAATTAGAAACTTTTTGAGCAAGAAAGTGTTTTAATTTTTTAATAGTTAAAGTTGCTTTCATAAATTTCAAATGTGCTTTTCTCAGAACGGTATTTTTAATAAAACGTCTAAACTTGAAATGTGATTTCTCAAAAAGTTCTTGTTGAAATATTTTGTTGAAAATTATTATGAATGCTTTTGATAGTATTTACTAGTAAATGACCTAAAAGCTTAAATTTGGATAATTTTTAATGATGTTACACTCATAGTTAGATATAAAGGTAATGAAAATTCGTTAAAAATTCAATGTGTATGATTTTGAAGGACCAAAATTTTTTACCAAATGTAAATTAAGCAAAGATTTTAGGGGATTCACTAGTCCAGTGTATAAGAAATGTGTTGAATGAAAAAATATTGAAATAATTTAATTTATTAAAAAATTAGACCTTTTGTAAAAACCCGATTTTTTTTACTAAATAATTCTTCATTTAGTAGCAATTTCATAAAAAGTTCTCCAGGAATAAAATTTTTAAGTTCAATTCTCTATGATAATATAAAAAATAAATCTAAAAATGTAAAAACATGAACTAGTTTCTAAGTTTAAAGAAAAAAGTTCTCCGAGCGTAGATGGATACCTTAAAAGAATAATAAAGTGTCCATATGATAACAATAAATTTCAATAAACGAAAATAAATGTAAATTGCATTCAAATTCTTAAATATATTACTTTGCTAACTTTTAAAAAAACTGTTGATATTTTTCGGTACATAATTAGCAAAATAGTTTTTGAAATAGTTTATAATACCTAAAAACTCAATTTCCTCTGCCCTTTATTTGATAACTGTTTAATATATCCTTTACAAATTTACGTTGACGAAACCTATTACAGAAGCGTTGTTTCATTTGCAACATCTGTCATATTTAACATGTCATATTACTAGATGTTCATTATAGAACGCGGAATAACCCATTCCCTCCGCAGAAATATGAAACTGATGATTTATTCACAAACGATACCACAGTTCCAAATCGATCGTTTCAGTTTTCGACATGGTTATATTTCTCTATAATAATTATGAAGCAATTTTCCAAACGAACATGAAGTTTAATTCTATGTGTCAAGCAAATGTCCCATTTGATTACATGTATCCTCTTCCATATATATTAATATGCCTTTTAAATGCCCTAAGCCTTATAAATGAGAATATAATTTTTTAATGCGGAACTAACTTTAATTAACTTTAAATTATTATTATTATTATTAAATATGAAATTATCAGCGAAGTATCGTGTAGAATATTTATAAATCTCCATCTCCATTAGAGGTTTTTTTTTCTTCTCTATGCATCTCTCTAGTGAAATTTAATGAGCAGCAAATTCAATTAATTTCCGAAAACCGGTTTAAGTTTATCCTGGAAACGATATTCATTTTTACCTTAGAACTGATCATTCATGCAATAATTTGATTATGTATGTTTTATGTTTCGCAATATGTTTTGTAACTGTCTTATATATTGGAAATGAGAATTTAATTTTTAAAAATTACTGAATGCCTTAAATCAACGTCACAATTGTAACTGAATTTATCTGCAAAGGAATGTCTAGTATTTTTATAAGTTCCGTTATCTTTACTTTTCATTCTACGCATAACTCTCTGATGAAATCAAATGAACAGTAAATTCAAGAAATTTTCGTAATCAAGTGTAATTTATTCGTTTCAAGTAATTCAAATAGAATCAGTTATCTTATATTTTACCCTAAAATCCATTTACGGTTTCTTTTTTCTATTTAATTATGTATGATGATCAAATGATACATGTATCAATTAAAATGGATCCTGCATAAAATTATTTGATTATGAAATACTGTTTTATGTTTCTTAAGGTATTCGTCTAAGGTATTTTTTTAAATGTAGAAACTAATCCATGTTTTTATATTTTTATATTTATTTTTTTATTATCATAGAGAATTGCTCTTAAAATATTTATTCCTGAAGAAGTTTTTATAAAATTTCTAATAAATGAAGAAAATTTAGTAAAAAAACCGGGTTTTTTCAAAAGGTCTAATTTTTTAATAAATTAAATTATTTCAATATTTTTGATGCAACACATTACTTATACACTGGACTAGTGAATCAAGTAAAATCTTTGCTTAATTTACATTTCGTAAAAAATTTTGGTCCTTCAAAATTTTACACATTGCATTTTTAACGAATTTTCTTTACCTTTATATCTAACTATGAGTGTAACATCATTAAAAATTATCCAAATTTAAAGCTTTTATGTCATTCACTAGTAAATACTATCAAATACTATCAAAAGCATTCATAATAATTTTCACCAAAATATTTTAAGAACTTTTTGAGAAATCACATTTCAAGTTTCAACATTTTATTAAAAATACTGTTTTGAGAAAAACGCATTTGAAGTTCTGAAAGCAACTTCAACTATTAAAAAATTAAAATACATGTTTAAAATTCCACACACTTTCTGGCTTCAAAAGTTTCTAAATGTCAAGTTGCTAATTATTAAAAATACTAGAAAAATGTTTAAACTAATTTTCATTAAAATTTAAACAGTTTTGTCCAAAAAATGCTCTTTAAATTCACAACTTCCGGTTCCAAAGTCGCTACTTCCATTTTGTTTTGACAGCTGTCACTGATGTTTAAACATCTGTAACTTTTCTTTAAAATGCCGTAGAGACAAAACAGAAACAGATTTAGAAGCCTAAAAGTTGAAATTTTACAATAGAGAAATATGGCAATATGACTTTTTACAATATGATTTTTGGCAAAAAATGACGCTTTCAACGTAGACGGATACCTTAATATGTTTTGTAACTGCCTTAAACCTTAGAAATGTGAATTTAATTTTAAAAAAAATTCTGAATCTATCTTAAATCGATGTCATTATTGTAACTTTGAATTACTCATCTAATAAACATCAATATAATAACCAATAAATTCAAGTAATTTTCGTAATCATGTTTTTTTTATTACTTTTCAAGTAATTCAAGTAAAATGAGTTATTTTATAGTTTACTCTAAAATCCATTTACAGTTTCTTTTCTTTTTTAATTATATATGATGATCAAATGATGCATCTCTTAATTAAAATTGATCATACATAAAATTATTTCATTATGCATTACTGTTTTATGCTTCTTATTATATTTTGTAGATGTCTTAAAAATGTGAGTTTAATTTTTTTTTTAAATTCTGAATACTTTAAGTTGATGTCATTATTGTAACTAATAAACGTCTAGTATTTTTATAAGTTCCTGTTATCTTCCCTTTTCACACTACGCATAACTCTCTGGTGAATTAAACGAACAATAAATTAAAGTAATTTCCATAATCAAGTGTATTTTATAATTTTCAAGTAGTTCAAGTAAGATCAGTTGCCTTATAGTTTACTCTAAAATTCATTTACTGTTTCTTTTCCTTTTTAATTATATATGGTGATCAAATGATGCATCTATTTATTAAAATTGATCATACATAAAATTATTTCATTATTAAATACTGTTTTATTCTCCTTAATATGTAGCTGTCTTAGACATGTGAATTTAATTAAAAAAAAATTCTGAATCTATCTTAACATGATGTCACTGTTAATAAGTTTTAATTACTCAACAAATAAACGTCTGGTATTTTCAAACCGAAATCTTCCTTTCTCACTTTACATAGGACTCTTACATAGGATTACATACGATTAAATGAGCAATAAATTCAAGTAATTTCCATAATAAAATGTATTTTATACTTCTCTAGTAATTCAAGTAAAATCAGTTATCTTAAATTTTACCCTGAAATCCATTTACTAATTTTTAAATTTAATTGTATATGATAATAAATTGATGCATGTGTTAATTAGAATCAATCATGCGTAAAATCCCTTCCTCATGTACATTATGTTTCATGTTTCCTAATATGTTTTGTAACTATCTTAAGGCTTTACATTTTTTTAAAATTCTGAATATATTTTTAATCGATTCACCAATTATATCTAACTGTGAATTTATCAGCAAAGAAAAGTCTAGTATATTTACAAGATCAGCTATCTTCCCTTTTCACATTACGCATAACTCTCTGGTGTATTAAATAAGAAATAAAGTCAAATAATTTCCTTAGTTAAAAGTAGCTTTTTCTTTTCAAATAATTCATGTAAGAACAGTTATCTTAAATTTTGCATGAAAAGTATTGATGGATTTTTTTTTCAATTTAATTATATACGATAATCAATTGATGCATATACGTATTAATTAGAAGTAACTACTCATGCATAATATCATTTGATAAGGTACACTCTGTTTTATGATTTTTAATATGTTTTGTAACTGTCTTAAGCATTAGGAATGAGAATTTAATAACTAGAAGTTACTGAATTTATCTGAAATCGATGTCCCAATTGTAACTATGATTTTATCATCAAAGGAACTTCTAGCATTCTGTTATAAGTCTAAGTTCCGTTATATAAGTCTGATCCGTTTTATAAGTTTCTTTTCGTTCTGCACATAACTGTCCGGTGAAATTAAAAGAACAGGAAATTCAAGAAATCAAATGTATTTTATTTAAATAATTCAAGTAGAATCAGTTCTCTTAAATTTTACCCTGGAATCCCTTTACAGTAATCGTCAATTTAATTATGTATGATGATCAATTAATGCATGTATTATTTATGTATAATAAAATATCCTAATTTTTATAAATGAGAATTTTTTTAAGACTGAAACAAACTTAAAATGAGCTCACAATAAATAATATATAAGAACTTATTAGCTAAAGAGACATTTAATATTTCTTTCAGTTTCTGCTACCTTATCACTATGTACAATCTTCGCTGTTAACTATAATAAACAATATTTTTAACAACATTCATACACGATATTTTTTATACATTTGGCTTTATATTTGAATATTTGGGACTGTACCAAAATGCGATTGTTGTAATGTACTTACAACACTAACACAAGTGTTCGTTCTCAAAGAAGAAACACAGTAAAAATATATTACCTTATATTTGAACTAAAACATTTATTATGTACACTAATTATTTACAGGCATTATTTCTGAATTAATACATATAACATTCATTACTTGAAGTTCATCATTATACAAAAATTAATTACAATTTTCTTTTTGTTTTTATACGTTATCAAAAGATTCTGAGACCCAAGGTAATAATTATGAATATTAAGTTTACCCCTAGTAATTACAGGGGAGCAGGCTGGGGCCATTGTGATCAGGCTGTCATCAGGCTGTACGTCGGTGCTGGCGTGCAGGCACGGGATTTCAATGTCTATCAGCTCTTGAATCCCGACTTCGACTCCTTCTTTCCACTCTTTTTCACAAGTCTTCACATCGGTTTCACGCCTCATTATTTTCTTTGCCAATCACTTTTTTCCCACATCTGCACCCCCTACGGGAGTGCAGGTGGGCTAATTAAAATGGCCCCCTTGGTGAAAGGTGGCATTTATGCTTATCCCCTGCCTCCATAACTCACTGCTACATCCCTGTCTGGGCTTCACTGTTGCTCTCGTTCCACGCCGTTATGTATAACTCCTCCGCAGGGGTCCCCACTAAAACTCGAAGTCAACAGCTGCACCTCCATTCTTCTTCGAAATTTAATCCACAGCTGTATATGCACATACTGACCACCGTGGGAAAGTATATTGGTACAGCGATATTAGTTTTATATTGCATTAAGATATTTTTCTAAATCTTTTAAAATTATGATGTTGCCCAGAAAATTTTAAAAATTGAATTTTTTTAATAGTTGTATAATTTTATTTAAAGTTTTAATATTATTAATTAATTTATACTTCGAAGTACATGAGTACAAACTTCCAAACTTTTAATCATTCCCAAACTGTTTTCACTTCCTATTAATGCCAATATTGAATTGATACAAAAATCCTTACAAAAGTAAGGCTATTTTACTGTTGGTTGAGGTAAGGTATTGTAGTTCAGGAAATAACACAGAACAGGAATTTTTTAGCTTTGATTCTGTACTAGGGCGAGCAGAGTAATAGCTACTCCTGCTATCAATAGCAGAAATAATAAAGTTAATGTTTGTCTAGACCAATTCTACAAACAGGAATATCTCTAACATTATAGAATTTTAAATATATATAATTTTATTCAAAGTTTTAATATTATGAATTAATTTATACTTCGAAGTACATGAGAACAAACTACCAAACTTTTAATCATTCCCAAACTGTTTTCACTTCCTATTAATGCCAATATTGGATTGATACAAAAATCCTTACAAAAGTAAGGCTATATTACTGTTGGTTGAGGTAAGGTATTGTAGTTCATGAAATAACACAGAACAGGAAATTTTTAGCTTTGATTCTGTATTAGGGCGAGCAGAGTAATAGCTACTCCTGTTATCAATAGCAGAAAGAATAAAGTTAATGTTTGTCTAGACCAATTCTACAAACAGGAATATCTCTAACATTATAGAATTTTAAATGAACCACTTTGATATCCTGACATTGAGAGAAAAAAATAGTATCATTGAAAAAAGAAATTTCCATTCAATCCCATTTTCTCGCTTCTAGGTGAACTTAGATTTAAATCTTTCACCTGTAAAACTGAATGGAAATATAGAAAGGTCTTTTATTCCAGTTTCTTGTAAAATTGAAACTGCAAATTCTCCAGTTCAGCTGTGGTGAATAGGGAAAACTTAAGGTAAAGAAACAAAATATAATGTTGCTTAGATCTACTTGTATCTAACTTTGTGTATCTTTCACATATGATGAAAAAACTACTAAGCATAATCAGATGCGGCTTTCTTTTATATTTCTAAGAAATATTTCTTTAATATACTAAGGCTTTTTTTTATAGAAATTAGATTTAATTTTTTATAAGACTTTTTAAAGAATTTTCATCAGAGCAACTTCTTTGAAATACAAATGAATTCCAAGGTATGTGGTGCTTAGTTTGTAATCTATACCAATAAAACGATAACTCGGTTGATTTCTGTCTGCACATCAAAAATTGCTAAACTTATTGAGATGGAATGGTAATTTTTTCAACAAATATATCTAAAAATTTTCAGTCGAAAAACACTAGAAAATGCTAAAACCAAACAGGCTAATATAACTGAGAAAATTTTAAAGACTTAATAAATAAAAGGAACAAATATTAGAAATCATTTGGTAAAAAATATGAGCCGAGTATGTGGACTAACCAAAATGCAAACCCAAACAGACTAATATAACTGGGATCAATTTCTAAAGACTTAATAAATAAAAAAATAATATAAACCTTTAGTAAAAAATATGAGCCGAAAATGTGGACTACCAAAATATAAACCCAAACAGGTTAATATAACTGGGAGAAAATTCTTAAGACTTAATAAGAAAAATAGTAAAAACCCTTTGGAAAAAAATATGAGCAGAAAATGTGGACTATTCAAAATGTAAACCCAAACAGACTAATAACTGGAATAAATTCCTAAAGATTTAATAAATAAGAAAAATATTACAAACCCCTTGGTAAAAAAAATGAGCAGAAAGTGTGGACTAACCAAAATGCAAACCCAAACAAACTAATATAACTGGGAGAAAATTCTAAAGACTTAATAAATAAGAAAAATATTAGAAACCCTTTGGTAAAAAATATGAGCGGAAAATGTGGACTAACCAAAATGGAAACCCAAACAGACTAATATAACTGGGATATAAATTTCTAAAGACTTAATAAATAAGAAAAATATTAGAAACCCTTTGGTAAAAAATATGAGCCGAAAATGCGAATCAGGTTAGAAAAAGTAAATGCACCGCCATTTCTAAAACGATAGCACATAATGTATTTGATGAACATATTCTAATAATTTTCTCCACTCAAATAAAATTACTGCTATATTGCAAGCAAACTACGTTAAAGAGTAGAATTTACCTTGTGCGATGATTGCAAATTCTGTTAAGAAATCCTCAAAGGAGAATTCGTGGAAAACTCTTTTTTTTTTCTTTTATGTCTTAGTCAGCTTAATGAACTGAATATTTTAAAAAAGATTAGTTAAAATAATATAGAAGGTTATTTTCCTTTAAATTTAATTATATAAAATCAATATTACTAAACCTTGGTACTGATGTTTGGTGTTATATTTCCATATGGGGCTATATGTTATTTTATTATCCTTATTAAAATTATTTTAATGTTATAGTATCCTTAGATTTAAATTCGTAAATTTCCTTTGTTATTTGGTTTCTCAGCTATAACTGCCAATCTATTTTGAGAATATATTAAGCTTGGATAATTGTGCTAACTCTTTCCCTATTTCAGTTTCCTAGTTTATAAATATTTTATGTGAAGACACGAATTCAGAGGCTCCTTTTCGTTTGGAATAAAAGGCTTTCTATTTCAATTATTGTTGACGTTCATGTTATAATTGTATGTATTTATAGTAATTCTATGGATTACGCTCTGACTACAAATTTAAATAATAATAATAATAAACATATCTTTCAAAATCTATCATTTGCTCTTGAAAGTTAAACATATTAAGAAAATAAGTGTTATTTGCAAGTCTCTGTTTAATGTAACATCTATGGACAAAAGATATTTCAGTTGAATACGATTGTAATTTTATAATACCATTAAGAATAGCTTATGTAAAATAAACGAAATTACTAAGGGATTTATTTTTGATGCTAATTGAATCATTCTGCAATACAAATATTTCATCAATACATCCTGAAATGTCAACATAATGCCATGAATAGAGAATAACGTGCACTGTTCAGAATTTAAAATTGCAAGAGAAATAAATATAAATATGCTAAACAATGCTCAAACTTAATTAGCTTTAATGAATAAATTGTACTCAGAAATTAATTATTTGAAAGAGATATTCGTTGAATAGTACTTGATGATTTCTAAGTTTCCATTAATATGTCGAAATGTTTTTACTAATTCCATTGAAGGTTATACGAAATTTTTGAATACATCAATACATGAAAGGTTTGAGTGTTCAAGTATTCTCGAGTTTCTTATAACTCAATCATCTTATGTTTTTTAATAAGTTTGTTTTTTCAAATTATATCGGATGGATTTAAAATTAAAAAAAGATAATAAGTAATGAAATTAGTGTTGTTGTTATTTGTAAAATTTTAATCATAGCGGGAAATACCTCAGTTATGTCATACCTGTCTTCTAGAATAAATACGAAAACACATCATATCCCACCAAATCAAATTACACAATTTTAAGCAATATTATCTTAAATATTAATTTATATACTTTAAAAACATGGCTATACACATATAAACCAGAAAACTAACACTATGAGTCCTCAAAATCTGAATTATTTCCTTTTAATAGACAAAATGAAAGTTCATTTAGGTATAAAGTTAACAAATATAGATCACCATGACACGTAAGAATTTCATTAATATAAAAGTTTGTAATTTGATGGATACTAACGTTATAAAAGATAGTTTATAATATATATGTATGTCCATAATTAAATGTCTCTACTTTAAAGTTGTCTGTAGTCAAAATTATTGTACAAGAAGGTATGAAAATTTTGAATACAAAATAATGAAAGGTTTGAGTGTTCAATTTCTCGAGTTTCTATACGCATTCATCTTATTTTTTTTAATTTGATTTTCAACATACATATGCAATACCATTTAATAAAAATTAATAGTTCGTAAATAAGAATGTTTAAATGATTTTAATAGTTCTTGGTTTGTCAAAACTGACTAGATGTTTCGAATACCTCTAAAGACTAAATCCAATAGTAGGATAGCGTGACCGATCGCAGTTCGTCCAAAATCAAATCATGATATCATCATATAGTCAAATAGACAAAAAATAAATCAAAAATAATAAAAAAAAAAAAATCAAAAAAAAATGATAGTAAAAAAAAAAAAAGACAAACTAAAAAAAAAGAGAGAAATGAAGAACATACAAAAAAAAAAAAATAAAGACTAAAAATCCAATAATAAACCGATCGCAGTTCGTCCTGGGAAATGAGGAGAACATGTCTTACAATGATGTCTTTCAGATCAGGTTCTTGGTTTGTCAAAACTGACTAGATGTTTCGAATACCTCTAAAGACTAAATCCAATCGAAGGATAGCGTAACCGATCGCAGTTTGTCCAGGGAAATGAGGAGAACATGTCAGGAAATGATGTCTTTAAACACAGGTATAGTTTTTGGTTTGTCAAAACTGATTAGATTTTTCAAATACCTCTAAAGACTAAAGCCAAGATGGAGCTCCTCTACACATTAGGCCGAACGAGGACCAAATGTTAAAATGTTGTTCGAAAGAGTTCGCAGGTTCGAATTCCACTGTGGGCATGGAAGTTCGTAGCAGTTTGTAATCAACTTTAAACAGTAGGTCCTGGTCTCATTAGACCTCGTGTCCAAAACTGTAAACTGTAGCTCTCTAAACCAAACCAAATCTCCAAGTATTAGCCTTCCTGATAAGAACGTTCTCAAAAATCAATTTATATAAGAATGCGTCATAAGCCGCCAATTTTCTAATGTGTGGCCACCCGAATCCACAGGCATTAAACCATATGAAATTTAGTACTTTGTAGTATAGAAATTGAATTATGGACACCGTGTGTGTATAATATTAGAGTGTGTGTGTTTAGTAATCTAATTAAATAGAAACTTTGAAATAATTTATCAGGATATATGCTTTTGAGAATCTTCTCTTAATATAACAACCACTTGTTCATTTCTTTCCAAATCCTTTAAAATTTTATTCTTATATCATACAACACATTTTATATTCTCTAAATAATAAATGCAAAGAATTTCGGCTGTTATACAGTGAAAGCTATAGCTAAATACATGCATTATTACAAAAGATAAAATATGATAAACGTAACAGTAACGCATAATTGACAGTCGTTAAAATAAATCTAAATGAAGAAAAATATTCGGTATCGTTAAACAAGCTAGAATCATCATCTGAAAAGCTCTTAATCTCATAATCACCATGCTTAGAGTCTAAGTAGTCTTATATTTAATATCCATCTATCTATCTACCTATCTATATCTATATATAACAGTTATATAATACTAGCAATGCGAAAATATTTGATAAAAGCTGCAATCCAAACCTTCAAAATTTTTGAGGTGGACGGGGGAATATGAGCATTAAGCTCATATCCTTTATGTTGCATTAAAATATTTTGAAGTGTTTCTTCCTCAGTAAATATTCACGAATTTTACGTAATATTGCTTAAAAAGTTTACTAGATTTTATGTATGTTAAGTATTTTGGTATTCAATACATAAATGCAATGTCATAAGTGGTAAGAATATCGAAAATCTTAGAGTAAAACAATCTGAATAAAAATGTTTTGTCTTCTTCTATTAAAGTTTGTGAATTCTAGAAGAAAACTGATTGTTTTTATGACACGTAATTTGAGCTATTACTGTAAACAATCAATATGTAGCTCAATTATTATTGTTACTACCATTATATCATTGCCTGAGTGTGGAGGGATTTTACTTCACATTGATCTTTTCCCCTCACTTTGATCATTTCAACAAGGCTGTGTCGAGTAACTTCTAGTGTGTTTAGTAATTTCACCTGTATAATCTTATCTTACTAAATATGTTTATTCATGGTGAACTCCCATTTGCTTTACACAAGGAAAACTTAGGAAATATTCACTCAATTCAAACAGTTAATTAGGTCAATTAATGTGATTCATAACCAAAAATGAGACATGATATTTTTACTTATCTTCCTTCTTGATAATCTTTTTTCTTCCATTTCTTCAAAAGATCATTTTAAACTTCATTACAAGTTAAAATGCAGCTATTTGGATTTTTATTTTGATTTGCCTCTTTTCAAAGATGGAGGAAGATATTTATTAGAAATTTTATAATTTATCGAGCATGAAATTTTGCTAGTAGTTATGCAGAAAAAAAATTCTCCAATTTAATGCCTCTTAAATGAACATTAATGTTTTGGCTTTGAGATTTGTCTTTTTTAAAAAAAATGATGTAATTTGTTTTTTAGTTTGTTTAGTTTAAACAGTTTTCATATTTCTACTTAGAACGCCTCAATTAATCCTAAAACAATTTTATTTTACTGTAATTTTTATTGATTCTATGATCTTTGGGACTTATTTTCCAAAAAAATAATTTATAGATTGTTTTAAATCATATTCTGATTTTAAGACAAAAAGATTTAATAATGCTTTTATGAATAGGGAGTAATAATCCATCCCAATTTGAAATGTATAACCTATGAAAGCCGCAAAAGGCAGATTCTTCAAAAAGTGAAGGCAGCTTTGAACAATGGATTGACAACAGCTTTTTTCACCCTTTTCAGATCCTCGGGTTTTCTTTACTTTAATACCATTTTTAATTTATCACCTTTCTCAATCTACTAAATACAGTATACACACTTAAAAAATTAACACATTGTATGCGGGACACGTGTTAGTAATTTTTCTGACGATTGATTCTTGAACGCGGGTCAAGTACGGGTTAGTGTAACAACATGGTTTGTGGGTACAAAAATAACGGTTTATGCAGGAAAAAAGAAGCCGAATGTTCTTGTCTACTACATATTCTGGGAAAATTTAGACAAATAAAAACTAGTTTCTACATCAGTCGATGCGGAACCACAGAAAGGGAAAGTTGATTAAAAAAATCAATTTAGATTTAAAATTAACTTTTTATTTATCCTTGCGAAAATTATATTAATGTGTATGTACCTTCACACAATGTGTTAAGATTCTATGGAGAGTCTTCACCTCACCTCTGTGATCTAAGGACCCAGCCAGTTTTCAACTCTAACCCATCCTCAAGTATGCCTCTGAATGGATGTTGGTTGAAAGAAAAAGGTTATATCGGAAACAGATCATGAATAATTTCTTTCTAAAACTTTTTAAAAAGAAATTTGACTTGAGATAAACCTAAGAACAATATTTTAATGACTACTTAAAACTCTGCCGTTTTCTGAGAAGATGAGGATAAAATGTTGATGTTCTAAAAATAAATTAGTAATAAATAACTAATATCTAAACCTTTATCAAAGACAATTTGACGCGACAGTACTACAATCTACTTTCTTTTTATCAACTGAGTGAGTGATGAGTGAATTTCTTTCTGAAGTAGAAGGAGAATTAATTCATTGATATGAACTAAATCTCTAAAGCTAAAGCACATTTCACACTATTGATTAGGACGATCATATTATTTTTAAAAAACAAACAAAAATTTGTCACAAAGTGTCGTCTTCTCAAAGTATGAAATTAAAACTGTTGAGATTTAACTGAATGACTAAATTTACACGCAAAACGCCCACTCCCGGTACAAGTACCCCACCCCTGTGATTTAAGAACCCTGTCAGGTTTCAACTTTGACTTATCCTCAAGTATGCCTCTGGATGAATTTTTGTTGAAAGAAAAAGGTTATATCAGAAACAGATCATGAATAATTGCATTCTAGACCTTTTTAAAATGAAATTTGAGTTGAAATACACATAAGAAAATTATTTTACTGACTTTTTTAAACTATAACTTTTTCTGAAAAGATGAGAATAAAATGCTGATTCTGTAAAATAGATTAATAATAAAGAATTAATATCTAAACCTTTATCTAAGGCAATTTGACGAAACAGAACTACAGTCTTCTTTCTTCTGACTAACTATGTGATTAATGAGTGAATTTCTTTAAGAAGTAGAAGAAGAATTAGTTCATTGCTATGAATTAACTCTCTAAAGCTAAAGCACATTTCACACTATTGATTAGGACGATCATACTATTTTTAAAAAACAAACAAAAAATTGTCACAAAGTGTCGCCTTCTCAAAGTATGAAATTAAAATACTGAAAAAAATATTTATACTCTAAAAAAGAACAGTATTAATAAGCTCCTATCTGATAGAGGAAATCTGACTAGAAATCCACCTGAAAGTACTATAATTTACTTATTTCTTATCAACAGGAAACTGAGATACGACGTCTGGGAGAGAGAATTTTCCGAAACATAAACCATTATAATCCACTGTTATGATTTTATTCTTTATTAGAACAAGAATCGAATTCCTACTAAACAAAACATACACAAAAAAAGGACAGCAAAGGGTTGGTTTGGTTTATCAAATAATGAATTTCAAATGCTGAAAACATTTATGCTCTAAAAAGATCAATAATGAAGAAATGCTATCTAAGGAAATTTGACTTGAAATCCACCTGAAAGTACTATAATTTACTTACATCTTACTAATAGGAAACTGAGATAGATACAACATTTGAGAGAGCGAATCTTTCCGAAACATAAACCATTATAATCTATTACTATGCATTAATTCTTTATTAGAACAAGAATCAAATTTCTAATAAAAAAATACACAAAAGAGGCCAGCACATGGTTGTTTTATCAAATAATGGAAAAAGTGTGCTCTTAAAAAGCTTAATAATGAAGAACTGCTACCTATCAAAGAAAATTTGACTTGAAATCCAACTGAAATTATTATAATCTATTGAATCCTCATCAACAGGAAACTGAATTACATACAACGTTTAGGAGTAAGTATCTTCCCGAAACAGAAGCCCTTATAATCCATTGCTATAAATTAATTCTTTATTAGAGCAAGAATCGAGTTCCTAATAAACAAAACATACATAAAAGAGGACAGCAAAGGGTTGTTTTTATCAAATAATGTATTTAAAATGCTGAAAAACATTTATTCTCTTTAAACAATGTTGTAAGAATTTTTAGGAGTTTAGGAAAAGTAACAAATTTCTTTATTCCGACACGACAGATTACAGTCAAGCTAACTGCTGCCCTGTTGAGTAGCAGCGTCGTTTTTATTTTACATTTGGGCATCCTCACTTCATTTCACTTGAAAAATCATTTCATTTTCAACATGCTCTAAAAATGTTCAATAATGAAGATCTGCTACCTATCAAAGAAAATTTGACTTGATATCCACCTGAAAGTACTATAATACACTTACTTTTTATCAACAGGAAACTGAATTAGATAACAACGTTTAGGAGTGAGAATCTTTCCGAAACATAAGAAATTATAATCCACTGTTATGAATTAATTCTTTTTTAGAACAAGGATCGAGTTCCTAAGAAACAAAACATACACAAATTGTTTGTATCAAATAATGAATTTAAAATGCTGAAAAAATTTATGCTCTAAAAAAGCTCAATAACGAGGAACTGCTACCTATCAAAGGATATTTGACTTGAAATCCACCTGAAAGTACTATAATCTGCTGACCCCTTATCAACAGGAAACTGAATTAGATACAACGTTTAGAAGTAAGTATCTTTCCGAAACAGAAGCCATTATAATCCACTGCTATGAATTAATTCTCTACCACTATTAATCTCCAGATATCCTATAAATTCGAGTCATTAAGTTCACGTTACTACTGGTAAAGAACTCTTAAATAGATTAAGAGAAAGAGCAATTTGCTCTGACCTTAGAAGGGAATTTTTATTATCAAGGATAATTAAAATCTATAGCATTTTTTAGCATCCTAACCGGATACGTAATTCTTAAAAAATCGCAAAATTCTGCCTTTTAATTAAATACCTAAGACGAGGAAAATATAACAACGAAACAATTCCACAAAAAAAGAGTAATAGATTTGTGTTAATTTTTACATCAGTTTTAAAATTTACCCTTCTCAAGATAAAAAACATTCTTCCTACATTCTAAGAAATTACTTTACACAACAAATTAAAGAGCTGCTGTTTAACTGATAATGGAATTTTGCGTTTAATTTAAGAAAGTAAACAATGGTATGAAAGCTAATTTTGTAGATTATTGATAACAAAGTGTCATTAATATTAAAAGCGGAAAATTAGGAGGAAAATTTTTGCTAAACATAGAAAGAATGTAAGATTAAATAGTGTAATTTTAATTAAAGTATAACAAATCGTATTATGCATAAAAGGAAAGAACCAATTAGCTAAAAAGAAAGAAAAAGAAACAGTTTTCTTTTTTTTATTAGAGTAATCACAAATTAACTTTGTTTTAGAATTTACAGATAAAACATTTCTTATTTTGGTATAGAGAAAGTAACTAAACAAAGCTCTTTTTTTAGTTTACAAAAGTGATATGTAACTCATAGTAAAAATCGTATTATATTTTAATGAAATTAAAAAGGTAATCTATTTTGAATTCTGATTGGTTGAATTGTGAAAAATTGTTCATATCATTCATCGATCTCTTACGAAAAGTACTTTCATTAAATGCTTGTAACTCTGTAATACATGTATCTTGAAATGTACCTTTATAAAGAGGCTCACATAGTGTCAGTTATTCTGAGCAGTTTAAGTGCAGATTTTGACCGAGTTAGAAATTAAATGATGAAATGAACTGAGAGTGTGACGGAAAGTAAAGTTTTTTTCTTAGTTTTTTCTGCATACAAAGGATGTGAATGATCGTTCATGTGAGATCGTTCATTGAAAATTCGTGGAAAGAAGTAATAAAGAAATGTGCATTTGACAATTGCTTCTTATTCTGCAACAAATGTATCTTTGTAAAGAGGGTCAGATGGTGTCAGTTAAACTGCACAGTTCAACTTCACATTTTAAATGAGTTAGAAATTGAATGAGGAAATTAACTGAAAATATGTCGGAAAGCAAAGTTTTTCCTCCATCCCCACAGGAAGTATGTGGACGCTCCTTCGTTGAACATTCGTGAAAAGAAGTTCTAAAGAAATGTTCTTTCGACTATTGCTTGTTATTCTTCAAGAGATGTATATTTCTACAGAGGCTCACATGGTGTCACTTAATCTGCGCAATTGAAATACACATTTTGATCGAGTTAGAAATTGAGTACTAAAGAAATTTTCTTTCGACTATTGCTTGTTATTCTTCAAGAGATGTATCTTAGTAAAGAGGCTCACATAGTGTCAGTTAATCTGCGCAGTTCAACTGCACATTTTGACCTATTTAGAAATTAAATGATGAAATGAACTGAGAGTGTGACGGAAAGTAAAGTTTTTCCTTAATGCTTATCCTCCATACCCATATGAAGAAATTGAATGATCATTCGTGTGAGATCATTCATTGAACATTCGTGAAAAGAAGTACTAAAGAAATGCGCTTTGAACAATTTCTTGTTATCCTCTAAGAGATGTATCTTTGTAAAGAGGCGCACATGGTGTCAGTTAATCTACACAGTTTAATTTGACTGAGTTAGAAAATGCACAGCGAACGGAACTGAGAGTGTTGGAAAAAAAAAAGTTTTTCCTTCCTTTTTTAGTCAGTATATCATGAGGTGATTTAGATCCATGTTAAAATATTTTAATTTGATTGTTATAACAGTTGTACTTCAGATAAAAATTTCGATTTAAATCTCACTTCATAACATGTTTTATCAATTTTGTCAAAGAGTGTTAGGACAAAACATCAATTCTAAAAATCCATTTTTGATTTTTACATTTAAAATTTTTCTGGTTATCTCTAAATCGTTTCAAACAAACTTCATTGAAATATTTTAATTAGAACCTGCAAAACTATTCATTCTATGCATTTAATATCATAACTTTTATGTAAACTATAAAGAATTTAATTGCATCTCACATAAAATATTATTTTAACTGCGAACTCTGTAAATAAAAAATCTATTGGCCATATCGATATCAAAGCTTTGCAGAAATACATAAAAGACTTACAACTGAAACTATCTACAGTTTAGTTGTTTATTTCATTTAGTGTTTATAATATTTGAAATATTTTAAACACTATTTTAACATTTTTGAAAATTAAATCTCTTGGAATAATATTTGATACTTTTTAAAAAATTAAATAGGTGGAGAATTATACCTAATAATTCTTGTTTACAAAAAAGCAAAAATTATTAGTAAAACCACTTTGTATTATTATATCTTTCTAACACACTATGCATGCAAGCAACATGTATTAAAAATAAATATGAAATGTATATGTGTAAAAGTTTTATAAATAAAAAATTTTCCAAAAATGCATGAAATTTTAATAAAAATATTAGAGTTACTTTTGCGATTAAAATTAGAAAAAATTTTTAATAGCAATGCAAAAGAAAATTTAAAAAAATATACAACATTACAAAGAATTGTTTTCTCTCTATATTAAACTTGGTCACAATGTATTGATCTCGGCTATTCACTTTGAGTTTTAGTGAACTTAATTAAATATCAAAGGATTGATTTTTAAATGTCCAAAGTATAAACACACGGTGTAGTTTTAAACTGACAATTATATATCTTTTCCAAATATATTGTTACTGCAAAACCCTTGTTTAATCTGAGTGTTTATACAGTCATAAAGCAAACATTTATTAAATATATTTCCTACTTTCTTGAATGTCCCGCCTCTATTCTCGATCTGAAGCACGAGCAGGCATGTTATAAATTTCCAAAGGATGTGTGATCTTGAGAGGTCAAAATATATTCAACCAAAATGTGTGTGTTGTTCGATAGCATTGTTTTGCACTAAATGGCATTATTTTACACTAAATGTCGGGGATGTCCAGCCGTGCGTTGGACATCACCGACTTATTGTACAATGCGTTGACATCTTAAATACTTTAACTTGCATTCAGATTGATTTATCTGATAGAGAACATGGCACAAACTCTTAAAATAATCACAGTTCTTCGGTTTTACTCCGCACTTGGTTTTAAAACTTGTTTGTTTTTAAATCTATGATGGTTTAGAACACTGGTGTACAAAACCTAAGCAACATGTGGGGTTTTTGCCATAACTCCACGGGAAATCATCTGAGACATGAAATTCATAAATGTGGGAGAGTATTATGTACTTAAAGGATGACAAAAGCAACGGCGCTGAAAAATGAATACAATGCATATGGTATGGAATGAAACAAAAACAAGCTTTATTGAACGCATATATTGTGGCTCATGATTGTCTATCCAAGAGGAAGAACAACAAGCAAATGTTCCATAATATGGGATATGCCCTTTCCGAATTGCAATGGTTGTTTCGCACCGTTTCTGCATACTCAGAACTAGATGGTGCAACATTTCTTGCGGTAGGATTGACCATTCCGCAATCAGGATCTGTTTGAATTGTTAGGTGTTCTCCGGAGGATGTAAGCGTGCTGCAATGCTTATCCCCAAAACATTCCACACATGTTCGATGAGTTTAAATCAGAGGAATACGCTGGCCAATCCATTCGATTGATATCTTCACTTTCCAGTAGCTCCTCAACTCTCCCTCATTTCTGAATATCATGTCTCTCAGATGATTTCTTGTGGAGTTATGGCAAAAAACCAATCTGCTGCTTACTTTTGCACCCAAGTGTACATGCGTCACGCTAATTACGACATTTACTGCTGTATAGAACAGCAAGAACTTCAAATTCAATTTTGTCCTGATTTTGCTGTCACACCTTATAAATACATGATACTCATAAATACTTGACTCACTTTTTTGTATAACATAAAAGTGTCCTCGTTCTGTATTTTAAATTTTTCTATATTTTTTCTTTTTTTGCATAGGATAAAATAACTAAAAGTAATAAATGATGATACACCGCATCACGGTAATACGGTTTGAAATTTTTGATTAATAGAGTTGTTATTTTTATGTAAAGCTTGTATGCAGTAACTATCATTTCACCGCTTATCTGAACAAATTTCAATTAAAAAATATATTATATCCTTAAAAGGCAATTCGTGTCTTTAATTAAACACTTAATAAAAATGAAGATAAGGATATTTTTGTGAATGAAAAATACAATGAACCTTTTTTTCATTGATCAGATTAATATTTCCCCCCTCTTTTGCGAGTGATAAATATTTTTCCCTAGAATTTTATGCAGGAAATTAAATCAGCGTATCAGTTAAGAAAGGGGACTTCTAGTTGCTGTGAATGCTTATCATTTAATTAGTGAGTGAGTTTTTTTATCAGCTAATTTATTGATCGTCAAATCAAGAATAAATACAGATATATTTTAACCAGTTCCGGTAAAATGACGAGTCTAGCTCGTCATTAGTTTTTCATTCCATACCGCACAATGACGAGCTACACTCGTCATGCGATTAAAGTTACTGTTAAATATGATAATTTAGTTTAAAATTTCTAGTGTACTGAATTTGGCAACACTTTTATCACTTGTGAAAATCACAAGTCACTATTGCATATTGTTTACTTAGAATTTCTTGGTACAAGTCATTGCCAAATTAATGAGTCAGAATAAAAGAAAACCTACTAAGAAATGCCGTGTGTGTTACAAGAATCAAATTAAAAGTGAGACTACTTGGCGGTGTAAACAATTAAGAATTCCTTTGCACTTTGTTTTGAAAAGTACCACTAGCTTGAAGACTATTATCTGTATACCTTATTAATGTTTTGCTTTGATATTTTCTTAATTTTACTGTTTCTGATATTATTTAACACTATGTAAAAAGTGGATTTTAATTAAGAATATGTAAGAATTGTAAAATGAAACAAGTTTTTTAAATAAAAAATTAAATGGTTATTTCATGCACAGTTTTTCATTATTAAATCATACCGGAAGGGGTTAAGAAATGTAATTCCAATTCACTATTTGTTATTGTTTAACTTGATTAATGTAATAACGAAACAGTAAATGGTTATTTATCTCTATTTTTATAATTTAAGGAATGAATTACCTTTTGGGACAATATTTTAAATATTTAAAATTGTAGTAAAAACTATATTTTCAATGAAATGAGATACAAAACTAAGAACTGAAATTCGATTTTTAGCAATTTTTAGAACACGTGCAATTTTTAGCATACTTTTAGTGAACATTTCCTATTATACCAAACATACTACAAGAAATTTTAAAACTTTAAGAAAATTTTTAATATTTATATTGCATAGCTAGCATATCTAGTTGACATGATGTAAAATATTTTGCAGAAATTCTTATATGCGTTAAAGTAATCCAAAGTTTGAAAATAAAATGCACGTTTATTCCAGGAAAATTTTTAAAAGCAAACAAACACGGAGAAGTTGGAATTTGGTTCATAACATAGCTAGAAATCGATAAAACGTTTTGGCAAAATTTCATTTCTATATGTTAAAAGTATTCTAAAAATGTTAGGTATTATAAACAAAAATAACAAAATACACAGTTTCTCTACAAATTGGAATATGTTACTAGAAAAATGAAGTAAACGTGAAAATATAAAAAAATAAACCCATGGACTGCTTGAAAATATGAAAAAACATTCTTTTGCGTGTCTATTTTTACTATTCTACTGTCAGTTTTTACAAGTACGCTCTTGTCTAAATACTGACAACAAAGACCCTTTGACTTCATATTCATAAGAAAAAACGATTACGATGAAACATGTTTATAATTACCCAAATGCTTTTTACGAGAAATTAAAATCATTAATTGAATTTCAATTGACAAGATATCCCCTATATAATAATAGCCTAAGTTATCTGCCCGTCTGTAGTTGAATTTATGAAGCGGTTGGACCTGGAATGGATAGATGCATCCATATTGGATTCTTGATCAGTTAGGGTTAACAAAATTCAAGGGGAGTAAAGTTTACCTTCTCCTAAGCTATCTATCCAATCCTAAAATAAAAATGTATAAATATGCTTCATATCACAGCGAAAAATACTGTCGTCTTTAAAGCGTTTGATATCCAACCCTTCGCCCCTTCTAGAAAGCTTGATGCCATTATTTCAAGCCCTGTTTTACCCGATTTAAAGCAGATGATTAAATTTATCAATTTATCACATAAATCGTTAAAAACAATATTTTTTTCTATAACAATATTTATGAAGTCATTCCTTTAACCATCTCATATAATCATTTCTTATTTTAAATTATCTAAATATCGTCTGAATTAACTTAATATTAAGTACTTTTCTTCGATATTTGGCTTTAATAATAGATTAGAAACATATGTGATAATTTTAAATTTAAGCATCGATTATTTTTTGTTGCACTGAAAATTTTATCTTGGGTATTAACAACACATTCTTTTCATAAAAGTCTAGGAGTCTATTTCACAGACTAATAAAAATCTAGCATTTAAGTTATATACCTTTGAAAATGAAAAATTTTGTTCGTTTGTGTGTTTTTTATATATAACCACACAGTTTGACTAAATGAATTCAACGTGATTCTAAACTGTATTTATAGTATTGGAAGCCTTTAGATGAGTATGAAGATAAATTATTGAACGTGTGCCAGATAATTAACAGCCAAAAAACAAATAATTTTTGCCTGCCTCATAGGGTACTTTACAATTCTGGAAAATTAAAAATTTTACTAATCAAATCCTATGATGGGCTATATGCCATTTCGAAATACTAGGTTTTTAACAATACAATAAACATTCAGCAGAAATTAGACAAACAATTACTTATATTAATTGGTTCTGAATATGAATAATTTTTTTATTATTAATTATTCGACAACATCACGAATTCAGTTGTTGGTATATTTTCATTCTAAATATTTATTTTATCAAACTTCAATGATGATTTTTAAGTGCAAAAACGAAATTCCACTGCTGTTCTAATAATCGAGAATGATATCATTATTTTAAATATCTTTAATTGCCTAAATCAGTCTGAACTTCAAACATACTTTTGTTACGACTGCTTTAATATGTTGAATTAAATGATAATTCGATTTCTGCTAATGAGGAAAAATCATTGTTGAAGGTACTTAATTCACTCTCTTGTGATGAAAGTTCCATTAACTGATTTTTATCTCTCTTCGTTTTAATGATGGTAATTTTAAACTTAGTAGCACCATTAAAATAAACGACCTACAGGAAATTGAAATTAATTTCCTTAGAAAACACATACTTATAAAGTTTTACTCCCGTGAAAAATTCTTGGGAAAATTTCTTTTAAAAATGGAATAAGATAAAAACTATAGTTTGTTCCGTATTTTTTCACGAATTGGGGCAAAGAGGTGTATGTTTTTTGCTGTAAAGTTTTATAAAGATAAAATTTATATAAGATAAATATTCTTTACAGAAATATAGAGATAACAGAACCTTAAAATAATTACGTAGTGATAATTTCTAATTCAGCTTACTATCATTAATAATAAAAGGAAACTTGCGACAAAATATTGCGTACTTTAATAACTACAGAAGGAACTAATTTAAGGAACCCCTAATTTTGCGATTTAACCCTTTAAAGCCCAGTTTTTTTAAGGCCGGCCAAAAAAAATCAATTTTTTAATGTAAAAAATAAAATTTAGAACGTTGTTTTGCCAAGAAAATTACAAAAATACAAAAATAATCAAAATCTGAGTATATTGGATATTTATACAAATGGAATGATTTCTAATTTTTGGAATATTATTGTTGTTGTCGAAAGAGTATATTGTTCAATTGGTAGGCAATTTACCAATTGACAATATGATGTGTCATTCCGTGATGCGTAGGTATCCAATATGAAACCCTAATGTTTCATACTTCAAGAATAAAGTACATAAAGTGATGCATTGAGTCAAGGATGTCTTTACAACCAGAGCATAGCAATAAAATAGTCAACAATTATATTTTATTTTACATTATATTGTAGTAAAATATATATTGGAAAATGAGTGATTCGGAATCTGAATATGAATACTCTGTCGTATAGCGGCTCACAAGTTAGAGATAAGTCGTAAGTGACAAGTAGAAAAATATGTATATATTATACTTGAATAAGTAAGTGTTATAGTTTACAATCCCATGTAAATGATAAATATCAATAAAACGATTGTTTTCTTTTAACATTGTTATTTTCAATTCTCGATAACATTCAAGTGTAAAAAAATATAGCAACAAAAAGTACAACGCCGCTCAAATTATCTCGAGTGTGCACATTTTGGCCAGTTTAGAGTGCTCGAGTTAACTCGAGCTTGCACGTTAAGGGGTTAATGAATTTATGAAAATTAACAATAATGAAGGCTCTCCTACCCCTTATTTAAAGAATAATAAACCCTGAATTAACGAATACTTTTTTTACTTCAAAAATTTGCTTCTGGGATAGAGTTTAACAATTATGTTACATATGATGACGAACTGTCTATCTATGCGAATGAAGTTAGTGAAATTGTTGAGTTACCGGAACCAGTCTATAGCGATTCTGACACAAAAATCGCTAATCAAACTCCTAGTGAAACTGTTACTTTTTCTAATGGTTTAAAGGGTTTGGAAACTGTGAAAACGTACATTATGCAGCATGATGTAAATGGAGAAATATTTTCTTCCCTTCATAAAGTCGAAAAAGAACTTTTTCGAGTCGAGAATCAGGATAATAGTCAAAAATCTCTTCATCAAATTTCTAATTAATTAGAGTGTGTAATTATTCACTGTACATATTTTAAAAATAAAAAGCATAGATTCTCTTTTTGATATTTTTGTGTAGTTGCTTTTTGACATTTCCATAACTTAAGTACAGGTTTTTTTTTCACCCCGATATTACGAATAACCCCGATTTAATGAAAAAATTTGATCCCGATGAATTCTTTAATTTCGGGTATTACTGTATAAATTAAGTACACTCACATGCAAAAGTCAGTAACTTTTGATTCCTCAAAAATTAACTGGTAGAGATGAAATTGTTAAGAGTAGAGTATTACAAGGTTTATGTAAAAAGTAATCATACCAAATTCTAGGAAAAATAGATATATGGATAGAAACAATAAAAATTCTTTAAATAAGGTTTTAGAAATAAACACTTTTATTTTCCAAACGAGTTTTTCAAGCTTGGATTTAGGAGTTAAAGACTTAACGTGGTACGATTAAAAGCACAGGAAGTGTTTTTCTATATGTGTTAGAAGCAGCGTGACGAAGCCGGTAGGACTTCTCTTTGGTCTCATAAGGATGATTTTGGGGGGTTTTTTTTACTCAAAAAACATGAAGTCTATTGATGTGAAATCAAGACTGAAATAAGTTAGAAAAGTGTTAAGATACCATTCGAATCCCGGAAGCTGTTGACCAGGAAGTAGGTGAATACGTGATGTAGATTCCAACTGGCACCGGCTGGTTTGTTTATTTTATAGTTAAATCTTCACCTGAAAATATAAATATGACTAGTGATTTTCAATTAACAAACATACCTGAAGAGTTAATGGTGATTTGCACAAACATTTTACGGATTCTAATAATGGGATCACTCACATATGTAAGTGCTTGTACTAATTCCATGTATTAAGCACAAGTTGCATATTATCTTTGTTTCTTCTAGTAGATAAATGTCTTGCACGATGTTAGTCTTCTACATTCTCTGAACCGGCGAAGCAATTGTGTAATCTAAAAACAAAACTGACATTGATGGACATTTACTCCTAAATATTTGCTAGTTCATGGACAATATTCTGAAAGCCAGTTGTCCGTCTCCAACGCTGAATTAAAACGCGTACTTCTGTTCAGAGATTCGGATTTACAAACATGTGTCCACTAAAACGATTATACGAGCCTCTTGGTAGCTTTTACGCAACAGTTTGAAAGTGCTCTTTAAAACCAGCTTTCTGTTATAGAGAGCCACCTTAGAATCATCTCATTGTAAAGCAGTCACAAAATTTGTTATTTTTATAAATACTCTGTTATTGTAGTCAGTGCCACTTTGACGACTGTGGGCCAAAGGCCACTCAAATTAAACTGAAAGGGTGCACATTTCGTTTGACGAGCACCGCTAAGGCGAAAGAACGTCTTAGCTCAAGAGTGTGCTCGTAATTTAGAAACAGGGATCAAACCGAAACTCCCATGCTTTGCTTGCGACCCCCACAGTTATTGCTGAAAACTTAGAAGAGATTGCGATCACGAGCATGTTTTACTTGTCCCAGTCGTCATTAACGAACACGGCGAATCTTCTTCCGGTTCGATGCCCGAACCCCAAACTTACAGTTACGAGATCGTTGCTTTTGCCCACTGAGCTACCGTAGATCCCATACTTTGTAGATGTCATATTTCAGCGAAAGTTTTGCCTTGAAAGCAAATGGTTATCAAGAAAAAATATTTGGAAAATAAAGTTTATGGTTTCAGTGCAAAATATAATACTTAGAATTGTAGCAGTAGCATATGAAGATACTTAATACTATGTCTTCATTTAAGGGAGAATTGCAATTACGCTAATAGGGAGAAAAAAGTTTCTTATGGACATCGACTTTTTTCTTCATTTTATAATATGGAGATTTTCTACCTAATTTAATGCCATCTGCTGGAAACTTGACAAAATCCAGTAAAAAGAACATTTTGCAATCTCAATGTAAGTATATTAAATATTTTTCTATGAGCTTTTAACTAAATTGATTTGTATTAGAAAATCAAACATCTTTCAAATTAAAAAAAAATCAACTCAGAATTTCTTTTTTAAATTTTGTTTTTAACATGTAGTTTTCTGCTTAAAAGAAAAATACTGCTGGAGACTTAACAGAATTTAGTAAAAAGAACATTCTGCAATCTGTATATAAATATAGCAAATAGTTTTTGATTTATGAGTGTTTTACTAGGTAAAATTTTAATGCAAAAAGCAAATATCTTTCTAATTATAAAAATTTACAGCTTTCTTAACAAGGTCTAATAAGATGAATTTATTGCTCAGTTGATGATAAAAATCTTTATTCTCTTAAACGTTTTTAAAATTTTCACAGTAAGAAAAGGAAAACTGCCTTTGATGTCCAAAAAGTAATATTTTAAAGTACTATTACAATGAAATACAATGAGAGTAAAATTCAATCAATCATTTATCTGTTATTACTGGTGAGTGCAAGAAAATAAATTGAGTGCTGAAAGCACGCTTCTCGACTTACTTTAAAGTAAATTATAACTATAATTGCAACTTGATATTTGATTGGTATAAAATGGAATGCTAGTACTAGAATAGTTTGAGCTATTAACCCCTCGACATTTACTGTAGATGTGTAAAGTTCATAATAATATTCTACTCATTCTACGTAGTTACATTATTTTATTTAGTGATTTTTAAAAGTTAATATTCAAATTTTATATCTAGAGGGTTTATAAAGTATGAAGCCATATGAAATATTTATATTTTTAAGTACTAATAAGAAGATACTGATAAAAAAAATATAGAAAAAGTTGAAGCGTATTTATTAAAGTAGACTGCAATACATTTGAATAATAAAATTTGAAATAACTAATAAACTTTAGCAAAAACACAGTACAGATTTCTCTCCTTTAAATATTTTTATTTAAAATTTAACTTTATATCATTCGGATATTTTTCATGTTTAATATTGCAAACATTACTATAGAAAGTAATATATTTTAATTTTTAACAATAAATTTTTAAGTATCTCACTTAGCAAGTTAAATATTAATTATAAAAAAAATAAAATCTAATAAAACTGTAAGCTTAGAGTTTTATGAAGCCAAGAAAATAGCAAGTTAAATTTTACTTATATTTTGATTTTTCTTGTAACTTTTAAATCCCAGATGACACATGATATTTTTATTTATCTTCCTTGTTCATTAACTCTTTCTCATTTCTTCATACAATTATTTTAAGCTTCATTACAAGTTAAAATGTAGCTATTTGGATGTTATTTTGATTCTGGTCTTTTAAAAGATGGAGAAAAATATTTATTTGCAATTTTACAATCTATCTAGCATGAAATTTTGATAGTAGTTATGCAGAAAAAGTTTTCTCCAATTTAGTGCCTCTTAAATGAACATTAAAGGCTTCAACTTCCGAATTTGTCTTTTGGGGAAAATAATGGCTTTTTTTTTAGTTTGTTTAGTTATAAGAAATTAAGGTTAATGTATCTATTGAGAATGCTTCAATTATTTCTAAATTTTTATTTTACTATAATTTTTATTGATTTTACAATCTTTGTGTAGAAAACCAACAAAAGTTATATTTCAATAAACTATAATTTAATGAGAGCTTTAAATGATATTCTCATTTTTTGATAAGATATTTATTATCAATTTTTCCCTTTATAGAGCATAAAATTCTGCTAATAGTTATGAAAAAAGAATTTCTGCAATTTAGTGCCTCTTAAATGAACATTAAGATTTCAGCTTCTGAATTTGTCTTTTGGGGAAAATAATGGAATTTTTTTTTAGTTTGTTTAGTATAAGAAATTAAGATTAATGTTTCTATTGAGAATGCTTCAATTATTTATAAATTTTTATTTTACTATAAATTTTATTGGTTTTATAATCTTTGTGATTTTTAGAAAACCAACAAAAGTAAGTTATACTTCAATAAACTATAATTTAATTATAGTTCTAAATAATATTATGATTTTCCGATATAATAAGATATTTATTAGTAATTTTTCACTTTACAGAGCATAAAACTCTGCCACTAGTTATGAAAAAAATTTCTGGAATGTATTGCCTCTTAAATGAACATTATGGTTTCAGCTTCTGAATTTGTCTTTTGGGGAAAATAATGGAATTTTTTTTTAGTTTTTATAGTTATAAGAAATTAAGGTTAATGTTTCTATTAAGAATGCTTCAATTATTTCTAAATTTTTATTTTACTGTAATTTTTATTGGTTTTATAGTCTTTGTAATTTTTAGAAAACCATCAAAAGTAAATTATAATTCAATAAACTATAATTTAATGATAGTTTTAAATGATATTCTGATTTTCCTATAAGATATTTATTAGCAATTTTTCACTTTATAGAGCATAAAATTCTGATACTAGTTATGAAAAAAAATTTCTACAATTTAGTGCCTCTAAAATGAACATCAAGGTTTCAGACTCTTAATTCATCTTTTGGGGAAAATAATGGATCTTTTTTTAGTTTGTCTAGTTATAAGAAATTAAGGTTAATGTTTCTATTGAGAATGCTTCAATTATTTCTAAATTTTTATTTTACAATAATTTTTATTGATTTTATAATCTTTGTGATTTTTAAAAAACCAACAAAAATTATAGTTCAATGAACTATAATTTAATGAGAGCTTTAAATGATATTCTGATTTTGTGATAAGTTATTTATTAGCAATTTTTCAGTTTATAGAGCATAAAATTCTGCTACTAGTTATGAAAAAAAATAACTGCAATTTACTGCCTCTTAAATGAACTTTAATTTTCAGCTTCTGAATTTGTCTTTTGAGGAAAGTAATGAAAATTTGTTTTTAGTTCGTTTATAAGAAATTAAGTTTAATGTTTCTATTCAGAATGCTTTAATTATTTATAAATTTTTATTTTACTATAATTTTTATTGGTTTTATAATCTTTGTGATTTTTAGAAAACTAACAAAAGTTATAATTCAATAAACTATAATGATAGTTTTAAATGATATTCTGATTTTGCGATATAATAAGATATTTATTAGCAGTTTTCACTTTATAGAGCATAAAATTCAGCTACTAGTTATAAAAAAATTTCTGCAATTTAGTGCCTCTTAAATGAACATTAAGGTTTCATCATCAGAATTTGTCTTTTGGGGAAAATAATGTAATTTTTTTTAGTTTGTTCAGTTATACGAAATTAAGATTAATGTTTCTATTAAGAATGCTTCAATTATTTCTAAATTTTTATTTTACAATAATTTTTATTGATTTTGTAATCTTTGTGATTTTTAGAAAACCAACAAAAGTTATAATTCAATAAACTATAATTTAATGATAGTTTTAAATGATATTCTGATTTTCCGATATAATAAGATATTTATTAGCAATTTTTCACTTTATAGAGCATAAAATTCTGCTACTACTTATAAAAAAATTCTGCAATTTAGTGCCTCTTAAATGAACATTAAGATTTCATTTTTTGAATTTCTCTTTTGGGGAAAATAATGAATTTTTTTTGTTTTAGTTATACGAAATTAAGATTAATGTTTTTATTAAGAATGCTTCAATTATTTCTAAATTTTTATTTTACTATAATTTTTATTGGTTTTATAATCTTTGTAATTTTTAGAAAACCAACAAAAGTTACAATTAAATAAACTATAATTTAATGATAGTTTTAAATGATATTCTGATTTTCCGATACAATAACATATTTATTAGTAATTTGTCACTTTATAGAGCATAAAATTCTGCTACTAGTTATGAAAAAAAAAAATTCTGCAATTCAGTACTTCTTAAATGAACATTAAGGTTTCAGATACCGAATTTATCTTTTGGGGAAAATAATGGGTTTTTTTTAGTTTGTTCAGTTATACGAAATTAAGATTAATGTTTCTATTAAGAATGCTTCAATTATTTCTAAATTTTTATTTTACTATAAATTTTACTGGTTTTATAATCTTTGTGATTTTTAGAAAACCAACAATAGTAAGTATACTTCAATAAACTTTAATTTAATGATAGTTTAAAATGATATTCTGATTTTCCAATATAATAAGATATTTATTAGCAATTTTTAACTTTATACAGCATAAAATTTTGATACTAGTTATGAAAAAAATTCCGCAATTTAGTGCCTCTTAAATGAACAATATTAATGTTATGTCTTCTAAATTAGTCTTTTTTTGAAACATTATAGAACTTTTTTTTACAGTTTGTTCAGTTATGAAAAACAGGGTTTGTGTTCGAACTGAGAACAGCTCGATTAATTATAAACAATTTTATTTTATTATACTTTTTACGGATTTTATGATTTTTTATGATTTTTAGAATACCAACAAAAGTAAATTATATTTTAAAAAACTATAATTTAATGATAGGTTTAAATGATATTTTGATTTTATTTTAATTATCCTTTCATTAATGGTGAATAACTAAAAGACATTTATGTGAAACCTAAGTAACCTTAAACATAAAGCGTACAATATTGTATTTTATAATTTTGATAGTTTTTAAATACTAAATTCAAATTTGAAATTTAAATATTCTTTCATCCGGTACTTAAAATAATTTCGATCAAAACATAATTACATTCTACAGGCTGAACTAATACTACATTTTCAATCAGAAAACAAGATTAAATTAAAAGCTCATGAGTCAATAAATTTACATATAAGAAAAGCAAATTAATTTTAAGCGAACTTTAATTTTATGGAAAGGATCACAGCACTAGATTGAGAAATTTGTTCCCTTGGGAAAATTTAAAAACAAACTAATCATCTATTCGGAAAAAAATGTAGAAAGCATTTGGTGGTCTTACTAGAATCTATCGATTTTTGGTCTTAGAGGAGAGAAGAGATTTATTCATAACATACAATGAATAAATAAATTTTATTTTGATTATAATTTGTTATATAATAAATTCACAAACACACAGAAATCTATAGTAATGACTGGGTACATTTTTAGCTTATCTGCATTATGAAAACTAAGAAATTGCTTAAAGGAATTTTTACCAGACACTTTAAAAAGGTTGAAAGGGATATATATATATATATA
>CM063498.1:18521229-18621229 GCA_032207245.1 Pardosa pseudoannulata | reverse complement strand
ACATGTCATTTCTGTACTAAATAGAATAAATAGACATATTGCTGAGATAAAATAGATATGCTTCCTATTTTTTACATCTGTAATATTCTCAGTGAAATAAATTTTATTCTAAAATATCATAAATGATGATTACAATCTAATTTGTAAAAACAATAAGCAACGTTTTTTTATAAAGTAACTTTTGAAAATAATAAATAACTATTTAAATGTTTAATAATCTGCATAAAATTTAAATCACACTCAAGAAAATTTATAACTTAAATATTATTTTCCAGTAGATTTATAAAAGCAAAAAAAAAAAAATAGTTAAAGCACACTGTCGCCTTCATTTAAACTTTATAATTCATGGCTTGACATGTATTAAAAAGTATGTATATGCTATTGTAAATCATGAATAGAATACAAGGAAAAAAAATTTAAAACTATCTGCTTATAACTGCTTAACTGTGCCAAAAGTGCTAATTAAGCTAAAAGTGGTAACCGATCCCTATCAAGTTTTAAACTCTGTAGCAGTGTGTGGAATGCAGCAATAATATATACATTGTTTGAACTTCTGAGTATTTACTCATCTCGATTTTCCAAAGAGTCAAGTATCAGAATTTTGAAACTCTTTCGTTAAGTCAAAGGTTTCAAAATTTAATGCAGTCTTTTACTTTTGATGTACTCAGTTTTACTTTTCTGTAACTTGACCGAATAATACATTGCATTATTATATATTACAGAGTTAAATTTGCATTGGGTGTCATTTATTTAAATGAAAATTAATCTGGAATCTAGATGATCAATGCATAAATTGTATATAGAAGAGAATATAAGCCTGTAAAATTGAAAAATACGTCACTTATACATGTTTTATAATTTTCCTTAAACATACATACACATCCCCTATGTAATAATAGCCTAAGTTGTCTGTCCACGTATTTATGAAGCGATTGTACCTTGAATGGATACAAACATCCGTACTGGATTTTTTATGAGTTAGAGTTAGCGAAATTCAAAGTGAGTTCGAAATCCACCCCAACCTCCCTTTTCGAGCGTATAATGCTATTATTTCAAGTCTTATTCTATACTAAATTCATTCTTGATATGAATTTAGTATAGAATAAGAGGGAGCAGCGATGGCGGAGCGTAATATTTCAAGTGGACTGTGGACTGTGTGTGGACCCTCATATACTCTAATTAGTTCTTTCAACATGTGTAGGCCTAGCACGTTCGGTAGAGTGTCTGCCCATATGATCACTTCTCGGGTTGACGGTTCTGTCCCTGACACAGCCGATTTTTTCTAAATGTCTAATTAATTTAATATTTTCTGCTTTTTTTTTTAAATTCTTATTCCTAAAGTTGTTTTTCAAAATTGTTTTATTTTTTTAAAAATAAATATTTATTATTTTTTCAACTTTTTATGACTTAAACTTTCTTTTTGTAATATAATAATAGCCTAAGTTATCTGTTTGTCTCTCCTCGAATTTATGAAGCGGTTGGACCTGATATGGATAGAGCATCCATATTGGATTTTTGACGAGTAAGGGTTAGCAAAATTCAAAGCGAGTAAAGTTTATCTTTTCCTAAACTATAGATCCGATTTTAAAATAAATTGGTATGAATAATCGTCGTATCACAGCGAAAAATTCTGTCATATACAAAACGTTCGAAATCCACCTCGTCCCCCTTTTCGAGTGTTTAATGCTATTATATCAAGCCCTATTTTAGGAGCAGGCTATTTAATTTATCAATTAATCACATAATAAATAGGTAAAAATAACAATTTTTTCTAGCATTATGAAGTCATTCCTTTAACCTTCTCATTTAATCATCATCTTTTAGATTATTTAAATATCTTCTGCATAGTTTTCATACGTTTTATCCTTAAACATTACCTAAATAATTTTCTTTTATATTTGGCTTAAATAATAGATTAGGTACATATGAGATAATTTTAATCGATTATTTTTGTAGAAAGATAATTCTCAGCCAAAAAAAAAAACCATTGCTTTACCTGCCTCATAGGTTATCTTTACAAGTCTGGAAAACTAAAAATTTTACTGATCCCGTCATATGACAGGCTATATGCTTGTATATATATATATACATACGTATACATATAAACATATAAATATTCACATATAAATAGACACATATATACATACTTATGCATATAAACGTATATATATAAACATATACATATACACACATACATATGTAGTTAAGTGATTTTTATTGTTATGTTTTGGGTTTTATTTTGTACGGAAAATATTACGTATTTTTTAATAAACGAATCGTTTTTGAAATTTCCACCTGGTCATTGAAATGTTTAACATACAAAGTAAATATCTTATTTAATATTTAATAAAGTTAATATATAAACTAATGTAATAAAGTAAAAAATAATACATAGTATAAAGTCCTTAACTTGGGGCGATTTTAAAAGTTTTACATAAGATGCAATTCATATAATAAAGAGTATGTATAGTTTCATCTATTTAGTTTCAGCTTCTACATCTATTTATTTTTTAATCATTTAAACTTAATGTCTATATAACAAGCATAATAATAAATGAAAATTTGCGACAAATATTTCAATCCTAATTTTTTATAAAAATATAAATCTATTTTACGTATCTAGCATGTATTAAAGTCTATGAGACCATTGCAAGAAAAGAAAAAGAATAATTTATAATAGTAACTCGAGAAAAAAATTCCAAAGAAACATTAATTTTTATTACTCTTTTTCATTTACTTCTTTTCGGTTGAGGAACTTAGGGAAATTACGCAATTTCCTTCTTTTTCTTTCTTTCGAAACCATATTTTTCTTTCCAGCAGACTGCATAATTTTTCTTAGCTGAACATTCTACCCCTCTATTTTTCTTCAATTTCTGTGTCTCCAAATGAAATGGCTATATTAGTGTTTTTATGTTTTTAGATTTCATTTCATGGGAACATTCTGTGACCTTCTCTAACTTATTGAGTTATACAGCAATTTTAATATTTTGCTATTATCTCAATACTTTTTTGTAGATAATGAGGGTTTGCGTTAGCATCGCTTCGTAACTTTGGAAATATTTTCCATATCATAAAATAATCCAGCCAGCTATTTATAGTTTCAAAAGTGTGGGGTTTTTTTACGAGAGGAATATAAATGAGCGGACTTAATATCGGACAGAAATAAAAACAGATAAAAGGCTACTAAATTTATGAAGTTATTTTCTAAAGTTAGTTGTTAAAAAATGCATTATCTTTTCCAATCGTAGTTTCTTGAATTATTTGTGTTAATGTGGCTTTCATATAAATCCAAATATCTATAAAGAATGCTTCTAAATCTGCTGTGGTTCAGTTTGCTCCTGTCAAATTCAAAATTCAAACAAAAGTTTCAACGAGAAAATTTAAGAAAAAAAATTAACAAAGAAAATTATGTTAATTTTACGCGTCAGTTATCGACGAGATCAAACTCTAGTCTCTAGTGCGCTATAGGCTCGTTTTAGGTTGGTATGGTTTTGGAGAGCTACGGTGTACTTTTTGCAATACGAGGGCTAATGAGACCGGGACCTACTGTATAAAGACGATTCCGAACAACTACGAACATCCATGTCACTGTGAGATTCGAACCCATGAACTCTGGTTCCGAAGGCCAGCACCCTAACCATTCGGCCATCTTTCGGCAGGCTCACTTTAGTAGGAGAATGTTAGAAAATTAGTTACTTTATTTTTATAAGTAATTTAAATATTTAATTTTATTAACCATCTCGTAACCACTGACGATATTAGCATATATATTATGCATGCATTTTCTTTCTAGCCGTGACGTATTGCATACGTTTGAAGATCGCTTTTTTTCCCTACTGATAAGTACTCGGGGGGAAAAGGCTATGTATCAGTCAGTGGTAGTAGTAGTACGGCTATGTGTGTACGGCAGTTAGCAAGTGTTTATTTTCCTTTTCTTTTACGTTCAATAAATGTAGTTTTAAATTATGCTAACGTTTGTCTTAATACTGTTCAGGATTAATAGGGAAAAATACTTCTACTTCAACTATTATTCTATTATATTTTTCAATAAGCTAACAGAGAACAATAATACACAGTTGGACAGTTACATACAGTGTTTCGTCACAAGTGACATATGGAAGAGTTCAAGCAGTTATCGTCGGAACAATTTGGATTGTTTAAATATATACGTTTCACTCACTCTAAATATTCCTTATTAAGTATTTAAAAATGATTTTTACTAAAATTAATGTTTATTACAAAGTCACAATGTTTATAGAGATGTTATAAACAATGTTATATGCATTGTTGTCTATTATAGAGTCTATTATAGAGTCTATTATATTGTCTATTATATTATAGAGATACTAGCATGTAACCCATCATATAACGAAATCTGTAAAATTTTTAATTTTCCAGAATTGTAAAGTACCCTATGACGCAGATAAAAAAATGGTTTCTTTATTGGCTGAGAATTATCTCTTACACTCTCAATAATTTGTTTATCTTTACTGACCGCATGTTAGTTGATAACTTTAATTTATCTTCTCATATTAAGTGATAGGCTGTATATGTTTTAGCAGAGGTTTTAATATTGACAGTGATTATTTGGCGGTATATATGAATGATGTCCAAAATTAAGCGAATCTATTGCAAACCGCGTGGTTGTCTATAAAAAACCAAATGAACAAACTTCTTAATTTTCAAAGATATATAACTTATATGCTAGATATTTATTAATCCGCGAAACAGACTCCTAGAATTTTATTAAAAGAAATTATTACCAGTAATAAAATTTTCATTGCAACAAAAATAATCGATGATTAAATTTAAAATTAACACATATGTACCTAATCTATTATTTAAGCTAAATATAAAAGAAAATTATTTACGTAATATCTAAGTTCAGCAATAAAACGCATGAAAATAATGCAGATGATATTTAAATAATAAGAAATTATTAATTGAGGTGTTTAAAGGAATGACGTTATAATGGTAGAAAAAAATTGTTCTTTTTACCTATTTATTATGTGACAAATGGATGAATTTAATCGCCTGCTCTTAACCGGGGAAAATAGTTGAAGTTTCAAATAATAGCATTAAATGATCGAAAAGAGGAGAAGTGGTGGATTTCGAACATTTTCGAACTCGCTTTGAATTTTGCTAACCCTAACTCATCAAGAATCCAATATGGATGCCTCTATCCATTCCAGGTCCAACCGCTTCATAAATTCGAAGCTATTATTATATATGGGATACTAGATTATTCTGATTATTAGAAGAAATATTGGCCGAAATTTCAGCTAAATAAATTATCGATTTGGTACTCTTAAGGTTTGGTTTGGTTTGGTTTGATTTGGTTTGATTTGGAGCGCTACGGTCTACTTTTTGCAACACGAGGGCTAATGAGACCGGGACTTACTGCTTAAAGCCGATTCCGAACGGCTACGAACATCCATGCCATAGTGGGACTCGAACCCACGAACTCCGGTTCCGAAGGCCAGCACCCTAACCATTCGGCCATCGTTCGGCTGGTACTCTTAAGGAGTATGATAAAAAGGCAGAAAATTATGCGGCCATGCCAATAAACTCTTTGGTTTTTATTATAATCGGCATGTAAGTTTGTGAAAGACTATGCCTTCTTGTTTAAAAGCATGCATATAAATGAAGGAAACGCCAATTTTTTATAAATATTTAACACAATAAGTTATTTGTAATGCAATCCATCGTTTAAAATAGGTTTATAGATGGCAGTTCCAATTTTTACAAAATTGAGATTGGTAAGGAAGGTAGGAGTGTATGTGTGTAAGTGTAAAATAACATGTCTTTGGATCAAACTATTTTGGATCTCTTAGAGTGGTTTGGTTGTGTGTGCTGCGGTCTACTGTTTTAATACACAAGGTCTATAAGACCAAGGCCTACTGCTTAAAGCTGATTCCAGAACGGCTACGAACATCCATACCAACAGTGGACATATTATTAAAATAACATAAATTAACATATTCGTAAAATGCAAAACTTTTGCATTTCTTACTTTGAATATAAGGAAATTTTGTAAATCACATCCCTATCTTTCTATTTTTATGTAAAAACCTACACATGTGATATGCTCTCCCAAACAGAAATAGTAAGGCATAATTTTACGTTGGCGAAAAGGAGAAATAGATTTTCAAATAACAAATTTACGTCAGTGGTCACTAACGTTTTGAAATAAATTTAAAATTGTTATCCCTTGAGTTTTGTTTGGAGCTCTAGGTTCTACTGCATTGCTCAAGATGGCTAATGAGAACGGGGTCTACTGCTTAAAACTAATTCTGAACGACTACGGACATCCATTCCGGCAGCGAGATTGGAACCCGTAAACTTCAGTACCGAAAAGCAGCTCTGTACTATTCTGTCATCGTTCAGCCTGTTATTACATAGAACACAGTAGTTTTCCCAACTTGCGCATGATATTTGAAAATATAAAATATACATAAAATAGAGAGTATATAGTAAAATAGTATATATAGTAACATATATATATATATATATATATATATATATATATATATACATATATATATATATATATATATATATATATATATATATATATATACATATATATACATATATATATACAGATATATATATACATATATATATACATATATATACATATATATATACATATATATATATATATATATATATATATTATGTATAGTAATATATAGTAATATAGAGTAATATAGAGTATGTATAAAATTTAAGTTAATATACACTCCTGACAATAATATTGATGTAAAATATCAGCATTCTCATATTTTAAAATCTTGTTTGAGAACTAATGAGTTTTAACATTCTTAGAAAGATTCATTAAAAACATTCATCAATAGTTCTAAGATTTTTATTTATGACCATGCCTAAAATATCTCAGCCATTTCATGGAATTCAGTAAATCCTGCACACTAACAAAATGATTCATGTAACACTGTTAATATTTTTTATGAAATTCTTTTAAATTAGTAAACTTTTTCAGTATAAATATAATATTTTTCAATATTATGCTCTATACTTCAAAAAAGTGACGTATATTACTTGCATAGTTAATGTGATAGGAGTCTATAACATTCACTTTTAGATGATCAATAAAATGTTTGAAGATTGTGTTTCTCCTTTATAGGTTGAATGTTATTATTACTCATCCCCTGTGTAGGAAAACCAACACAAGTTCCAATAGACCCCGTCGCAAAACACAACTGGTTCATGGCCAAAGGTAATTGTTTTAAGAAAAATGAGAACGTAATAGCTCTAGATCACATTTGGAAACCTAAAAACAATGTGATATAAACATCAGGCTAAAAGGAAAGTAAAACTAAAATTTAAATCTTCTGAAAGGTTGCAGAATTTATTCGGTATATTATACATGACAATGTAACTACTTTGTCAGCTTCTGTAGAAAAATGTCATTATATATTATGTTTAAGTTTGACTAATACGTGCATGTAATATATAAATATTTCTTGAAGGAATGTAGCATTTTTATGATACAAAGCAAAAACATACTAGATTAAAGTTTTACCTTAAGTTGTTCTTTGCATTTGGAACCACTGGTGGTGAAGATTGATTAAGCCTCAAAAAATCGGTGTGCCTAATTTAGAAGCAGTGATGGAGCAGTAGACCCCAAAGCATCGACCCAAAATGGAAAACAGGCCTAAGGATTAGGCTTTGAGATATTTGCCACTAAACAGCTCATTCCGCAACAGTGTGAGAAATTGCGGGTTGGGAACCAGAGCCAGCCGAAGATCCTCCGTGTTTGTTAAAGGTGACTGGGGCACGTAAAATAGGTTGGTGGTCATAATGTCCTCCAAGTTCTCAATTAATACCTCTGGGGGAGGGTCAGGCCAAGTCTATGGGTCTTCTGCTTGGTCCCTGCTTCAAAATTACGAGGACCCACTTGAGCATAAGTCGTACTTCCACCATTGAAGTGCTGGTTATAAACGAAATACGTATGACTTTTCCTTAATACGAGTAGCCTCCAGCTTAATCGTGCTTGGCTTCACCAAGTGGCATAAATCAACAACAGTAATAAAAATCTAAAAAACAAATAGATAAAGCACTTGAGCCATTCTTGATTGTTACCGTTTTTTTTTTTAAATAAATTAAATCAAATTCTTGAAAGAAGGAAAGTATTATGTTAGTCAATTATAGTATTTATGTAAGGAAAACATTGTATTGAAAGAAAAAAACAGGTTCAAGCGAGCGAAGAAAATTTTAAGGGCTAACTAAATATAACGTATCTCCTATATTTGGTGATGTTAATTTGAATTCCGGAATGATATTCGAAACGAGTTACTTTTATCACGACTGTAAATAGCAAAGAAAGGGAGGGGTCCTTAAGCATGTGTCTGGATCCGGTAGTGATATGAAATCAGTAACTCTTTGTGGTTCAGATATTTGGAGTTGTGCTGTTAGGAATTGAGAAGCATTACAAACCACTTTAACAACACTTGAGGTTTTAAAGATAACAAAAAGATGCAAGATAGTTTTACAATAAAAATAATAATTTTGTAACCATGAGAAAACTTTTTTTGGAAGTCAAGCAGTTATTACTTAAACTTTAAAACGAGTCTAGGTCTGCCAACTTCAGAGCTACAGTTTGAGAACGTCGAATATTTTACGTACTCAAGTCACCATTAACCGCGAATAATCGGCCTGCTCGAGCCTCGATCCCACAACTCTCTTACGTGATCGCTGCCTGTACCAAGTTACCAAGGTTCACAAGTTTAATATTAGTTGAACAAAAGAACCATTTTGAGCTATATTTGAACTCAGAAAAAACATCTTAAACTAAACTAAAGTCCTCGGCGCAACAGCCCCTAGGGGGCTATGGCCTACGGTACTAATCTCCGTTTTCTAGACCAAGAGCCCTGGGGTGCGAAGCATATGTTCCGGTTAGGTGGTCAGTCTCATGCAGAACCGCCAGTGTTTAGTTCCCAAGCATGCTTGGTCCTCAGTTTCTCTACCCACTGCAATGATGAAAGGCTGAGTCAACCTTGCCCAGCCCGGGGATCGAACCTCGGACCTGTGGCGTGGGAAAGCGAAGCGCTACCCCAACGCCACTGGGCTCAAACGTACATTAACACCGCATATTTGTAAGAAATTTCAGTTTTCTGTTTTGCTGCAGAAAAGTGCAAATTTACTACATGTGTAAAAGACAATTTTTAAATATATTTTCTGCTGTCCTGAAGTGAAAGATTTGAGATTTCCTGCATTACTAATTTTTATCTTGTTTTCGCCATCTTCATTCTGTTTTCAGAAGAAACTTTCGGAAAATTCCCACTGAAACTACAAACTTAGCAAGATAATTTAATAACGTTTATTACTCACTTTTAACTACGTTGTTTTTTTTATTTACACACCTGAAAGATAGTTGTAAAGCTAACGTTATATATTCAGTGCAGAACTTGGCACTGTTTTGAAAGAATTTTATCGCAACTCAAGTAAATTGTAAAAATTTCAAAAGAGTATTTCCGTATACGCTGAAATATTTAAATTTTCTCCCAGTTAATGCTAATTTGCAAGTCTATGCTCATTAAGTGTGAGCTGATTTGCACAATTTAGTAATTAAAGCATTCCAAAAGATTTACATAGAGTGCAGAAAAAGTTAGCTGGAACTAAATTCCGTGGTTAGAATTTATAAAATATTGCATAAAGTTGTAATCCCATTTGTATTTCTAAGTTTCTATAAAAGCATTTATAAATATTCTCCTTTTTAAAAGCTTCAGTAATTAACATAAAAATAGATGATAATTTCCACTAGTTCTTATTTCAACCAAGCATGTTCAGCTTCTTTATCAGTAACAGTGATCTTATATATTGTACATAACATTGAAAATAAGATGACCTATCAAAAATAGTACTTTTTATAATTGTTTTCATAAATATGCATATAAAAATAAACAAAAAATAATTTAAGATTTAGAGTGAATTAATTTCTAAGGTAATTTTGTTTCAATTAGCATTATATACATTTTTCATTAATTAAATCTTCAATATTTCATTAATTTTTATTAATTTTGCTATATTTTTATAATTAACAAAATAATCATAGTTATAATAATTAATTATGAACATTTATCTTAATTTTTCTTATTTTTGAAATATTGAAATTTTTTGTTTGCACAAATATGTCCTGCCAAACATGGCTAAAATACGACTAACTATATAAAACAGACAAAAAAATAGATAAATTTATAGATAATTATGCCAATCATATTTATAATTACAAAAGATTATTTTAAATATGTTAGTCTCTAAATGTTTTCTTTAAACTAATCAGCTACATCATTTCACGTTCAGTGCCACAACATTTCTTTCTTACTGCCATTTTAAAAAATAAGTGTTTCCCTTGTATCAAACAATACATTTATTATATGAATGTTTACAGAATGTTTTCTTTCTAGCACACATTAATCCTTTAGATTTTAATAAAAGAAAAACAGCTATAGAAACTATATTTGCCAAATTATTGGAAATACTTAACATTTCTTATTTAATTATTACCTTACTTTATTTCTATATTAGAAACAAAACCAACTAAAATCTGATGGAGAAGTAACATGAGCCAACCAAAAGATCAGAACTGTGTCGCTAAGATCCAAAGTATGCAAAATATTTTCTTGGTTAGAAACATATCAAATTGTTACAAGAATTATAACAAAGTATCCTGTTTTTCAAACTTTATTGGAGTCATATTTCTAAAGAGCTCGTTCAAAAATTACACAAATGAATAGTTTATCTATGTCTTTGGGGAGGAAAATGATCTTTATAAAATTATTGTTAATTTAAAAGACTGAGTTATTTATTTATTAGAATTCATGTGACTAAATGTATTATTCTGTATAAAAATTATATCTGTTATGAATAAATAAGGATTAATCAATGTTCTTCTACTTAAGCGGATGCCTGTAAAATGTCCTAAGTGGAAATACCCTGCCAGTTATAAAGTATTAAAGCGTTATTTTGTTACATTTTAAAAATATTTTTAAGTGATGTGGCTTTGTCAGGGTGGATTCATGTAGAGGTTTTGTCACGTCTTCAATCTTTTTTTTTCCTATTCTAGTTCTTTAAAACAAATTAAACTCTCAAAAGAACACTAATAAAATTTTTAAATCAACAATGGTAGACTGTTGCTCCTGAGAAATACTGATGAAGATTAGTTTTAACCGTACTTACATACTATACATATTTTCTACATATGATTAAACACCTAACATAGAGGAGCAAGAAAATTGAAACATTTTCACTAGTACTGCTTATACTGGAACATATTCCCGAATTTAAAGATACGTTTATTAAAAGTAGATTGCATAAGGAAGTCATTTCGAATGCTTTTTAATTTTAATTAGAAAAAGAATTACGTATATAATGACACAATTTCTTAGTATTTTGTGACTTTTTGTAGAACATATAAATGCGTTTATTAATAATTGTAGTTACCTCACCCTCCTTCAAATCCTGTGTGTATATGTGTGTGTGTTTAATTGCTCAAAAGCAATGCTTTTGACAGATTTGGAAATTTTAAATAATCAAGTGACTCTTATTATTGTATTATTAAATTTCTTACATAACTTGTTCGGCTCTCTACTGAAATAAAAGTTTTCATTTATTGTCCAAAAAGCAACTCTATTGGAACTATTAAACGAAACAAAAGAGAACTACCCACATCAGCCAAACAAACAATGGATAGCATGCCTCTTTTTTCCACTCTGCTACATAAATCAGGAATTGTGTTCTTAATATATAAAAGCAAATCAAATAAGAGTAGCTGTTCGAAATTCTAAGCATAAATTTGTGATAATTGACAGAAATAAAAAAAATGTTACCGAAATCTATTCGATTTTATGACAGCACAAAATTTGAAGTTTATATCACAAATCAAATGTCCAGAAAATATACAGTAAAAGCTAGTTCTCGTAGATCGCTTCTCCAAATATTTTTCAATATTTTAGATTTGGATGCTGTAAAAGGTTGGATCCTTTACAAAGAAACGACAGGAGTATAGATACAACGACAAGAGTTTGTCGCATTTAGCAGAACAGCTTTCCACCGAATACAGAGCTGCAAGACAGAAAAATCCAGCGTATGAAGATCCACAAAGATCAATACAAATACAGCGAAAAGAGTTCATCTTTCAATTAGCAAAACAGCTTTCCACAAAATACAGAACTGCAAGACAGAAAAATTCAACGTATGAAGACCCACAAAAGTCAATACAACGAAAAGAGTTCTTGTTTCAATTAGCAAAACAACTTTCCACAAAATACAGAGCTGCAAGACAGAAAAATTCAACGTATGAACACCCACAAAAATCAATACAAATACAACGAAAAGAGTTTTGTTTCAATTAGCAAAACAGCTTTCCACCGAATGCAGAGCTCCAAGACATAAAAATTTCAATATATGAATACCCACAAAGATCAAATGCAACCCATCCTAACAAAATCAAAAGTTGTTAAGTTCGACTTTGCCACAGCAACAAAACAATTAATGTGAAAAATATCAAAGTATGTTTGCGGAAGATGCACACATAAAAAAATTTCCACTCCCATTTGCAAAAAATGGGTATTTTTTTCCAGGTAAGGTAACATTTTATTGTTAATATTTACTAATATCTTGTTCTATAACTAAATATAAAAAATATTACCAATTAATTTTAAACAAATTTCTTTACTCCTTAGTTGATCTTTCCCAATGCAGCCGTTTTAACTGCTTTTGAGCAATATAGGCATACACTAAGTTTTAGTCTTCTAGTGGTAACTTAAATCTATTGATCCTTTCCTACATAGGAGATAACATTTAATTGAACATTGACAGGTTTACCTGTAAAAAAAATCTTTGAGGTATTACTAAAAAGAGAGTGATATCTATTTTGACAGTGTGAAAACCGTAGGACATATATGTACCATAGAGTTTCATATTCTACATTAAAACTGACTTTGTGAAACTGACAGGTTGCTTAAGTTTTCACAATAAAAATTATATTTTGACACTATCAAAATTGAAGTGATATTTTGTAAATATTACTCAAATTAAAATTTTACAAAATCCTCTTGGGTATAAACGGGTTAAGACTATGTATTTAAAATATATTAGGAATTGTTAATGTTATCGAAGAAGAGAAATTAAGAAGTAAGAAATATTTTAATGAAACGAAAGCACATATTTTATTAATTATAGATTTTAAATAACCAATACCTTGATGACAGAATTCACAATCAGCACAACAGTATAATGAATTGCAAGAAACTTTCTATGAAATCAAAAATATGTCAAGTTATTTAGGTAAATCAATACCATTTTGCGAAGTTAAAAAATATTTTAAGAAAACAAACGTCTTTAAAAAATACAAATAGATATTTGCAATCCTTTATTAATTTTACGTGTTAAGAAATTATCCTCTTATTTTTTTTTACACTTTTTTCATTTTATATTGTTTGTTAAGCAAGTAATACAGAGTAAAATTGACCTTTAAGGATGTTTTTACATAATATTAAATATTTTTCATAAAAACTGAGTAGTATTAGAAAGATTTACCAAACACTTATGCCTTAAACGTTGATAAATAAGTTTAAATGTTTTGATTCAACAAGTGTAATTAGTTTTTTTACTATTAACTTAGATAAAAACAATTGTGTGCATAGTAATATGTTTCATTTATAAGTCTCGACACTTTCTATATTTCTTATATAATATCTTATTTTCTATACAGAAATTTAAACACAATGAAAGTAAATTTAAATACATATTTACAGAAATTGTACGGATGAATATCTTCAAACATTTTAGTTTTTAAAAATCCGTACAAGTTCATAGATTATTTTCAGGAAAAAAAACGAAAAAATTCTCAAGTAATCATCAATAATCTCATTTAAAATTTAGCTATTAAATTTAAAGCATAACCTGTTAAAAAGAACTTTTTACTGGATATTAAAAACCAACATAAATTTAAATGTAAATTTACAGAAATTATATGAATGTTTACTTCCGAACATTCTTTTAATTTGGGTAAATAGCCACATATATATGGATAAATATATATAGAGAGAGGTATAGTATATTATCCATACATATCTATAAAGCACCTTATATTCATAATAAATATCCATATACATATTTTTGGATATGGATATAAAAATCCATATCATGTCCATAAATGCGTTATATTATATATATATATATATATATATATATATATATATATATATATATATATATATACATTTAAACGTATACATTCCAGTGTTTATTTTTATTACTCTTTATAAACTTTATTAGAATTATTTCACTGTTCATTCAAATGATTCATTGACTGTTTTTTAATCGAAACGTTCTTTGTATATGTCAGTGTATTACTTATGTGAGATTGTGATTGTAAGCTTAATAAATTATCTACTTTTATTCTTACTTCCTTATATTAACTTAAAGATTTTAATTGTATTCTATCTTATCTGATTGTATGTACTACGCTTATTGTTTTTAAAGCATATTAATTTTATGGTTATTCTGATTTACTAGTGTAAGGTAAGGTTCAGACCTGATAGAATGCACATTTAGCCGTGATCGGAAGTCAATCCTCCCACACCTTTTAAGGGAAATCAGCTCCGTTATACTCATATAATCTTCATTGAAAATACTTTTTTATATTTTTTTCTATTACTCTTATTTCCACTTGTATCTATTTTTTAATTATGTAAATGTAGCTGTAGCACTTTACACACATTAGATTGATATTTCTTTCTTTATTTCTTTGTATTTTTAGTATTCCATATACATATGTAATGTCTTGATCCAGAATTAAGTCTAATGGAAAACAGTCTTCGTGAAAATAATAATTTTATTAAATCATCGTTTCTTCTAAAAGCAAAACCTGCACCATTTTCATTTGTTCATGTCAGAGCTAAGCGTGAAATAGGTGGTAACAGCTCCATGGCCACGCGCTCACTGATCTTATCTGTTTGTAAATTCATCAAATTCTTTCAAAATTCTTCCGCCTGACCGGATGATCCCAAAAGCTTACGCGAGCCTGGGTCTTTTTCATTTATTTTATTACTATAACAGAGTTCCCTTGTTAAAATGACTTTTAACTCACGTAGTTTCCTACTACCCCTTTTTTAGTCCTGACATATACACACACACACACGTATATGTTTTTTTACACCTGACATATATATATATATATATATATATAATATATATATATATATATATAATATATATATATGGAATCTCCATTTCCATACTAGTAAATACGAAAATCCATAAAAATATCCATAATCGAATCTCCAAATCCAGTCATACATTTTCTACAACAAACCGGATAATCCTTGGGTAATCATCAATAACCCTGAGTTTAACCTTGCTTAAAATGCCATTTGTTTAGTAGACACTGAATATTTTATTAGAAGTTAAACCAACATAAGCATATATTATTTTAATGGAACAGAACGGATAAATACTTGTGTAATCTCGAATAATCATTTATTAGAAATTTAACTATTTGATTTTAATAAATATCATACAAAAAAGCACATATCGTATAGTACACACTGATATTTCTTATTCATTATCCCAACATAAGCAAATTTTATTTTTAAAGGAACAAAGCGGATAAAACTATATGTAATTTTGAATAATCAGTAAACTTTTTCACTATAATAATGATCCCGCTAAAAAGATCATAACATTTATTTTTCTTATAGAAAAACCAGAGAATTCTTGGGTAAAGATCAATAGTCTTTAATTTAGAATTTGGCTATTAGATTTTAAGTATAATCTTCCTTAAAAGCACTTTCACTCAGTAAGCAATAATTTTTTTCTTATTAGAGGTTAACCCAACTTAAGCATAATTTTACTTAAATTGAAAAAGTGTTATAAATCTTTGAGTTCCCTATATAATAATAGTCTATTTTGTCTGTCTGTCTATTTTAAATTTATGAAGCGGTTTTACCTGGAATAGATAGAGGCATCCATTTTGTATTTTTGATGAGTTAGGTCTAGAGACGTTCAAAATCCATACCTTCCCCCCTTTTCTAGTATTTAAACCCATTTTTGAATCCCTATTTTCCCCCGTTAGGAGCAGCCGATTAAATTTAACAATTTGTCGCATAATAGGTAAAAATAACAACTAGCATTATGACGTCATTCTTTTAACCAATTTATTTAATCTTTTCTCATTTTAAGTTATTTAATTATGGTCTGCATTATTTTTATACGTTTTATCACTGAACTTAGATACGATTTTAATAATCTTTTATATGGGGCTTAAATAATAGAATAGGTACATATGTCATAATTTTAAATTTAATCATCGATTATTTTTTGTTGTAATGAAAATTTTATCACCATTATTAACAACAAATTCTATCTACCTCCAGGGTGTAGTAGAAATGATAATTTCATTCCTTTACTACCATTAATTTCTGTGGAAAAACAAAAATTGAGAAGAACTTAACGATAATTTTGACATAGCTAAGAAAACTTTGAATTATCTTTCTAAACGAATTCAACGTGATTCTAAATTGCATTCACGGTATTGAGAGACATTAGAGGAGTATGAAGATAAATTATTAAACGTGTACTAGATAATTCTCAGCCAAAAAACAAACTATTTTTTATCTACCTTATAGGGTACTTTACAATTATGGAAAATTAAAAATTTTATTGATTCCGTCATATGATGGGCTATTTTCTAGTAACTGAAGAATAAAGTAGTGGTCACAAAACAAAGAATTATATGCTACAATTAATTATTTTTTAAAAGATTAAGTGTTATAAAGTTATGTTTATTACTATATTCCTGTATAGAAGACAGATAAAAAATGGTTAATAACTTTGTCACAGTTTGTCGGCTTTGTCATTAACTAAGGTATAACAAGCAAAACATCGATAATGTATCTCTGAATAAAGCTGTATGGACTGCATGTATTGATGTTTGAAAGCACATTCTTACAATGATAAAAATGATTTTTTAACAGGAGGAAAATATGGAAAAGTAAAAGGTTATTTTTATGTTTTACAAATGTTCAAATTAAAAAGTTATTGTGTTAACATAATATTACTATATTGTTCGTATAGTTTTAAAGGTTATCACTGTATTTTCTTTTCATTGGAACCTTTATAAACATTAATTTCTTGTATGTTTTAATCTCGCATAATGTCACCTTCAGTACTTTACATAAATTTTATTTTGATGGTATATTTTTCATTTTGCACTGAGGTGTAGAAAAGTACTTATAGACTGCAAATTTATTTTACTTCTTTGCAAATTTGTTTACCAGGAAGAAAAATCAGAAAGTAAGGTTGCCTTTATCTTTTAATAATGCTAGTATTAAATAATCGGTAATTTCTAATTGAACTATTCCACTTAAATAATGATTCTTCTTAAATGTATATTGCATTTAGCTCACTCTAATATTTTACGTCATTTATCCAAACAGGAGCACAATAAATAATATTTAATACAGAGGTTCGCAGTCATCATACCATTTTAAGAGCAAGATTCTGAGACAAAATAAAGTAAATAAACATGAGCATATAAATATTCTCTTGCCCCAAATTGAAATCTAAGTTACAAGATATCGCAGATTAGCTAAGACGCCAGACAGATCTTTTATGTCACGAATGAATAGTGCTTTATCTTGCTCTGTAGTCTATACATAAACATAGGGTAGCATGGGGAAGCGTGACGTTCTTCAGGCAGATGGATTACTTTGTGCTGAAAGCCAGTGGAGCGTGATCTTCAAGAAACAGATGTCACAAACCACGAACTTTTTTTTTGTTTGTGTAAGGATGGGAGAATCGACAACGATGATAATATATTAAAAATGTCCAACTACGTCACATGCTAGCTTACATTTCAAGTATTTTGCAAATAACGTTTTTAAAAATTAATTTTTTAAGAGGCTCAGATTAAAGACAAATAAACAATACTGAAGAAAAATATTGTTTTTCATAAAGAAATATTTTTTTATGGCGAACGTTTATTGTAAATAAAAATTAAGGTTTAAAGCCTCGAAAAAAATTGATTAAGCACAAAATGGATCGAGATGATCTTCCAAGTGGAGAGTATTTGTGTTTACTTGTACCTTCTTTCCGAAACTTTAAAGACTAAATACGATTATTTGGCATGCTCTCACACACTCAGATGTTTCTATTAACACTAACCTTTTTTTGGGGATATACATTGAATTATATCGTAAATCTAAATTACCATGAACTTCCATAGTAAAAAAAATTCTTTTTGACTATAATAGTCCTTCCACTGCAGTAATGAATATTTAATTTAAACATCACAGGTGGGGGTATTTCATTTTAAACAAATGTTCGGTATTAATACGGTTTGTTACCAAGAATTTTATGGATACAAGTTTAAAGACAGAAAAGATACATAGGATTCAACTGAAAAATGGTTGGAAACCAACCACCACTCAAATATTGAAGAGTAAATCTAATACAAGATTTTAAAGTGAAATTTTCTAACAGCTACAGCCTATTTGTCCTAACTGCCTCTCAAAACTCTTGTTAAAAAATAAATATAGCGCGGAACAAAATAATTTCAGCCAATCAACAACCAATATTTGACAATTTAGGGAATTTTTTATAGGATAGTTTTTCTGCACTGAAAATAACAATGTTTTCCTTGAAAACACAAAAATCTAAAAAGTGTTTCTGAAGAGGGGAATTAATGGGATAGTGAAAATTTCAACAAGGCTTAATGCATTTAATTTTTCACGTATGTAGATTTTTAAAAAAAAGTGTTAAAATTTTCACAAAGCAAAACACATTTTTTTTTGCCTTTATAAAAATTTAAGTACGTACGAAAGTAAAGAATTTTTCATTAAATCTGGAAAAAGTTACTTTTAAAAGAAAATTTTAGATATAACCTAAATTCAAAAGATATTCTTTCACATCTTTTCATAAAAACAATCAATATCCATTATGATGGATACTCAAATATTTTAAGATAGAACTTTAATCCTGTATATTTTTGTTCTATACCATAAAAATGTTGCAATGTTTCAATAAACATTTATATATTAAACGTGCATATTCCTCAAACTTTTACACATAATATGTAGTAATATTTCTCTGCAAACCGTTTAAAGTAGTTACGTTGCTGTTGCATATTATAACGTTCTGGAGCTTTTCAGAAGATTTTAGTTTTAGTTTTACTTTAGTTTTAGTCTGGTGTTTTATTTGACATTTTTACGATTCCAAATGTAATCTGGAGCTATTGCTTTTTCATTTGTCTTAAAACAATTAAGAGGAAATATATTTATAATATGCTTTTTGACAATTTAATTAGTTATTTCTTCTACACCTCGTGAGTCTAGAGATATTTCCAATGTTTCTAATCCATGGATGTAATGCTCCAAAATTGCCGGATTGTACCAATTATGCTTTCATTTCCCTAAAGACAGTGTACAAAGCTGAATAAAGCAATAGGGAATGGTTCTATCTATTCATTTACCGTTTACTTCTATATGTAGCAATATTAGACATAAAAGAACTCTTTATCTATTTCTTGTTACTATTTTGCCTCGGGTTTCAATTAGTATCTCTTCTGTCTTGCACATTTAAGAATATCGAAAGCAAAGAAAGAACCAATAGCATTTTACTAGCATAATTGTTTCACTTAAAAACATTATTTCTAAGCAACTGTTCTGTGTATTTATCATTCTTTTTAGTTATTTTCATGTTTGATCCAATAACAATAGAGATCGTGAACGCTATAGAATAAAAACGTGGACTGAAGGAAACTTTATAGATTGGAATCAAGTATACTTTCAAAACAGAACTATTCGTAATTATGTTTCTAAAACTATACATTGTATATTGTATGTATATATGAGATACCAATAGACAATTACAGGGCATTGAGAAACAATTATTTTTGCCTTATAATAAACCACTATTATTTTGCACTACGAGAAGACAAAAACTTCTCTGCTGATAAGTGTAAAACTTTCTCCTTGTGCAATAGCTTTGTGTGATTTAAAATATTCGTTTTTAAACATATGGTAGATGCTTGTTTGAATCATGCAATTGTCTATTGATAAGTATCAAACATTTCTACAATTACATAACTGTAACAAGAAAATTTTCTACCATATTACTGAAAACTAATATTTTACATCACACAAGGTCTAAAGCTTGTAAAAATGTTTTCAGAGTCTTGTAATGTTTTTAGAAAACCTTGTGAAAAATGGTTTATTTAATGGTTAATCAAAGCCCGTCAATTTTATACGACATTTCGTAGCAGAGCGTGGTTAGAGGTGCGATAAACAAAAGCAATATCACTTTTAAAAAAACATTAGGTTTATTTAAAAGTTAAAATAACATGACAAATTAGAAATGACCTGCACTTGGTTGGTAAAGCAACTGTCATAGAATAAAAAAGTGTTACTCAATTCTGTGCTCACTTACTTCAACAAAAGCATAGAAAATTGACATAAGATGAAAATAAAGAGCAAAATTCATAAAATCCCCAATATGCTCACACAAAAATATAATAAATAAGTAGGTTCATTGAACAAGTAAGTTTAAGTAATTTTTAAAATGTTAAAAATTTTGATTATAACAGTTGTGCATCTCATTTGTTTATCAAAAATTTTAACCCTGCAATTTGCTATTAGATGACCCTTTTAATCACAGCTGAAACATTTGCGATTTGCATAACTTTTAGAACAAACATTCTGGATTGTTTGCAAGGTAACTGTCTCTCGGTTGTCACTAACGTGCAGAAATCAACTCCTCAGCTAAAAGTCCATTGCGAATTTTATCAGATGTTAATTGGGAGTTTGGGTATCAGTAGATCCTCCGGACGATGCTCGAAAAATAAGTATGAAAGTGCCGATTTGATTTGGTTTGGAGTGCTACGGTCTACTTTTTGCAATACGAAAGCTAATGAGACCGGGACCTACAGCTTAAAGCCGATTCAGAACGGCTACGAACATCCATGCCAGTGTGGGATTCGAACCATCGAACTCTCATACCGAAGGCCAACAACCTAACCAATCGACCATAATTCTGCTATGAAAGTGTCTAATAAGTTGAAAAACCACAATCCAGTCTTCAATAAGTTTACCAGCATCGTTAAATATATTTACAAGGTCTGTTAAACGTACAGCAAAAATTCCCGAGCTTTCACATTCACTATTGGCTCTACTTTTAAAAAAAACATCAATTTACCCGATATTACGAGCACAAGAATCTATATTAAAATAGGTTTGAAGTTTGTCCCATGCTATACAAGCATCTTCGATGCCTGTACAAAGTGTTCTATATGATTTAGTTTCATTAAGTACACTATACTAAAAGTCTTCGCTTCCCTAACCAAAAATCCTTAGGATCAAATACTTTATATTTTATAGCTATCACTTCAGTCTTATATACAATATTTCAACAATTTTTGTTCATTAAAAGTAACTTTACATCTCAAGGACAAGTAACGCAATTGTCTGCTACTAGTAGTTCGGTTACAATTTGATACATTATAATACTAATATAAAGTACTTACAAAAACGTAGCTTTTTTCCCACCGTTGAAGTATCACAAGAGTCAAAAAGTCACGAAAAAGAAGAAATTAATTTACATGCAAGTATTCTGAAGTATCACTCGTCGATACCAGTTTAGTACGTAGTCGAAACTAGAGTATTTTTAATCGTTGAAAGGGAGAAAAACTCGTTCACATCTTAAAAACACTATACGAAGCAGGAATATCTCTTCCACTATGACAGCATCCATAATAGAAAAAAAGTCAATTTCAGCAGCAATTACAACTCAACAACAAGATATTCTTCGTAATTAATTTCTACACATTAAACTGTACGGCAGCTTGACCCGTAGCCGAAATGTGGGTCGCATGTGACATTTTATTTAGTATTAAATGTGATTAACAAAAGCAGTATCACTCTTAGACATTAAGTTTATTTAAAAACGTTAAAGGCAATAATATCCCATAAATAACAAGTTTTACCTCCCTTGATCTTTAATGCTATACATTAACTTACAGAATGAGACAGCAATAGTCTTTTATACAATTCTGGTCATATTTACTACAACCCAAGGAGAAGAAATTTACATAAAATTTACAAAAGATAAAAACTTCAAAGAGGAAAAGTAAAAAAAAAAGAAGCAATATGCACACAAAATAGAATAAATAAGTAGGTTTTTTGAACTAGTAAATTTAAGAATTTTTAAAATGTCAAAAATTGTATACATAACGAATGTGTATTTAACCACTGATTAAGTACACACCAGGGCCAAATACCAGTTTCCTGCTATTAAATATTTTGTTCGTCAACAAAAGGCTTGTGGTTTTGGGTTAGAAGATAACAGTGATGTGCTAGAATGCAGAGAACCAGGTTCGAGCCTGACAGGATCATTAAATCTTTCCCTGTGTACCCAAAGGTAAGGAATCAGTTGCAAAAATTCTATCTAAGGGCTGGTCTTATCAAAGTCGTTTAACATCTAAACGCGATTAATCTCTGTTTAAACAGAGAATTGCGTCCCACCGTTCATTGACGCAATGAGTTACTCGTGGTTAAGCGTTAAACGACTTTGGTGAGACCGGCCCTAAGTACGAGAAAAATTTCAGGGATATTCCAGCGTGGCCTTATAAATGCACTATCCTTGGGGTAGACGGACCGTTTCTAGATGTTAAACATGTATGTAAATAACGATAAATGTAAAAAAAATTGCTATTAATATCAATCTTTTACAAATATCTAAGCCAATAACGAGACTCGGGGTGCTACCATGCAGTCAATACATGTCACAGGTAACTTCGCCTCATAATAACATCAGAAGTCGTCATAATAATGTTAGAAATTACCAAAGAAGGGAATTCATGATTCAAAAATCCCATCTTTGGTGACTTCTGACATCATTATGATGCGGAAGCTGATTGTGATTGTCCTCGACTGCAATATAGTAGCACCCTAGATCCATGTTGCTTCAGAAATCAGCTTATTTGGCATTCCATACTTATTCATACTTGGTCATATAATAAAAAGAAAAGTAATCATAATTATAAAAATTTTAATGAAAAATGCAAGTAAATTTAAAGGAAAAGCCAAGGAGACATATGGTGATTTATATGTGTGTTAAAGATGTTAAAGATGTTGAAGAAATATATGAAAATCCATCTTAAAAAAAGCACCATTATTTTATAGTGTTCATAGAGAATTGAGACATTGTCAGGCACATTTTAGTAAATCTTGTAGGTATCAGCCTTATTGCAATGATTGCCAGGCTAATTTCATGTGCGGTTTTACGTTGATTAAAAAGTCTGTAGCTTCTTTTTCAAACAACTTAGTTTTATTCTGATTTATTAGATAAATACAAGGTAGAGGAGGCTTAGATAAATTATCCAGAGATACATTGTTATTTTCTGGTCTTTATTTAGTGGATTTAAAAATATATCAGTTACTTTACTTAGAAGGATGCAACCTAAAATATGTTAAGAATGTTATTTATATTTATGTTACTTCAATGCTACTTTTTTTTCTAAATATGTTTTTAAACAAGAGTTGTTTGTTGTTGCTTATCTAATAGTAACGTACTTAATTCAGACAGATAATAAACATATATTCAGTAAAGACTCAGCTATTATATCTTGGAAAGATAAGTAATCTTTTTAACAGGCAATAATTAATATATCTGGAGTTCAACAAGGTATGAAAAAGCCAGGAAGACAAATCAATTTAAACTTCAATCAGACAAATACCACATAATTTCTTAATGGTGTGCAGTTTATCTATTTTTCATAATTTACTGGATGTAAATTTTGACACTAAACAAATTAATTGAAGGCATTATATATATTTCTAGCATTATATTTTTACCTTGTGATGTGTATATAATAATAAATTAATATTAATCCATGATATATGTACGATATGATATTCCATTAATTGAATGACAATTGATTATGCTACCTGCAATGAGCCTCTTCTACTTTATAGAAATAATATTTCAAAAAACTAGTGTTCTTAAGTAAACCAAAAAACAGATGTCATGTTGGATGTTATGATCCTTCTTCCTTCCGAAACAATAAAATTTTTATGCAGGATTTTTATTAATCAGTATAATGCTTCATGATGTGATCATTTGAATCACATATCAATCCAACTAAGTCTTATTTGCAACACTAAATACATTCCAGACTTCAGATAAGTAGCCTTCTAGATATGTGTTAGTTTGCATTCCATTTCTACTATTTGAATGTAATAAAATATAAAAATGTTTAATATCTTAAACATATGTTGTAAAATGGATATTTCAATAGCATTAAATTATATATTCATTTTTCTATATAACAATTAGTTATGATTAACTATTAAAGCCAACTATTTCCCATGGTTGTAACAGTTTAAAAATGGTGATGATATTATGAGAAAAAATAATGCCTTTTTCTTTATATAATCATATTAAATATAATTTTTTTTATCAGTTTGAGAGATTCCCTAGGAGAGAAGTTTTAATCTAAAATGCAATTACAATCTTATATAGATATTTTTAGGTACCGATTTTAATTCATTGCATTTCTTTTAAATAATTTCTCACAGAAATTTTTCTCTTTATGACTCCTGACTGCGAAGTTAAAGTCTATAGGCAATCACAAAGAAATTCCGTTTGCTAACAGCTTTGAGATTAATGTAACTGTATAAAATGAGAAACACTAAAACTCACTATAAAGTTTACTTGAAGAAATTTCTAAAATACCTTCCCAGTGCCGTAGTTAAGCTGTATTTAGTGGAAGTTTCTTTTTTGGAATCGAGGTTTAACAGTCATTATGTATGTGAAAATAATAGAATTTTTAATGCAGATATCTGTAACATACATTGACGTAGCAAGTGGGAATATGAAAGTTATAATCCCCCCCACCCACACACACACAAATATTGCTGAATGTCACCCAATTTAAGTTTTTCAAAAGACCAAAATGTTAACATTTTTAAGAAGGAATAACCTTTTGAATCGTTTAAGAAGCATTTTGCTGTAAAAACTACCTACAATTATTTTACAGAATTCTTTCGTATTAATTTTTTTGCCTCCTATATTCTAATTAAGAAAAAATTACTTCTTAAATTTATAAGATTTGGAACAAGTCGTAACCAACTCTTATTTTTTTTAGGATTTTGTTAAGTATTTAAGGTGTTATATTCTATCGAAACAAATACACTTTCATTACGCATTATGATCGCTTTACAAATTACGTGACCCCTTATATTGTAAGGGATGAGCCATTCAATATCAGTTAAAAGGAATTTCACCTTTCTAACTTTTAGGGCTAATTAATTGGTATTCTATCAGAATAACCAACGAGGTATTAACCAATATGTGAGTATTCTCGTGTTAAGCAATTGATACGATAATTTACCTCTCGTGTTACAATACACTGAACTTAGTGCACCAATTCTGAGCAAACTAACAAACACAGGCTAAACAATTGACTAACAAGTAAGACAGATTCGAATTCGACGAAGACACGGATGTTTATAACCTTTCAGAATTGAATCTAAGCAATTCATTCTTATTTAATTTTCTTGTAGGAAAAACTTATCCCTAGTACACCCAGAAAAAACAAAGTCATTCAATATCAGTTAGAAGGAATTTCACCTTTCTAACTTTAAAGGCTAACGAATTGGTATCATGTCAGAATAACCAACGGGGTATAAACCAATATGTGATTTTTCTCGTGTTAAGCAATTGGTACAATAATTTATCTTTTGTGTAACAATAAACTGAATGTAGTGCACCGATTCTAAGCAAACTAATAAACACAAACTAAACATTTGACCAACAAGTAAGACATAGGTTCGAATTCCGATGATGACACGGATTTTTATAACCTTTCAGAATAGGATCTAAGCAATATATTCTTATTTAACTCTCGCGTAGAAAAAACTTGTCCCTAGTGCATCCAGAGAAAACAAAGACATTCAATATCAGTTACAAGCAATTTCACCTTTCTAACTTTAAAGGCTAATGAATTGGTATCATGTCATAATAACAAACGAGGTATCAACTAATATGGGAGTATTCTCGGGTTCAGCAATTGGTACAATAATTTACCTAACGTTTCACAATAAACTGAACTTAGTGCACCGATTCTAAGCGAACTAACAAACACAGGCTAAACAATTGACCAACAAGTAAAACAGTGGTTCGAATTCCGATGATGAAACTGATGTTTATAACCTTTCTGAATAGAATTCGTATTTAACTCTCGTGTAGAAAAAACTTGTCCCTCGAAAAGTGCATCCCTCGAAAACAAATTAATCTGACTTCAATGTTATTTTTAAATATTAATAAATATAATACATAAATAACAAAAATATGAATTAACTATTTCAGAAATATTTTTGATTAAACTATTTAATGCCATTGGGACATTAAGTTATTTAAAATATCATCTACAGCACAAAAAAACTAATTTTAAATTACTCCACTTACGATACCTTCCTCTGAGAGAGAATATTAAAACTCTATTTAAATTTAAATTGAAATAGCTAAAAAAAGTTTTTTAATATAAAAGCAATTAATTCTGAAAGAGAAAGTAATCAATGTTTTATTATTAAATACAGGTGATTGAAATAATATATTAGGTAGAGAATAGAACAAAACAAGAAAAAAACTCAAAGTAGACTATACGGTATAAAACTAAGATAATTGTAAAAAGGATAATATTTTCATAGTTTCAGACTAAAGGAACAAATAAAAACATTCGTAGTGAGATATATATATATATATATATATATATATATATATATATATATATATATATATGATTATCTAAGAAGCTACTTTGTTCTCCCATTTTCGACATACAGTTATATTAATGAAATGAGAACTTTATATATATATATATATATATATATATATATATATATATATATATATATATATATATATATATATATATATATATATATATATATATATATATATATATATATATATATATATATATATATATATATATATATATATTATTGTAAGGAAAATTCTCAGGGGTTTTCAAAACTTAAATCAAGGGTATAAGTTCCTGCGTCATTTTCCATTCCTCTTTTCAATCCCTAACCTAAATTAACCACTGGGGCTACAGTTTACACCCTCAGAGAAGGGGCCTGACCAATTATAATTCTACATGGCCCTAGAGGATAATTTAGGAAATTTATAAATAAAAAGGAGATGCACGTTGTCGGAGACTGATTTTTCTAGGTATTTTCCCACAGATGTTGATCCAGGTGTCACGTGTCTTGTACATAAAACGTTATGCTAGCTGACCCTTCAGTTTGTCCTGTCCCTATGATGAAGTGGGAACCCGTCCTTCAACGTTATTTTAATAAATGTCTTTAGCTGAAACGGTATCATTTCTATGGCCATGACTGCAACTCCTCATTGAGAAGTCCGTCTCATTACATATATATATATATATATATATATATATATATATATATATATATATATATATATATATATATATATATATATATATATATATATCTTACATAGTATTGTATTCTAACAAGTGCCTTTCAAGACACGACTGCAATACAGCTACGTTGCCAAGTAAGCCCTGATAACTAAAAACTATAGCCTATTTCCAAGCGTGATTCGTAAGGAATAATTTTTATGACTTATATATATATATATATATATATATATATATATATATATATATATATATATATGTGTGTGTGTGTGTGTGTGTGTGTGTGTGTGTGTGTGTAATAATAAAATTCTATTAAATTAAAACCTAACATAAATGTTTTCTATTTTCCCGTGAAAATCTAGAATCCCTATTGACAAATTCTAGGGACTATTTTTCATAGTTAGGTGGAGAGCACACATTTAATGCAACCTTGAATTTAGAACCTCAGCCCCATTGATTCATTTATCCCGCGCATGGTAGAGATATTATATCATCTAGAATAAACTAGAAGTAATTAGAGAAGTGATTCGTTAATGGAAGGACATCATTCCTGGAGCCACACACTTCCAATAGTTAACAAAAGGCTGGACCACAGATTTCGTGGCTCTTTTAATTTGAGATTGTGATGTAATATATTATCAAATATATTCTGCGTTTTGTGTTCTTTTTCCCTACGGGGATATGTGTGTTAATATCCTCTCATGTTCTAAATAAAATATGTTTTTGGAAGTGAACGTCTGCATCAATCTGCTAGGCTATTACATTTAATAATACCTTTACCGTAATAAATACAGTATTTTTAAATCATGTCGACATTATACATACATACATACATACATATATATATATATATATATATATATATATATATATATATATATATATATATATATATATATATATATATATATATATATATATATATGAGACGTTCCCACTAAATGGCACTAGAGTCCTGAGTACATTTTCATCGCTTTATTCAAATCTCAGAGCACACTATTCATCAGTTATCTTCAATGGCGTCGCACATTGGCGTTTTAACAAAGGCAGGCTTAGCTGCCCCGGGTAGCCACAGCGCTGTTTACGGAATGTGCACACTGCTCTCTGCTACCGACCACTACGCATGAGCCGTATTTATGTGGCTAACTCCTTACGCCGCGTCACTCTCAGTAATGAATTCCTATTTAAAATCCTTTAAAATTAATCTAGAATTTAAATCCGACCCCTGATCTAGAATAAACTAGAAGTAATTAGAGAAGTGATTCGTTAATGGAAGGACATCATTCCTGGAGCCACACACTTCCAATAGTTAACAAAAGGCTGGACCACAGATTTCGTGGCTCTTTTAATTTGAGATTGTGATGTAATATATTATCAAATATATTCTGCGTTTTGTGTTCTTTTTCCCTACGGGGATATGTGTGTTAATATCCTCTCATGTTCTAAATAAAATATGTTTTTGGAAGTGAACGTCTGCATCAATCTGCTAGGCTATTACATTTAATAATTCCTTTACCGTAATAAATACAGTATTTTTAAATCATGTCGACATTATACATACATACATACATACATATATATATATATATATATATATATATATATAATATATATATATATATATATATATATATATATATATATATATATATATATATATATATATATATATATGAGACGTTCCCACTAAATGGCACTAGAGTCCTGAGTACATTTTCATCGCTTTATTCAAATCTCAGAGCACACTATTCATCAGTTATCTTCAATGGCGTCGCACATTGGCGTTTTAACAAAGGCAGGCTTAGCTGCCCCGGGTAGCCACAGCGCTGTTTACGGAATGTGCACACTGCTCTCTGCTACCGACCACTACGCATGAGCCGTATTTATGTGGCTAACTCCTTACGCCGCGTCACTCTCAGTAATGAATTCCTATTTAAAATCCTTTAAAATTAATCTAGAATTTAAATCCTGATATATATATATATATATATATATATATATATATATATATATATATATATATATATATATATATATATATATATATATATTATAGTGTAAACTGCAGAGGTTATTACAAAGTTTTAGTGCAATTTCGTAGTTATTTAATTAATGTTTAAAAAGTAAAGATTATTTTTTTAAATGCTAGATCTGACAGCTGTTATCATTGGACTTTCAACCTGACTTCGAGAACACAATTTTATTTCTCTGATGCAAGGATCCCCCCCCCTTTTTAAGTAAATTATTCTATATATCGTTGTCATGGTGACAAGAATTTTTATAATGGGTTAATGTAATTGTATACAACTGGATTGTGCGAAAACCTTAGCAAGTCTTTATTCTCTACAATTTTTTGCTTTGGGATTTTTTTCACTATTAAATCAACCATAACATTAGTAGTTCATGGAAGATTATTCCCATTCAGTTATATTTTAATCATCCTCGTGTTCTATCTATCGACAAACATTATATAGGTTGTACTAACTTATATAAAATAAAACACACTCTTTACATTTATTATTGGCGGAAATTTTCTGCAAAATGTATAAGAAACTAAAGAATCTTAACACTTTGCCAGGCTGTGTATATGTGAATGAAATATTTTCTAGGAAAGTCGTTCAGTGCAAGCCATTCGGGCGGTACTTTCTAAATTTGCACAGCGGACCTTCCCATATTTCACTCACCACAGCCAAATGTCTATGGCCGGCGCAACAAACTTACGATTTATGAAGTTGGGGGACGCTTTATTTACTAGACGAAATTCAAGACTTGGGGAAATACGGCACCGACGACAAGTCGTGACTTTACTAGCCAAATAATTCTTGCGTTAAAAGAGCGTTTCTTTCTTCTTGCTCTCATAAATGCTGGGAAGGCTTATAAATTTATAGCCATAAGCCTTTAGCAACGGTTTAGTTTCCCAAGAATAGACACTATTCATTTCAGTTTAGCCAAATAGTTTTAGTGTTCTTTTACCAGATAAATATCCCTCTATGTATAGTTTGGGATTTAGTATTAACCTTCATAATAAAGTGTGTTACTTTGTTGTTCCTTTGTAGTATTTAGATCAAGAGGAAAAACAAATTAATACGCTAGTCGAACAACTAAATGTGTAATTTAATATTGTTAATTAATTTTATTGTATCTCTTATTCTTTACGCTTTATTATAATTGATATAATAAATGATAAGCTCAACAGTACATATTTATATAATTCTTAATATTTCATACACAAGGGTGTAAATGAAATATGACACCATACTCCATTTACAAATGTGACATTTAACCGTACTTAAGTATTTTTAGTATTGATAAATAAATATTAAATTCCTAGAAATTTTAAAGGATGAATATATGATATTTTCTTTTTTTTTTAACATTAATATGCTTTCTACGAATTATATTCAAATAGCGATGATAACATTTTGCTTAATTATTTTCCTTTCTTGAATTTTTGAGACGTGAGTGTTTTATACTATTCCTTTCAATATCGTCCAAATGAAAGTTAATAGAAAGGCTTTTAATCTATATTACCACTATCTTTTTAAAATGATTTTCCATCTGAGAAATGAAAAATAAATGTAATTCGATTAATTTGAATATCTTTTTATAAAATAAATTTCAAGAAATAATGTTTATTATCATTTGGTTACATATACTCTCATACAGAAATATTTTAAAGCATTAATAATACCTATTAAATATTTTAAATGTTTATAAGTCTTAATATTGATACACGAGGAATGAAATGTAATATGAAGAAATAAATAATGAATGAAATAAATAAGTCTTTTATATTTAAAGAGAATAGTATAAGCCATATATTAATAAATTTAAATTCTTATGCATAACCTATTAGAAATTTTATATAATAGAAAATACCCTTTTATTCATTATTTTCAATTAAATATCCCACAGTATTTATTTTTTCTGTTTGTCACATAATTCTTTACCGCAATTATATTGAACATTAGAAAAGAAATAATACTCGAAAGTTTTTTAAAAATCTTCTTTTATTTTCAAAAAGACATTTTTAATTGTCTGTATCTTAGTTTTAAAATTACCTACACTATAAAATATCATACTTTAAAATATTTTAATGTATGTTTTTCTGTTTTAAAACATACTTTAAAAGTCTTCTTTAGCAAAATTTTAGAAAATCTTTTCTAAATCTTAGGAAAGTATTTCTTAATAATTTGTTATATATATATATATATATATATATATATATATATATATATATATATATATATATATATATATATATATATATATATAGCCTTGGAATACAATTAATGGGAGACAACTTTCTTTTTTTTTTAGTTTTTTCAATGAGATATGATATGATATCTTTATGCACGATTTATAATAGGTCTTTAAATGTAAATATTTTTGAGTATCATAAGGTAAGTTAATTTTAAAAGTTTTCTTTTCTATGCACCAATTTATATTAAATATAATGTTATTTATTAAAAATTAAAAGTATTTTCAATGAGATTCTTTAACCTTTACATGTTGTATGATTCTATTTTTTCGTACCTGACCTATAATAATTCTTTGCTCTAAATATATTCAGTACCAGAAAAGAAAATGTTTTAGAAAGTATTTTTATCTATTTACTAATGTTTTTGAAAACATTCTATATTTATCACGAGTTAATCAAATATTTAATGAAATTAAGTATTTTCAATCACATATGATACTGCTTCTTCCTGCTCGAACTATATTAATTTTTTACTCTAAAAACATTAAGTATCGAAAAAGAAAATATTTTTAAATGTCCTCCTTTCTATTTAGAAATGTGTTTTGAAAATATTTTTTATTTATCACGAGTTAAAAGAATTATCAATTGAAGTAAGTATTTTCAATAAATTTAACTGCTTTTCACTTATAATAATTCTTTATTTTAAATATATTAAGTTTTGGGAAAGAAAATATTTTTAAAGAGCTTCCTATTTAAAAATAGGTTATGAAAATGTTTTTCATTTATCACGAGTCAAAAAGATTTTCTGTGAAATTAAGTATTTTCAATGAGATATGATACTACTTCTTCCTGTTTGACCTATAATAATTCTTTACTCTAAATATATTCAGTATCGGGAAAAATGTTTTCAAAACTTTCCTTTCTATTTAGAAATATTCTTTATTTATTACAATTTAGAAGAATGTCCAATGAAATTAAGTATTTTCAATAAGATAAACTGCTTTTTCCTATTTGACCTATAATAATTTATTTTAAGTATATTAAGTATTGGGAAAGAACATATTTTTAAAAGCTTCCTATTTAAAAATAGGTTATGAAAATGTTTTTCATTTATCACGAGTCAAAAAGATTTTCTGTGAAATTAAGTATTTTCAATGAGATAAACTACTTTTTCCTGTTTGACCTATAATAATTCTTTACTCTAAATATATTCAGTATCGGGAAAAATGTTTCAAAAGTTTCCTTATTATTTAGAAATAATCTTTGAAAATGTTCTTTATTTATAACAAGCTAAAAGAATTTTCAATGGAATTAAGTATTTTTAATAAGATAAACTGATTTTTCTTATTTGACCTATATTAATTTATTTTAAATATATTAAATATTGGGAAAGAAAATACTTCTTTCCAATTCTTCTTTCCTATTTAGAAATATTCCTAGAAAATAGTCTTTATTTATCACAAATTAGAAGGATTTCAAATGAAATTAAGTATTTTCAATGAGCTGGGATACTACTTCTAACTGCTTGACCTATAGTAATTCTTTACTCTAAATGTATTCAGTATCAGAAAAAATATTTCCAAAAGTTTACTCCCTATTTCGAAATAGTCTTTGAAAATATTCTTTATTTATAACAAATTAAAAGATTTTCTGTGAAATTAAGTATTTTCAATAAGATAAACTGCTTTTTCCTATTTGACCTATAATAATTTATTTTAAGTATATTAAGTATTGGGAAAGAACATATTTTTAAAAGTCTTTTTTTCCTATTTAGAAATATTCTTTATTTATCACAAGTTAGAAGAATGTCCAATGAATTAAGTATTTTCAATGAGCTATGATACTACTTCTTCCTGCTTGACCTTAATAATTCTTTACTTTAAATTTTTTATGTGTCCGAAAAGAAAGCATTTTTAAATGTCTTTCATTTTATATAGAAATGTGTATGAAAATATTCTTTACGTATCACGAGTTAAAAGAATTTCAATACAATTAAGCATTTTCAATAAGATATGATACTTTTTTTTTCAACAATATGCCTTTATAATAAATATATTGTAAATCTGCAAACAAATAATACCATAAAATATTTCTGAAAGTCTTCCATTCTATTCAGAAATGTATTTTGAAAATCGTCTTTATTTATCAAGAGTTAAAGAGGAAAAATATTTCTAGTCATAGAAACAGCCCCTTTCCTCCAAGCGTGATCCCAGAAGTAGAACATTCTGATAAAGCGTTTCCTTTTGTGAGTCCGCTTGCTTTTGTACAACACCAAATTGTGGAATGGAATGGCGTATGAATGGAATCGAGAAATGTTGAAAGATGACACAACCGAGACTAATTAATAATCCCCGGAGAATTCAGTTTGTTCTGACTGAAGAAGATTGATCTGTTAGGTAATTCATTTATCTGAACTTGGTGAAAAGTTGTCTTGTTTATTTCCTTTGTAAATAAATCTTTGTTTCAACAACCATTTGCATGCAATTGCTGTTATTTTTTTACAGAACAAAAAAATCTCGTGTAATTTATTTCTAAAAATTGGTGCCTCAAGGGTGTTTATTGTTCTATTCGAATGCACGTTTCGTAATGTGATGGAAATATGATGAAATACTCAAGGAATTGTGAAATAACTTTAAAATGAAAAGAAAAGCTGTGTAAATAAATCTAGTTAACCCATTAAATACCAAGTTATTTATATGGAATATACGTTTATGAATGTCTTTATTCTAAGTTATTATGGACTTTACAGAGTAAAACAAATACCAAATTTATACAGCTTTAATAATTACAAACCATTCCCATTAGGGATAAGCTGTTATTTTAATCTTTGTAAAAGAGCTCTCTCTAAGTATATACAGGTCCTGTGGGGAACTATTGCTTTGATGGGGATGGAAACACGGTTATACTAGTTTGCTACTTACTATCAGGTAAAAATCTTTCATTGATCAAGGGTTTCATCCCTATTCTTATGTTTATGTAGGGATTGTTCTCCCTATCAGTGTTCAGGATTTTATGGAGTTGTTCAACCTATTCTCATTAGGGATAAGCTGTCATTTTAATCTTTTCAAAAGAATTCTCTGTAGGTGTGTATAGGTCTTATCAGGGACTATTGCTTTAATGGGGATCAAACAAGGTTATACTAGTTAATATCAATGGAAAACCTTCATTGGTCAAAGGTTTCATCCCTATTTTTTTGTTTGGGTAGGGATAGTTTTCCCTATGTGTGTCCATAATTTTATGGAGTTGTTCAACCTATTCTCATTAGGGATAAACTGTCATTTTAATCTTTTCAAAAAGATTCTTTGTAAGTGTGTACAAGTCTTATCGGGAACTATTGATTTGATGGGGATGAAAGCAAAGTTATGTTAGTTATTATCAATGGAAAATCCTTTATTGGTCAAAGGTGTCATCCCTATTCTTATGTTTGTGTAGGAATAGTTTCCCAATCCGTGTTCAGGATTTTGTGGAGTTGTTCAACCTATTCTCAATAGGAGTAATTTGACATTTTAATCTTTTCAAAGGGATTCTCTGTAAGTGTGTATAGGTGGTTTTATCAGGGACTATCGCTTTAATGGGAAACAAACAAGATTATGCTAGTTACATTCAACGAAAAATCCTACATTGGTCAAAGGTCTAATCCCTATTACGTTTGTGTAGGAATAGTTTTCCTTATTCTTGTTAAGGATTTTGGGGAGTTGTTCAACCTATTCTCATTAGGGATAAGCTGTCACTTTAATCTTTTCAAAAGGATTCTTTGTAAGCGTGTACAAATTTTATCGAGGAATATTGCTTTTATGGGGATGAAAGGAAGGGTTATGCTAGTTATTATCAATGGAAAATCTTTCATTGGTCAAAGGTCCTTATTCTTATGTTTGTGTATTAATAGTTTTCCCTATCCTTGTTCCGGATTTTGTGGAATTGTTCAACCTATTCTCAGTAGGGATAAGCTGGCATTTTAATTTTTTCAAAGGAGTTCTCTGTAAGCATGTACAAGTCCTATCAGGCTTTGGTGTGGATGAAAGTGCAGTTGTGCTAGTTACACTCAGTGGAAAATCTTTTGTGTAGGAATAGTTTTTCCTATTCGTGTTCAGGATTTTGGGGAGTTGTTCAGCCTATTCTCATTACGGATAAGCTGTCATTTTAATCCTTTAAAGAGGATCTCTGTAAGTATGTAGGGTCCTATAGGGTATTATCGGTTTGGAGAGGATGTAAACACGGTTATGCCAGTTACTATCTGTGGAAAATCCTTCAGTGGTCAAAAACCTTATATTCTTATGTGTATGAAGCAATAGTTTTCTCTATTCGTGTTCAGGATTTCATCGAACTATTCATTCCCAACTGATTTACTGAACTTGACTTAAAATGATTTACTGAAGAATAAGGAACAATTTTCGGAAATGAATAAAATAAACTAAAATTAAGATCATATACATCGCACAAGAATGCCAAAAAAAAAAAGGTATGAATAGTTATATTTTTGTATAAAAAAATCATACTTGATTTTATCTCTACAAAAGCAAGAAACAAAACTAGGTAATAACTAGGTAAGAAGGTAATAACTTAAGCATTACTTGATATAAATGCGATCTTAAACTTACGAATCTCAAAAATTGCTTATTTCCGGTCTTTAAACCTTTGTTTGTTCTTTACATCACATATGATGTATAGGTTTAATGCTTTATAAGCTTGTACATTACGTGTGATTCGACCTCGTAGGATGTCATCTAAAAAATAAAACTTTATGATTAGTGTTTTGTTTACTAAATGTAAATTAATATTATAAGGTTAAATTTTATAGACGATAAAGTTATTCATCCTAATTTCAGTTTATATACTAGTTGATAAAGAAAATTCCCATGCATGTACTCCAAAAAAGTCCTTAAATATCGATCAAAATTATATAATTATAAATAATATCAGATACTTGAAAATTAGATTAATTGTTTACAAGATTGGTATTTACCTTCACTGAAAAAAAATAGTTCTGCACGCTATTTTCAGTCACCACTAAAAAGGTACGGTACGCATAAAAGTATTAAAATCCCCTATATAATAATAGCCTAAGTTATCTGTACGTCTGTCCTCAAATTTATGAAGCGGTTGGACCTGGAACGGATGGAGGCATCCATATTGGATTCTTAATGAGTTAGGGTTAGCAACGTTCGAAATTCTTATTCAAGCCCTATTTTCCCCGGTTAAGAGAAAGCGCTTAAATCCTCAATTTATAACATTATAAGTAGATGAAAATAACATTTTTTTTCTAGCATTATGACGCTATTTCTTTAACCATCCCATTTATTCCTTTTTTACTTTAAATTATGTAAATATCTTCTGCATATTATTTAAATATCTTCTGCGAAGGATAAGAATTTTTTATTCATTACCCATCGCATTTTTTATATACACATTAATGGTCACTTGACTGGTTATTACATGTTTAGGGTTAATAAAGCACCAAATCCCCTGTATAATAATAGCCTAAGTTATACTTCTGTCTGTCTGTCCTCGAATTTCTGAAGCGGATGGACCTGGAATGAATGAGGCATCGACGTTGGATTCTTTATGAGTTAGGGTTAGCAAAATTCAAAGTGAGTAAATTTTATCTTTTCCTAAACTATCGGCCTGATTCTAAAATAAAATGGTATATATATATTCTTCATATCACAGCAAAAAATAAGGTCATCTTTAAAACATTCGACATCTACCCCTTAAACCCTTTTCGAGCATTTAATACCATTATTTCGAGCCCTATTTTTCCTGTTTAAGAACAAGTGATTAAATTTATCACATAATAAAAAGGGTAAAAATAACATTTTTTCTAGCATTATGACGTCATTCCTTTAGCCATCTCATTTAATCATTTCTTATTTTAAATTATTTAAATGTCGTCTTCATTTTTTTCATAAGTTTTATCACGTAGCTTAGATATTACGTAAATAATTTTCTTTTATATTTGGCTTAAATAATAGATTAGGTACATATGTGATAATTTTAAATTTAATCATCGATTATTTTTTTGTCGCAATGAAAATTTTATCACAGATATTAAGAACAAATTCTATCTTCCTCCAGGGTGTGGTGGATATGATAGTTTCATTCATTTACTTTCATTACCTTGGCAAAAAAATTAGGAAGAACTTAACGATAATTTCGACGTAGCTAAGAAAACTTTGAATTACCTTTCTAAATTAAATCAACCTGATTCTAAACTGCATTCACAGTATCGGGAGACTGTGGAGAAGTATGAAAATAAAATAGTTATTGAGCGTCCACCAGATAAATCTCTGCCAAAAAACAAACTATTTTTTTATCTGCCTAATAGGGTACTTCACATTTCTGGAAAACTAAAAATTTTACTAATACCGTCATATGACGCTATATGCTAGTAACTGGAGAATAAAGTACTGTTCATAAAACAAAGAATTATAAATTCCAATTAATTATTTTTGAAAAGAATAAGTGCTCTAATGTTATGTTTATTACTATATTCCTGTGAAGAAGACTGATAAAAAATGGGTAATAATCTTGTCACAGTTTGTAGGCTGTGTCATTAACTAAGGTGTAACAAGCAAAACGTCGATAATGTTTGTCTGAATAAAGTTGCATGGACTACAGTATTGATGTTTCAAGGCATATCTTTACAAAAGATAAACATGATTTTTTAACAGGAGGAAAATATAGAATTGTAAAAGTTTGTCATTATGTTTTACAATTGTCTAATTTAAAAAGTTATTGTGTTAGCGTATTATTTCTATAATGTTAGTACAGTTTTGAAGATTATCACTGTATTTTATTTTTACTGGGACCTTCATAAACATTATTTTCTTATCTATTTTACTTTTTGAACAGTGTGGACTTCATTATTTTACATAAATTTTAGTTTGATAGTAGTATGTCTGTCTGTCTGTATGTATGTATGTATGTATGTATGTATGTCTGTATGCCTGTATGTAAATATGTATGTATGTATGTGCCGTGGTAGCTCAGTCGGAAAAAGGCAAGGACCTCTAACTGAAAAGTTGCGGGTTTGAAGCTCGAGCCGGCCTAATATTCGCCGTCTTTGGTAAAGGTGACTTAGGCACGTGAAAAATGTTTGTGGTCACAATGTCCTCCAAGTTCTCAATCAATACGTCTGGAGGTGGCAGGCCAAGGCTCTGAGTCTTCTGCGTGGTCCCTGCTTCAAAATGAGAGAGTCCTTCTTGAGTGAAGTCGTTCTTTCTCCTTAATCGTGCTCATTAAAATTAAAAGCGCACTCCTGCTCCTTAATACGAGTAGCCTGTAGGCTCAATCGTGCATGTTTTGTCCAAGTGTCATGCGAAACAACAACAACAACAACTGTCTATCTATTTCAAGTAATGGTATGCTAATATATTCTTTATCCCTGTTTAAAATCTGATATGTTCAAGGGGCTTATTATATGATTTGCTCTTGATTTTACAGCTAGAATAAATGAAAAGTGGTAAAATTGCTTACTATAGATATTTAATAAATTATCAAATGGATGGTAAATACATTTACCACAATCTAAGAAATGGTTAAGTCGTAGTAACAAATCAACACTTGAGGACAGAACGGGTAATGCATTTTTTAGGGTACCGTAAGCAATTATTTGGAATCCTTCTGCAGGTATAATGCCAGTCATAATTTGTTTTAAAAAAGATTTCTCAGTTTCATAATTTTTAGTAAATCGAAGTAACTTTTATTGACACATGTTTGAAAGGATTCAGTAAAACTATAGCAACATAAGAAAGACACTAAATATTTTTGTTATTTAACTGTTTTTTTCTGTTTTAATACCATATAGGTACTATTTAAGTTGCAATAACGAAGTGACAGAGAATGACAGTACAGATAAGACTTGGGAATGAAAACAAAAGGTATGATTCCCTCTGATAGTATGAAGTTTTAGAGGTGGCAAATGTTAGCATCCTATGAACATCACAGTGCAAATTAAGATATAAAAGAGTCACAACTGTAAAATGTTATTTTATTTTTAAAAAAGCAACTGTATAATAAACAAATGATAATATTTAAAGTTAGTAACAGCAAGAGTGGTTCACGGACAAAGTTTAACAAAATGGCAAACTACAGATAACTACGGTATAAGGTTCAAGATTATTGACTTCAGAACAAAAACGTTATAAATGGGAGAACTTCAAAGTTGCATTCGTTAGGGATACTCAGAAAGATATTTTGTGGTATATTTTCCTTAGGAAAAAACTGCTGATTCGTGCCGCATACTCGGAAAATTAGGTACTGCCGAAGAAATCTGGATTCGTCTCTTTAATATCTACTAGACGAGTGTATATACACATTTTTGGCTACTGGAGTTTGTATAAACTTTTCTAGATTAAAAAAGGTAAAATACAACTATTTACCATTGTAAAAATGTTTTTAACTGCAAGAGCGGTTCACGGGCAATGTTTAAAATAAAATGGCAAACTACAGATGATTTTGGAAAGGGTCAAGATCGTTGATCTCAAATAAAAACTTTATGAATGTTAGAACTTCAACGTTACGTTCGTTAGAGCAACTCAGGGAGGTGTTTTATGGAAGTTTTTCCTTAGAAAATAAATGCTGATTTCTGCTGCATACTCGGGAAATCAGGTACCGCCGAGAAATCTCCATTCTTCTCTTTGATATCTATTTGACGCGTGCATATGCACATTTTTGGTTACTAGAGTTTGTATAAACATTTGTATATTACAAAAGGTAAAATACAACTATTTACAATTCTAAAAATTAGTAACTGCAAGAGCGGTTCAAGGCCAAAGTTTAAAAAAAAATGGCAAACTACAGATAACTACGGTATGATTGCGAGGTCAAGGTCGTTGACATAGCAACAATAAATTTATGAATAAGAGAATTTCAGCGTTACTTTCGTTAGAGATATTCAGGAAGGTGTTTTCTCGTAGAACATTTCCCTTATAAACTGCTGATTCGTACCGCATACTCGGGAAATCAGGCACGGCCGAACAAATCTGGTTTCTTCTTTTTGATGTCCACTAGACGCATGCATATGCACATATTTGGATACTGATGTTTGTATAAACATTTGTACATTACAAAATGTAAAATACAACTATTTACAATTGTAAAAACTAGTAACTGGAAGAGTGGCTGAAAGACAAATTAAAAAAAAAAAGGCAAACTACAGATAACTACGGTATAAAGTTCAAGATAATTGACCACACAACATAAACGTTATGAATGGGAGAACTTCAACGTTGCTTTCGTTAGGGATACTCAGAAAGATATTTTGTGGTATATTTTCCTTAGGAAAAAACTGCTGATTTGTGCCGCATACTCGAGAAATCAGGTATGGCCAAAGAAATCTGGTTTCTTATTGATATTCACTAGACGCGTGCATATGCACATTTTTGGCTACTGGAGTTTATATAAAAATTTGAAGATTACAAAAGTTAAAATACAACTATTTACAATTGTAAAAATTTGTACAACACTGTGGCCACTAGAAGCCTGCATTACTGCTGAGAATCTACTTCAACAGCAGTTCTCGATTTCTTAAGCTCTCTTAAAGAGAAACTTTTTCCGCAGTTTAGTTGAATCAGCTCACGTGTATAGTCAGTTCAAAAGTTGGATATTAAAAAGTAAATGAAATTTTATATAACGTTTTAACATTATTATAATTTTTTACTCTATACCATGCATAATTCCTTTCAATGTTTTGCTTTAAAATCAGATATAGATTATTCTACATTTTAAAACAATAAAATATAAAAAAAATAAAGAAAGTTATTTCTTTCCTACTGATTAATAATAATACCTGAAGGCGTTTCATAAGAAACTTTAGGTACAATAAAAAGCATAAAAAACTTCCAAAACATATAAAAGTTTTTAAATTCATTTACCGCAAAACTTGTGAATTATTTAAGACTGCACTAATCGAACATCTGCCTACGGGAAGATAAATGAAAATAAGTAATTGCTGCCAAAAAGGTAAACACAAGAAAAAATAAAAAAAAATACCGATAACAGGGCGAACACCAGAAAAAAAATTAAGGAAACACATAAGATAATTAATGGTCCCGTTAGTTTTTTTTTTTTATTTTTTTACTGGATAGAAAAGGCTTGTAACTTTTTACTAATATTAGGTATATGTGTAGAATGATAATTTATGGCTTGAAAAGATCCATTGAAATTGTATTGGCGTATCTGTTTCTACACTTGTGTTAAAGGTAAGATACAGCAATTTTTGTTTTTATTCACTTACTTTACTTGCATTTTATTGAATTTTTAATAGGGGCAAATTAGATATTTTTAAATAAAAAGGATCAAAAATACTCTTTTGTGATGTGTTGTCATATCATGATTAAAAATTGAAGATGTGATATTGTAATGTTTGCAGTGTTATGTGTCTATATATATGATATGAGTTTTCATTTATGTACATGGTCATATATAAATTTTATAGTCGTGTGTTATAGCAATATGTTAAAGGTCGTCAGTGACGAGAAAAATGCAAAAACTTCGAGAGAAATACTCATCAGACAGGCTTCAGTCATCTTTACTTTAAATGTGATATAACAATCGTGACTGCCGAACGATGGCCGAATGGTTAGGGTGCTGACCTTCGGAACCGGAGTTCGTGGGTTCGAATCCCACTATGGCATGGATGTTCGTAGCCGTTCGGAATCGGCTTTAAGCAGTAGGTCCCGGTCTCATTAGCCCTCATGTTGTAAAATGGAGACCGTAGCACTCCAAGACTAAGACCAAGACAATCTTTACTCCTTTGGTGGGATAGAGGGATTAGCCAATTAGAAATGACTCTTGTGCTCATGACGAAAGAATTATGTAAGGTTAAAACATTGGGATTTGCAGCTGCCGACAGGTTAAGAGAAAATAGAGAAGAATAAAATAAACTCGTCAAATGAAAGATAGATAGCTCTATTTTATATATAGAAACACCTAAAAATTATTAAAAAATGTAACTGGGATTTAAATCAGTTAGATATGTTAAAATAGTATTATATATGTGTAAGTATATATATATGATATGTGTGTGAGAGTATAAGTTTTGGTTTTGAACATTATGATCTACTGTTTTTTGCAACGAGAAGGATAATGAGATCGGTATCTATTGATAAAGTCCTGTACTACCTGTAACCAGCCACACACCCGAAGTCAACTGTAGGGTGTTGGATTGCTGGTTCGGTCTGACCGTCCGGCAGCAATGCGTTACGCAGGGGTCTAAGCCAGCATTTCGACCATATAATTTAAAGTAACAAAAATAATGTAGAGATATAAGTACAACCAACGCAGTTTCCAGAAATGCGGGGGATACTCCGCAGGAGTCCTGCCCTGGTTAAAATTCCGGTTGACCCGGTGTACTGCATGGAACTTTCTGACATAAGAGTTGGTGTTTCTGAGGGAAGCAATAACAACACAGGGCAGTTGTAACGGTTATTAATGAAGGGGTACTTTGTCCCTTTCGGTGCGGTTTTAGGCTAAGATCTTCATGGCCGCACGATGGCGCCATTCAGGATGGCAATTCAGGATGGAAACCAGGCTCCTAGCCTTCCCTATCTGTACCAGGTTTTTGATTTGGCTCTTTTCCCAGGTTTCCTTGGATGTGTCAGGCGGTTTCTTAAGGTGAAAGTCATGTGTCAGATGGCAGTCGTGCAGATAATCCGATTCTAGAACGGCTAGAAAAATTCATATCGCAGGGAGATTTGAACCTGAGAAATCCGGTATCAAAGATCAGTGACCTAACCATTCGGCCACCGTTTGGCATGTGTGTATGTATATATATATATGTATGTATATATATATATATATATATATATATATATATGTGTGTGTGTGTGTGTGTGTGTGTGTGTGTGTGTGTATATACATATACATGTGTGTGAGTGTTTTGCAAAATGATCTGCTACCCTGCTTACTCCTCGCTTCTATGAGTAGGATAGTCCATTTAGCATGGTGCAGAGAGCACAGATACTGGAGTATGTATCAATGGGTGACCGTTCTCTTCACTAATTCGTCGCAATTTAGTCTAACCACCAATTCTCACCGTATGTTTATATGGAGAGGAGCAGGAACCTTCTACCTGCGCTCTAATGAGTGCAAAATCGAAATTTATGGCACTGGAGGTTTAATACCATCATATTGGATAATCGTACACCTCTCCATGTCTTTAAAAGAGACGCGTGACTATTATGAATTATGGGGATGAGGTCTTGGAACCATATGTTCATCTTTTCAACAGGGCAGTTGGACCTAAGTCCACGTAGTAGAAGAGACAGAGAGCTATTCTGGTCGACAAATTTCTAGAAAGTGAAGATATTTACCAGATGGATTGACCAAGCAGATCTTCACACTTCAAAGCTGTACGAAATGTAAGAGGGGACCATACCTCCTGATAACCCATTTTTTTCTCCTATTATGCAACCACTATTTCATACTTCCTGACTGCAAGGAGTGTTACGCAAGATAATGGGAGTATTATAGTTGTTAAAAGGTTATTCCTTTTGTATTGTATCAATGTATGTACATATCAAATTTCATTAAAATCAATCCAGCAATTCAGAAGATAATTGATAAAAACCAAAATTTGTATTTGTATATATATATATATATATATATATATATATATATATATATATATATATATATATATATATATATATATATATATATATATATATATATATATATATATATATACTATGAAAATAGAATTATTGGATAAATATATATATATAAATCAATTTTGAGATAAGTTGGAGAGAACTACAGCAGACTCTCAGTTAACCAGAATTGGAATTTGTGGATTGATTAAAAATATAAAACCATGATAGTACTGATTTACAGAGAAATATCTTAGAAGATTTAAGAGAGACTCTTCTGAAAAGAGTGCACGGAGAAATAGTGCAACAATTGATTGACGAAGATAATTCAGGATAAAAAGGAATTTCTAAGAATATCCTGAAAGTAACGAGAAAAGACTTTTAACTTATCAAACATTAAATCATTGCCTCATTAGTACATACTTAGATGTTACGTAATAACTAGACGCAAGAAGATTAAAGCACATACGCTGAAAATATTATTTTGCGCAATTTGCGAAGTAAAATTTCTGGAAGAGTAAATTAAAAGAGAAAATAGGCTTGTAACATTTCATTCTTCCCTATACAATGAAGTATATTGCAAAACCACAGCAATCCACATTGAAAACCCCTAATTGATGGTGAGTGAATAAGTGGCCTCGTAAACAATTAATGGTTTATAATATGAACTGATATCGTAAAGTAGAAAATTAAGAAATTTACTTAGCAAATATTGCTGTTGTGTAAATTACTAGGGTGCGTTTTAAGGTAACAGTGGTGAACGACTCAAATTGCTTTGAATTCCTAAAATAAATTTTAGGTGAAATATTCATGAATGGTAATATTTAACTTAATAAATAACATATACGTATACGCACACTTATATATATGTGTATACACTCAGAGCCAAACATTATGACCACTTGTCAATAACGAGTTGGCCCACCTTTGGCGCGCAACACAGCTTCAACCCGCCTTGACATGGATGGCACAAGTCCTTGGTAAGAGGCCGGAGACAGATTGTACCAGAAGTTTAAGCAACGGTTACGCAAATCCGATATATTGCGAATTGGTGATCTTTGAACTCTGATCTGCCGTCCCATGACATCCCAATTGTATTTTATCGGATTGAGATCCGGTGAGTTAGCGGCCAGGACATTAACTGGAATTCAGCATCATGTTATTGAAACCACTCCAAGACAATTTAGCTTTGTGACACCGGGAGTTGTCTTGTTGGAACATTCCATTTCTAGCTGGAAAAACAGAGGACATGTAAGGGTGCAACTGGTTTGTAATTAATGCTCAAATGCTCTGTAGCCTTCATGGTCTGCTCTACCACAACCTCGTGTCCCAGATACGCTGAAGAGAACGTGCCCCAAACCATAATACCGCCACCAACGGCCTGTGTATGACCTACTGTACATTGAGGGAGCAACTGTTCACCGTGAAGGCGGCCTATCCTGACACGGCCATCGGCGTGATGAATGGCAAACAGTGATTCATCTGCCCAGGCAACTATCTCCCAATGATCCATGGGCCAGTCGCAATGTTCCCGGGCCCAGCGTAAGCGCAGATGGCGATGATTATAATTGAATGTAACTCTCACTTTTAAGCACAATCGTATTTACAGAAAGACACGAACGCAGACACATACAGACTCATATCTACATAAATACACGGACACTGTCACTGGGCCAAATTGTTAGCATCAACTCCCCCCTTTTAACACATTCGTTCTACATACAGAAACACACAGAGACACACACAACCCTCACATATACACACACACTCATATTATTTTTATACATAAAATTTGCCGAACGGTGGCCGATTGGTTAGGGTGCTGGCCTTCGGTACCGGAGTTCGTGGGTTCGAATCCCACAGTGGCATGGATGTTCGTAGCCGTTCGGAATCGGCTTTAATCAGTAGGTCCCGGTCTCATTAGCCCTCGTGTGCAAAACAGTAGACCGTAGCGCTCCAAACCAAACCAAACTATACATAGAATTCTTCTGTCCGTATGTTTGTAATGGAAGTCCTCCTAAACGGCGGGACTGAGTTTGATGAAATTTTGTGTATGGAATTAAGTGGATTCGAGAATGGTTTAGATTCCGAGTTTGATCCGATAAAAATGTTTTTAGTAAAAATCCAGCATTAGGAGCTTATTGAGATTATTATAATGTCTCTCGAAAACATATACTTGCAACGTACCTGGGACCCATTGGTCGACGCTACGGGCGTCAATACGAGAAGTCCCAGGATCGAATCCCAGTGCAGACGATGTGGGAGTTTTAATTTAATCTAAATACGTTTGCGAAGACTGTACGCAGAGTGCCGTCAAGTTACTTTGAAATATTTTCTTTCCATAATTTTCCATCAAAACGCCCAAATTATAATTTGTTTAAAAACATTTTACAATTTTTAGATTTTCAGAGTTAAAACATGACAACGTCTGTCGGGTCGACTAGTATATGTATATGTATATGTATGTATATATATGCGTATGAGTATGTATGTGTATGTATATGTATGCATATATATGTATATATATGTATGTATATATATATGTAAGTATATATATATGTATATATGTGTATATGTATATATATATATATGTATGTATGTGTGTATATATATATATATATATATATATATATATATATATATATATATATATATATATGTATATATATATATATATATATATATATATATATATATATATATATATGTATATATATATATATGTATATATATATATATATATATATATATATATATATATATATGTATATATATATATATATGTATATATATATGTATATATATATGTATATATATAATATATATGTATATATATATATATATATATATATATATATATATATATATGTATATATATATATATATATATATATATATATATATATATATATATATATATATATATATATATATATATATATATATATATATATATAGAGAGAGAGAGAGAGAGAGAGAGAGAGTTTTGGATGAGGGGGTCATTTATACCGTATGAATAAATTTAAATGTATGTGTATATTTAAATATGTTAAGTATTACATCTTTTCTTACATTCTTAAGTTGTGAAATTTATTTTCACAATGTGTATAAATTTAAAGGCATAAGTGTGTTAATATAATTTATTTCTAATAATTCCCAAAACTTTACGTAAGTCTAAAATTGTAAAATTAGCGACCAGTCCTTTTTTATCTTGATAGAAACAAAAAGTTTTATTGTAAAATAAAATATATTTGCTTGAGTCTTTTAATTCTTTGATTGGATAAAGTGTCTTGAAAAATGAGGATATTGACCTGCTCTTAGAAACAGAAAAGGGTATCGATAGACAGTATTAGATCTTTACCGTTAGTTCTCCTAAGAAAGAAAAATTCAATTATAACATAATACACTAAAGTAAAACTAAATTATCGAGTTAAAAAATAAAGAACTTTCACACGAAACGTATCATGAAGGGGCTGAATCTTTTGTCATCTTTTGTTACTCTATTTATTTTTTGGAAGACAGGTGTTAATGTATCTTCTGTCTTGTTGTTTAATATTTCACTGAAGCACAAATAAATAAAAGTTTCAGAGCATGAAAGGACATTGTCTTGTTTTCGATATGAACCGTTGGTATAACTTACATTTTTCATTAAAAAATTCTAATAATGCTAATTTAGAATTAGAGTAAAAATTTGACCTGAGATACATGTACAGTGACAGTACATACTTAACTAATATTTGCTATAACTTATATTATTCATTAAAATATTCTAATAATGCTAATTTAAAATTCGAATACAATTTTGCCTGAGACCAATGTATAATGAAAGTACTATTTAACTAAAAGTTACTATAAATTATAGTTTCCATTTAAAAATTTCAATAATGCTAAATTAAAATTGGAATAACAATATGTCTGAGATAAATTAACTGTGAAAGTACATATTTAACTAATATTTACAATAACTTATATTTCTCACTAAGAAAATTCAAATAATGGTAATTTAAAATTGTAGTAAAATTTTGCCTGAGATCGATTTACAGTGAAAGTACATATTTAACTAATATTTACTATAACTTATATTTCTCATTAAGAAAATTATAGTAATGGTAATTTAAAATTAGAGTAAAATTTTTTCTTGAAATCAATTTACAGAGAAAGTACATATTTAACTAATATTTACTATAACTTATATTTCTCATTAAGAAAATTCCAATAATGGTTATTTAAAAAAGTGTAGTAAAATTTTGCCTGAGATCGATTTGCAGTGAAAGTACATATTTAACTAATATTTGCTATAACTTATATTTCTCATTAAGAAAATTCCAATAATGGTAATTTAAAATAGGAGTAAAATTTTTCTTGGGATCGATTTACAGTGAAAGTACATATTTAACTAGTATTTACTATAACTTATATTTTTTAGGAAAATGTCTAATAATGCTAATTTAAAATTGAAAGAATTCTAATGTTAATATAAATTTGGTGTAAAATTTTGGTGAGATCAATCAAAGTACATGATTAGTAAATGGATAAAATGCTTAAATAGTTTCTTTCAAGCATAGCGTGATATACAATTATAAAACGTTGGAGAAACATATAGTGATTTCTTTGATAATCGCTTTAGTAAATTTGATAATAATTAATTTATGAATTGAATACAATTAGTTACTTGATTTAATTATCCCTAACTTTTCCTGAAATTTAACAAATTTTTGTTATGATGGTGAAATGTAATATTTAAAGGAAAATAAATATTATTTAAATGTACTGTAAAAAATACATTTATAGTGTTTTTAGCTTAAACTTCTATGATTTGTTTAAAATTTAGGCTAGTTTAAATGGAATAGAAAGAGAAAAGAAGAATGGATAAGATTTGTAAAATAAGAATTTCTCTTCAGTCGCATAAATTTTATTCCCTTAGATTATTCTCATTTTGTTACGTGGCGCCATCTTTTGATGAATAATGAAAGCAAGGCGTTTGGAAACTCACTGCTTCCTACGAAACATTAAGCATAATTTTTTCTTTTATTCTACTCTGAACGAGTAATTAGCCACTGAAAGAAATGTATTACAAACAAAATTGTTAGTTTAATCTATTGACAGTGGCTAAAGAAGCATATAATGATATTATATATTTTAAAATATTTAATGAACTGCATCTTACACGAATTTTACCAATCAACTCGCTATTCTTCAATTAAGTGTTGTAGGTTTGGTTTGGCATAGTTTGTAGCGGTTTCTACTTTTCTGCAACACGAGGGCTAATGAGAACGTTACTTACAGCTTAAAGCGGATTCTGAACGTCTACGAACTACTATGCTACAGTGGGATTCAAACCCACGAACTCCAGTTCTGAAAATTAGCGCCCTAACCATTCGGCCTTCTTTCGGATTAAGCGTTGTAGGAGTGTTATCCAAGCAAGTATATCTTTATCTCGTTTTAAGTAAATAACAAAGGAAATGGGACAAAATTATTTTACTTTACTTTAAATACTCAAATTAAATTTTATGTATCACTTTCAACCTCAGTGGTAACATGGACTTTTAGGGAGCCCTTAAACTACTTTGGGTACACCTAATTTAAATGACCGGAGAGCTAAAATAAAAAGCTACTAATTATGATTGATTCAGTATTTTTTATTATTATTTCCACTCTTTATTTGCAGTACAATATTTAGTAATACAGCTATGGAAATGGATAATTTAGGCATTTAACAGATAATAAATTTCCACGTATGTTTCAATAATTTTCTACTATATTTAATATTGTCAACCTAATAAACAGCAAGGAAACTAATACAGAAAGAAAATACTATCATAAATATCCAAAGTCATTCACGTTTAAAGTGAAAATAAAAAATCAACAAATACCTGAAACTGAAAAAATTTTAGGAACTTGTTTAAAAGTGATAGCATTATACCGTGTTAGACTGTTTTTTATAACATACTGGTGGCTTTTTATCACTTGGATGAGCTACAATTCTGAAACGAATATTCCACAACTAGAATACATATGTCAAAATTATTTTACTTCATATTAAACCTTTAGTGGATACCCGAATTAATTTTTATGTACCATATTCAACCTCAGCGTTAACACGGACGACTGGGTGACAACTTAGATTGCTTTGGGAACCAATAATTTAAGTGATCTGAGACCTTAATCAAGAAACTACTAATGACGATTGATTAAATGTCTTTATCGTACTTTCCACTTTTTATTTGCGGCACAACACTTAGTTATAAATATTTGGAAAAGGGTGATTTAGACTTCCAAGGATGTGATAAACCTGTATTTTTCAATAACTTTGAACGCAATAAACAAGAAAGAAACTAAAACTAAAAGAAAATACAGTCAGAAATATCGAAAGTCATTCACGTTTAAAGTGAAAATAAAAGTTAAAATAATTCCTGAAACTCAAAACAAAAGTTAGATATATGTTTAAAAAAGAATTAAACTGGTTGTTTTGCTTTATAATATAGTAGTGGTTTTATATAGCTTGAACAAGGTACAATTCTGAAACGAATATTCCAGAACTAGAATACATATATGTTTACTTTAAATTAAGCCTTTAGTGGATACTCAAATTAATTGTTATGTACCACGTTGAACCTCAGTGTTAACACGAACTTCTGGTTGACAGCTTAGATTGCTTTGGGAACCTTGAATTTAAGTAATCGGAAACCTTAATCAAGAAGATACTAATGACGATTGATTAAATGTCTTTATCGTACTTCCCACTTTTCATTTGCGGCACAACACTTAGTTATAAATATTTGGAAATTGGTAATTTAGACTTCCAAGGATGTGATAAACTTCTATGTTTCAATAACTTTGAAAGCAATAAACAGGAAAGAAACTAACACTAAAAGAAAATACAGTCAGAAATATCGAAAGTCATTCACGTTTAAAGTGAAAATAAAAGTTTTTATAAATAATATACCAGTTTTTTTTATTGCTTGAACGCGGTACAGTTCTGAAAGGAATGTTCCACAACTATAATACAACATGTCCAAATTATTTTACTGTACATTAAATCTTTAATGAAAACCCAAATTAACTTTTATGTACCACGCTCAACATCAGTGGTAACACAGACTTCTGGGTGACAACTTAGATTACATTAGGAACCACTAATTAAAGTGGTCTGAGACCTTAATCAAGATGATACTAATTAAGATTTATTAAACTTTATCTTACTTTTCACTTTTTATTTGCGGTACATTACTGAGTTATAAAGGTTTGAAAATGGATAATTTAGACTTCCAAAGATGTAATAAACTTGTACCTTTCAATAACTTTGAATTATATTTCAAATCGTCAACGCAATAAACAGGAAAGAAACTAACACTAAAAGAAAATACAGTCAGAAATATCGAAAGTCATTCACGTTTAAAGTGAAAATAAAAGTTTAAAAAAATCCTAAGTTAGGAACATGTCTAAAAAAGATAGCATTAATTTTTTTTTTGCTTTATAATATAGTAGTGGTTTTATATAGCTTGAACAAGGTACAGTTCTGAAACGAATATTCCAGAACTAGAATACATATATGTTTACTTTAAATTAAGCCTTTAGTGGATACTCAAATTAATTTTATGTACCACGTTCAATCTGGGTGTTAACACGAACTTCTGGGTGGCAACTTGGATTACATTGAGAACCAGTAATTTAAATGGTCTGAGACCTTAAACAGAAAGAACTAATTACATTGATTAAAGGTTTTTATTGTACTTTTCATTTTTTATTTGCAGTACAATACTTAGATTTAAAAACTAGGATATGGATATTTTAGACTTCCATGGATATAATAAACTTGTATGCTTCAATAACTTTTAACGATATTTGAAATCTTCAACGTAATAAACAGGAAAAAAACTAATACAAAAAAAATACACTCAGAAATATCAAAATCCATTCATGTTTAAATAGAAAATAAAAATTCAACAAATACCTGAAACTGAAAAAATAAATTTAGGTACAGTTTTAAAATTATAGTATGCTGTGCTAAACTGTTTTTATAAAGTACTATTATTAGTCTTTTATAGCTTAAGCTAGCTACAATTCTGAAATGAATGTTCCACAACTAGAATACATATACTTAAAAACTATTTTACTTTATATTAAACCTTTAATGGATACCAAAATTAATTTTATGTACCACGTTCAACCTCAGCGATAACACGAACTTTTGCTGGAACCACTTGCACCCCTTTGGGAATCACTAATTTGGATGGCTTGAGGCGTTAAAAAAAGCTATTAATTATTATTCATTAAATGCTAATTACAATTGATTAAACAATGTTAAGATTGCTTAAATAACTCCTTCTACCATTTATTTGTAGAACACTACTTAGATATAAAGCTTCCTAAATGGGCTATTTAGACTTCCAAACTTTAATAAACTACTATGTATATTTCAATAACTTTGAACTATATTTGAAATCTTCAGCATAATAAACATGAAGGAAGCTAATGCAGAAAGAAAATACAGACAGAACTACCAAACGTCATTCATGTTTAAAGTGAAAATAAATATTCAACAAATTCTAAAACTGAAAAAAAATACATCAGGAACATGTTTAAAAAGATAGCCTTATACTGTGCTAAACTGTTTTTTTATATATATAAAATACTGGTGGCTTTTTACTGCTTGAATGAGCTACAACTTTGAAATGCATATTACACTACTTTACATTTCTGTATAAAGTTTTTACAAGACAGAGATATTTTTACGCCTACTTAAGTTTTAAAAAAGAAACTGTTAAAATATAATACAGAATGTAGAATGGAGACAGGAGGAACAGGAGGGAAAGCAAGAAATTTCTTTTGGCGAGGTGGAGAGAGTGATGAACGTTTTTGTTTTAGCCGCAAGCAATACTTCAGATTAAGAGTGGCAGTGGACAACATTACTTTTCTCGAAATTTTGATAAATTGCTCCGAAAATCAGTGAAAGAATTTTTCATATAAGTATTTGTTTTAAGAAAGTCTGATACCATGGCAGGATTTATTTTAGGGGTTTAAAAGTTACTAAGTGTTGAAATATTAAGTTTAGTTTCGAAATTTGCGACTAGAGCTTTCATAATAAATCATCTAGAGCTAAAAGCCTATTTTTATGATTACGTATTTTCTCTAGATATTTTTCAATATTCAGATAGTAAATATATATATATATATATATATATATATATATATATATATATATATATATATATATATATATATATATATATATATATATATATATATATATATATATGTATATATGTACAGGAATTAAGAAAACTTGTAGGATACAAATATGTTATCTAGTGTTATGTGGTCTTTACACATTATTTTCTATTACTTGATATCTCGAATCACTGAAATGGCCTGATATTTATGAGTCTTTACTATTTATAATTGATTAAATGTTTTTTATTATTTTTTTTCACACGCTATTTGAGTTACAATATTTCATTATAATGTTTTATAAATGCATAATTTCGATTTTCAAAGGGTCATAAACTTAAATGCATGTTTCAACAACTTTTCAACTATATTTAAAATCTTCAACGTAATAAACAGAAAGGAAAATAATACAGACAGAAACATCAAAAGTCATTCACGTTTAAAGTGAAAATAAATGTTCAACAAATTTCTGAAACTGAAAAAAATTCGTTAGGAACATGTTTAAAAACTGATAGCCTTATATTGTGTTGAAATATTTTTTTTTTTTTTACATATAAAATTCTTCTAGCTTTTTATCGCCTGAACGAGTCCCAATACTGAAACGAATATTACACAATTTCCCATTTGTGTATAAAGTTTTCACAAGACAGTGATATTCTCATTTTTTTAAGCTCTAAAATAACTGACTGTGAAATTATTAGACATGATATAGAATGGAGACAGGGGGAAGAGGGAAAGTAAGAAATTTCTTTTGGAGCCTTGCAGAGAGTGATGAACGATTCTGTTTTAGCCGCAAGCAATACTTCAGAATAAGAGTGGCAGTGGACAACATTACTTTTCTCGAAATTTTGATAAATTGCTCCTAAAATCAGTGAAAGAATTTTTCATATAAGTTTTTGTTTTAAGAAAGTCTGATGGCGTGGTAGGATTTATTTTAGAGGTTTAGAGTTATTAAGTGTTGAAATATAAAGTTTAGTTTCTAAATTTGCGAATAGAGCTTAATAAATCATCTAAAGCTAAAAGTCTATTTTTATGATTAATCATTTTCTCTAGTTATTCTTCAATATTCAGACCGTAAATTTTTATCTATATATTTTTATGTACATGAATCAAGGAAAATTGTAGAATACATATATGTTATTTAATTTTATGTGTTATTTACAAATTATTTTTTTATTTGACATCTATAATTACACTAATCAACTAAGATTTGCAATGAAGATTTCAGTGATCTTGGATCAATTTGGAAATCTCTAATTTAAATGGCCTGAAACTTATGAGTCATAAGTTACTATTTATTATTGATTAAATATTTTTATTATGCTTTTCACTCGTTTTTTGCTTTACAATACTTAGTTATAAAGTTTTGGAAATATTTAATTTAGACTTTCAAGGTGTAATAAATTTCCGCGTATATATCAAAACTTTGAAATATATTTAATATCTTCAACGTAATAAACGGGAAGTGAACTATTACAGACAGAAATATCAAAAGACATTCACGTTTAAAGTGGAAATAAAAATTCAACAAATTTTTTAATAAAAAAAAATACGTTAGGAACATGTTTAAAAAACGATAGCCTTATAGTGTTTTTAATATAAATACTGCTAGCTTTTTATCGCCTGATCGAGTTACAATACTGAAACGATTATTACACAACTTCCCATTTGTGTATAAAGTTTTTACACGACAGTGATGTTTTCCCTCCTTAAGCTCTAAAAAAACTTACTCTTAAAATATAAGACAGGATATACAATGGAGACAGGGGAACAGCAAAAGTAAGAAATTTCTTTTGGAGCGCTGAAGAGAGTGATGAACGATTCTGTTTTAGCCGCAAGCAATACTTCAGATTAAGAGTGGCAGTGGACAACATTACTTTTCTCGAAATTTTGATAAATTGCTCCTAAAATCTGTGAAAGAACTTTTCAAATAAGAATTTGTTTTAAGAAAGTCTGATACCTTGACAGGATTTATTTTAGAGGTTTAGAGTTAATAAGTGTTGAAATATTAAGTTTAGTTTCGAAATTTGCAAATAGAGCTTTCATAATAAATCATCTAATTCTAAAAGTCTATTTTTATGATTAAACATTTTCTCTAGTTATTCTTCATTATTCAGACCGTAACTTTTTATCTATATATTTTTATGTACATGAATAAAAAAATGTAGGATACATATATGTTATCTAAATTTATGTATACTTTACAAATTATTATCTTTTATTTGACATCTATAATCACTCAAATCAACTAAGATTAGCAAGGTGGGTTTGAGTGATCTTGGATCAATTTGGAAATTCTAATTTAAATGACCTGAAATTTATGAGTCATTACTATATATGATTAATTAACTGTTTTTAGTATTCTTTTCATACGTTATTTGCACTACAATACTTCATTTTAAAGTTTTTGAAATGCATAATTTCGCCTTCAAGGGGTCGTAAACTTCCATGTATGTTTCAACAACTTTCAACTACATTTAAAATCTTTAAAGGAATAAACAGAAAGGAAACTAATACAGACAGAAACATCAAAAGTCATACTCATTTAAAGTGAAAATAAAAATTCAATAAATTTCTAAAACTGCAAATTTCATTAGGAACAATTTTAAAAACCGATAGACTTATACTGTGCTGAACTCTTTATATACATATATATAATACTGATAGCTTTTTATCGCCTGAACGAATCACAATAATAAAACGAGTATTACACAGATTCCCATTTGTGTATAAATTTTATACAATATAGTGATATTCTTCCTCGTTAAGCTCTAAAATAAACTGACTGTTATAATATAAGACAGGATATAGAATGGAGACAAAGGTAAGAGTTAAAGTAAGAAATTTCTTTTGGTGTGGTGGAGAGAGTGATGAACGTTTCTGTTTTAGCCGCAAGCAATACTTCACATTAAGAGTGGCAGTGGACAACATTACTTTTCTCGAAATTTTAATAAATTGCTGCTAAAATCTGCAAAAGAACTTTTCAAATAAGAATTTGTATTAAGAAATTCTGATACCGTAGCAAGATTTATTTTAGAGATTTACAGTTACTAAGTGTTGAAATATTAAGTTTAGTTTCGAAATTTGCGAATAGAACATTCATGATAAATCATCTAATGCTAAAAGTCTTTTTATGATTACACATTTTCTCTAGTTATTGTTCAATATTCAGATAGTAAATTTTTATCTATATATTTTTATGTACATGATTAAAGAAAAATAGGAGGATACATATATGTTATTTAATTTTACGGGTTCTCTATAAATTATTTTCTTTTATTTGACATCTATATCACTCAAAACAACTAAGATTTGCAATTACGGTTTCACTGATCATGGATCAATTTGGGAAATCACTAAATTAAATGGCCTGAAACTTATGAGTCATAAGTTACTATTTATGATTGATTAAATGTTTTTTTATTATTCTTTTCACTCGCTATTTACGATACAATACTTATTTATAAAGCTTTTGAAATGTGTAATTTAGACTTTCAGGGGGTAATGAACTTCCGTGTATGCTTCAACAACTTTGAAATAATATTTAAAATCTTTTCATAATAACCAGGAAAGAAAATAATTCCGACAGAGACGTCAAAAGTCATTCATGTTTAAAGCGAAAATAAAATTTCAACGAATTCCTAAATCTGAAAAAATAACCTTTAGGAACATGTTTAAAAAGATAGCCTTAGAGTGTATTTTTTATATAAAATACCGCTAGCTGTTTATCGTCTGAATGAATTACAATTTTGAAACGAATATTACACAACTCTCCATTTGTATATAACGTTTGTAAAAGACATTGATATTCTCCCTCCTTAAGCTCTAAAAAAAGCTGACTGTGAAATAATAAGACAGGATATAGAATGGAGCCAGGGGGAAGTGAGAAACTAAGAAATTTCTTTTGGAGCGGTGGAGAGCGTGATGAACGATTCTGCTTTAGCCTCAAGCAATACTTCAGATTAAGAGTGGCAGTGGACAACATTACTTTTCTCGAAATTTTGATAAATTGCTCCTAAAATCTGTGAAAGAACTTTTCAAATAAGAATTTGTTTCAAGAAAATCTGATACCGTGGCAGTATTTATTTTAGGGGTTTAAAGTTACTAAGTGTTGAAATATTAAGTTTAGTTTCGAAATTTGCGAATAGAGTTTTCATAATAAATCATCTAAAGCTTAAAGTATTTTTATGAATACGCATTTTCTCTAGTTATCCTTCAATTATCCTTCAATATTCGAACAGCAAATATTCATCTATATATTTATATGTACATGAATCAAGGAAAATCCTAGAATATATATTATCTAATTTTAAGGAGTCTCAATAAAATATTTTATTTCATTTGATATTTAGAATCACTCAAAACAACTAAGATTTGCGATGGGGTTCGAGTGACCTTGGACCAAATTGGGAATCACTTATTTAAATAACCTGAAACTAAAAATTTACAACTTATGATTGAATAAATGTTTTTTACTATTCTTTTCACTCTTAATTTGCAATACAATATTTAGTTATAAATCTTTGTAAATGTGTAATTTAGACTTTCAACGGGTAATAAACTTCGGATATGTTTCATCAACTTTGAACTACATTTAAAAACTTCAACTTAAAAAGCAGGAAGGAAACTAATACAGCCTGAAATATCAAAAGTCATTCACGTTTAAAGTGAAAATAAAAATTCAACGAATTTCTAACACTGAAAAAAAATTACGTTAGGAGTATGTTTAATAAGCAATAGCCTTGTACTGTGCTGAACTCTTTTTTTTTTTTTAAATACTCCTTTTTATCGCCTGAACGAGCTATAATTCTGTAGTACACAACTTTGCATTTGTGTATGAAGGTTTTACAAGACAGTGATATTCTCCCTCCTTAACCTCTAAAATAAACTGACTGTTAAAATATAAGACAGGATATAGAATGGAGACAGGGGAAAGAGGGAAAGTAAGAATTTTTTTTTTAGAGCCGTGGAGAGAGTGATGAACGATTCTGTTTTAGCCGCAAGCAATACTTCAGATTAAGAGTGGCAGTGGACAACATTACTTTTTTCGAAATTTTGATAAATTGTTCCTAAAATCTGCGAAAGAACTTTTCAAATAAGAATTTGTTTTAAAAAAATCTGATACCGTGGCAATACTTATTGTAGGGGTTTAAAGTTACTAATTGTTGAAATATTAAGTTTAGTTTCGAAATTTGCGAATAGAGCTTTCATAATAAATCATCTAAAGCTAAAAGTCTATTTTTATGATTATGCATTTTATTCTTCAATATTTAGATAGCAAATGTTTTATCTATATATTTTTGAATGCATGAATAAAGAAGACTTCTAGAATTCTTATATGTATTCTAATTTCAAGTGTTCTGTATAATTTATTTTCTATTGCTTGATATCTAGAATCACTCAAAATAACTAAGATTTTCGTTTGTAGTTTTGGGTGTTTTTTCGGAATTCAAAACATTAAGTCAAATGACAGAGTTAAAAGTTATATTTTATAACCGGTGCTATAAAAAAGTAATTATTTAAAACTATCTTATAGCCCGTCACATGACGGGATCAGTAAAATTTTTAATTTTCCGGAATTGTAAAGTACTCTATGAGGCTGGTAAAAAATAGTTTGTTTTTCGGCTTAGAATTATCTGGTACGCTTTCAATAATTTGTTTTTATTCATAATCATCTAAAGTGTCTTGGTACCTTGAATGCAGTTTAGAATCAAGTTAAGTTCACATAAAAAATAATTTAAAGTTTTCATATTGGAACGACCGTACGGGGAACCATTTCCTCTTTTTTTATTTAATAAATGTTGTTCCATTTTACAATTATGCTGACTAAAAATTATTCGAATTAAAATTTACTGATTTTTAATGTTGCTAAACTTAACTCATGAAGAATCCAATATTGATGCCTCTATCCATTCCAAGTCAAGGAATGTAGTTGGTTCAAAGATGTGGGTTAAGGAGAAAATTATTCCTAAGTTTTCCGAAGTTCAACAGTGATACTCGAAAAGCGGTGTCAAATAGCAAGGTGTACATTTAAATTCCAAAGAACGAACAAGCTAGATCAGTGATACAGTAATCAGCGTTTAGAGATGGGGCTGTTTCAATACCCCCAATAGTTCAATGTACATTGATTGAATCAAAGAAATATTTGAAATTGAAGATCCGGATTACAAGTGATTCCGGTTCACTGCTAAAAGACTGTGTTTCAAACATAAAACACATAAGCGATCAAAATAAACATGCTCAGTCTTATTGGAAAGACCGCATGGTGAACCATTTCCCCTTTTATATTTAATAAATATTGCTCCATTTTACAATTATGAGGACTAAAAGATTACAATTATGCGGACAAGGATACAATATGGATACCTCTATCCATCCAGGTCCAACCGCTTCAAAATTTCAAGGACAGACGGACAGATAACTTAGCCTATTATTATATAGGGGATGCCAGAGAGGCTTTTAACTAGGTATGTTGAAAGGTAAATTTACTTTAAAAATTTTGTATGAATTGCTTACTTTTAATTTTAGCTACGCTTCTTCAATATTTCTCCAAGTTCCTGACAAGTTGTCATTTTCATATTTAAATAAAAAATTTGTTATTTTATAGCATTGCTGTTTATTCACTTTAAAACTTGAAGCATTTTTACCTCTATCTCCGTTTTACTTCTTTTGGGAGACCGAACGATGACCAAATGGTTATAACGCTGATCTTTAGTACCAGAGTACCTGGAATCAAATCCCACCTTGACAGGGATGTCCGAGGCAGTTCAGAATCGGCTTTTTAAGTAAGCCTTTATGCCATCAACCTTTGTGCAGTAAAAACGTAGACCCTAGCATTCCAAGCATTTATATTACTATATTAAAACTGTATTAACTATTAGATAAAATGTAACTAAAAGTGAGTAAATGAAAAATCAACAAAAAAGTGCTACTAAAATGTAGTACGTAATTATATATATATATATATATATATATATATATATATATATATATATATATATATATATATATATATATATATATATATATACCATTAAGATTTTATTAAATTGATAAATATACCTTTAAAAATGCTACTTTATTAATATGCAATACATTAAGAATGTTGTAGTTTGTGCATTTTATGAAATTTTTAATTTTAATAGAGTATTTTTTTATGTTGTAGATTTTACTGTCTTTTTAATAACATTTTATGTAATAACTTTAAGAGGAATTAAATTAACTAGAATTTATTAATAAATTCATGAAATGATTCAAACTTAAGTATCAGCGATTTTTAAGGGCTTAGAAAATCGTATATTGTGCTAAAAATATATTTCATAGAGAAATTAAAATGAAATTGTATGTACTGTAAAATTTAGAGATTAATTTCATTTACGATAATAATTAATTTTTTTTAAATATTTGCCAGTTTTTCTCCTTTTTCAATTTTATGTATAAACATCAATTTTATTTTATTTTTATTAGGGTAGGTTACAAAAAGAGATATACATTAGTGCATTAATGTTATTTCACTAAAGTGTAATATATAGCAATATAATTAAACACTTATAAACATTTTATTTATGTAACTGCATTTTAAAGGAATCATGTTGCTAGTCTCTAGAGAATTGGGGATGGGGGAGTTGAGAAAGTTTATCCGAAACAAACTTAGTACATTAAACAAAACTATGATCTAAACCAGTGGTTCTCAGCGGGTAAGATACCGCCTCCCGGGGGGACGGGAAGAGGATGCCGATGGGCAGTGAACTTGTTTCGGGTCGTAGGGCGGCGATGTCAGTCGAGTTCAAACTTAATTTTAAAAATACCAAATAATTTTATTACTTTAATTATCAAATCTACACGATTTTTACTATTAATAAACAAACTTATGCAGTGGTACTAGACCCAGTTATTTTCAGTCCCTATGCTCCGTCTAATTGGGACGACATGCTATTATATGTGATGAAGTGATTTAAATAAGTTATATAGTTGATTAATTCATACGAGAAGTAAAATGCTTGGAATCTAAATCTGACCTCATCACATCTTTTGTAAAGGGGAGAGGACAATGAAAATTATTTCAACGGATTTTTTCGTCTTGTGTGGTAGTCTCGGGTGGGGTTCTGATCCCAGTCCCAGATTAGAATCCCGTCTACGTACATGACAATTAAATACGAATATACCTTTGTGGAGTTATTTATGTGTTCCTAAGGGTCAGTGCCCAATTTGAAGGGGCAAGGTTTTTCCGTGTTGTCGATCTCAAGGCGGGGTTATGGAGACCAATTAAATTCTTACAACTATCCCGAATGGACGAATAGAAGGAAAAGGGGACAAAGATGAATTTAATAAAAAAGAAGAAAAGTCTAGAAAGAGAGGGAGAGGTTCGAGAGTGGAGTCGAATCGAAGTTAGCAGAGCAGTTGAGTCCGATTGTCAGTGTTAGAGGAGTCGAGTCGAGTTGAAGTCAGAGTTCGGAGGTCGAGAGTTTGACGGCAAGTGTTCAGGACTCGAGGAAAGAGTACGGGGATCAAAGGAGTTGGGCCCAAGGAACACCTCGACATCGCTCAACGACTAGAAGTTTCCAGCTCATGCGCTTTTCAGTATCACATCGAGTTGTATCAGAAGGTCCCATACCAGCGGTGATACGGAGTCCACATTATCATCACGTCAATCGAAAGGTATCTACAAGAGCTCCCTAGAGTACAGCCTTGACACACCCAAAAGATCCACAAAGGTACTCATTACTATACATATTTGAAATTGAGATTGGGTCCTCTCTCCTATATACATAGAGTTAGCTAAGTGGTAGGAAAGTATTATTATCATATCTTAATTGGTGTGGCACCTATTCTGATTATATTAAAAGTAAATCGTATGAAACTTAATCTGAATCTTGTATATTAATAATGTATGTATATATAATTGTAATATATTTACTTATTTTTACTTTAAAGCTGTTTTCAGTCTTCTTAATTTAGCATATTAGTTTATTTTCATTTTATGTCTATAGTCTCTCAGAGCCTGTGGTTGAATTTAAACTTAAAATATCTACACAACGCAAGCCAAATAATATTTAGTCTTTGTGACTAAAAGAAATAAACAACCACTATACATTTGATCACAGGTTAATACCTAAATATAAACGAGAGCTACCCGACATTACACACCAATGACTTATACCAGATAAGTTGAGATATCACAAAGAATTAGGACACCAGATACAAATGAGCGAAGACTTACAGTTTTGCAGACATTTTTTTATTTATAAATCTAATTATGCACAATCTGGTGACGCAAATAAAATATATTCAGTCTCAATATGGAGAGGCCGTAAGCAGCTGAAATATGGAAGCAACTCCCGCTGATGACGCTATCTTCAGATGGACAAAAAAAAAGTTGAGCTTTCACTGCCTCTGCTGAATTTCTCTTCTCTTCGTCTTTCCTTCGAAGTTTCCTTCAAATCTGCTGAGTAAAAATGCAAAAGCTGCTGTTACCAAGGCCAAAGACGACTGACCCACACTAGCCACCCCTCTTGTCCAATGGGGGTCAAAGAGGGGTTACTGACATCGCTCTCCTCCCTCGGTCAGTCTCCCGCTCTGGAGTTGTCCAGCAGTGTAACTCATTGTTACATATTCACAAAAATTTATTTCATCAACAGCATTATTTTGGTTTGGTTTACAGCCCTACGGTCTACACTTTTGCAACACAAGGGATATTGATACCGGAACCTACTACTTACAGCGGACGGCTACGTAAATCTATGCTGCAGTGTGATTCGAACCAACGAACTATGGAACAGAAGGTCAGTGCACTAACAGTTCAGCTAAAGCATTCGTTTGAGCTTTGCTTCAGCGTGTGTCTAACAATAATTCGATTTGGTACTCTGTTGAAGAAAATTAATTAAACATTTTGCCTCTTGTAATTCAGTACTTCTACCCTACACGTTAAATTACGGAATTTTTACAAAGGGTTACGTTCAGCAAATTTCAGCTCTACAGGGGGGCAGTAGCTTAAAAAAGGGTTGAGAACACAGCTCTAAACTAAACTAAATTAACAAGCTAACTATGTTCTAGCTAAAGACCTTACTATTACCTTTTGTTAATGAAGTTTTAATTATCTCTACTAAATCATTAAGACATAAATCCATGTGAAAATTGAAAACTTAATCATATGACACCACAAATTAAAATCTCTATCTTATGTTACAAAAAGGGTAATCATAAAATTTCTTTAAAATGTAAAAAATAAATATATACATAATGGATGATATTTACCCTCTATAAAATTAGTTATATCCGTATTGAATAAAGAGAATTATGTCATAAAAGGAAATAGCAAAAAAATTAAAATACAGAGTTTACTGAAACAATTTGTCTTTGGCACTCTAACCTGTAACATGTGATTTTATAGTAATGAGAAAGCGAAAGTGAGCCAGCCGATGGGAGTGTGAAGATAAATCCCGGAGGGCACAATCAGTTACGTAAACCAGTCAACTAAGTTACACCAAGACGTTATATAAGAGTTATATAAGTTGAGCTCAGCAGAAATTAATTTTGTTTCTGAAGTTATAAAAGTTAAAAATAGTTACAGGAGAAACAGAGAAATTTCGACAGATGTTGTAATTTTAGAGACAGAATAGCTAAATATGAATTTTTGAATACAAATATTGTGTTGGTTAGTTATGTAAAAATATCGCTACATCATGCCTGCAAACATACACAAACACACACACACACACACACACACACATATATATATATATATATATATATATATATATATATATATATATATATATATATATATATGTGTGTGTGTGTGTATGTATATATATATATATATATATATATCTATATATATATATATATATATATATATATATATATATATCCAACAATTATTTGCTTAAAAACATTTTTATTACCTAGATATGTATTTCTAATATATATATATATATATATAATATATATATATATATATATATATATATATGTATATATGTATATATACATACATATACATATATATATATATGTGTGTGTGTGTATGCATATGTGTGTATATATATATGTATGTATGTATGTATAAAATATATTTATATGTATATATATATATATATATATATATATATATATATTTATATATATAATATATATATATATATATATATATATATAACCAACAATTTTTTGTTAAAAAACATTTTTTATTACATAGATATATTTCTAATGTATTGAAATAAGTAAGCTTACCTTTAAAATAGGAGATTTTCAATTTACATATACCTAAGAACATTCAGCTAGAATGCATAAAATATTTTTTCTCGAGCGTACTAAAAACGCGGGTAAGAAGATTTTGCCTCCGACTTAAAAGTGTTTTCAGTCGGAACTTCCCTAAAGCTGATAAAAAGGTCACCAGCTGCAGTCAGCATGTGGAAAATACATTACAAACATTATGGTAAATAACGAAAATATTTTCCCAGGGAGTTCTGGAAATCGTGGCAAGGTGGCAGAAGTACCGCATTTGCCAGTCATGTTTATGGATTAAGAGGGTTTAGAGAGCATTGTCTTGATTTTGCGATTGTGTATTTCTACGATAAGGTGTCTAGTAACTGTACATGGTTTCATGTTATCAATACAAATTGAGATCAGCATTGTTTGTTTGAATTTAGAAATTTTTCTCTGTAAGAGACAACTGAAAAATGGTTTTTGAATGTAAAGTATCACACTAAAACATTCTTTCTCTAAACCATGATAGAAAATCTTTATAAGACAAAATAGTAAAGGATGAAAAATTATGTAGTTATTTTTTCAGGGAAGGATCCATAATTCTTATGCTTTTCCTATAATTTTTAATTTAAATTATTGATATAAACACAATAGTGTTTTTGTAAATTTTAATTATTTAAAATAGTTTGTTTTTATTATAGGAGTTGCATTTCTTTATTTACCTTGCAATAAATAATTATGTGAAATTTAAAACATATTTTATCTTCTAATTATCCTGAAAACAGATTTCACATCACTTAACAACAAATTATTTAAATTTTTGTAAAAGTTTTAAAAGTCTGTACTTAAAGGAAATTATTAAAGTATCATGTAAATTTTGTATCAAAGTATGAGGCTATTTTTTGTATCTTTTAGACCTGGCTACAAACTACAGAATTACATCTTTATGAATAATGTTGCATAATTAAAAACGCACTATCAATAATATGCTCTATGTATATTTCATTTCTTTTTAGTTTCATTTAGGTTTTCAGAAACTTTCGTTGAAATATACAAACGTGTTATCAACTTCTTGTTAATAGCATCTTTATCAAATAAATTGTTTTACTTTTCAGTATGATAAACAATTTGTTAGAATGCTTAAGCCTAAACGTTAAATATAGTAATACTTTCAACCAAGCACGATTGAACAATAGGCTAACGTGGCTCAAGAATAAGCATAAATTTCGAAACTTTTACTGTTCGGTCATACAATACATTAGTAAAGTTTTTTATTGATAGAATATTGTTTTAATTATTTTTCATTAATTAAATAATTTTTAGCACGGGATTGTGCTCCACAATTATTTAAATTTTGTGCTTTAATTTTAAAAAATTCTATTGTACTTTTAATACAGCCTATTACACTTTATTACTATAAAAATGTAAGAAAATAGGCTATAATATTGTCTCATGGTCTTAAATGAGTGCTAAAATAATGTGGAATCAATGGATTGCGACGACATAGAGGAAGAAATTCGAAACTTTTTGAAGTTCCGAAAACTAAAACTTTTATTAAAAAGAATAAAATACTTAATGATATTTAGTATTGCGAATTGACAATAATAGAATAGATATCAGCTTTTAGGTATTCTTGTGTGGAAAGAGGGTAAAATAAAAACACATATTAGAAATAAATGTGCCTTATTGCTTACCACTTTTGTCAATGTATATATTCTTTTTAAACATTACAACTATCTTCCTTAAAGTGTTTCAGTGCATTAATCTCATATGAATTTAATAAGCAAGTACATTACCTACGTATAGTTTTCCTTCAAGAAATCTTAAAATTGATATCTATATAGAGCATTTACACATGATATCTATAAAATGAGTCGATAAGTCAATAGAATAATATCTTATTTATTATAATATCTGCGACATTTTTAAAATTTTAATTTTCGGGAATTACCCCGCATACAAGCTTTTAGCAACCTCAGGTTTAGTGGATAAGAGTACAGAAATTTTGAGCTTGAAAATTTCGACTTTTGTTTATCATTTGGGTTAGACTAGTATTATCTGGGACTAGTAATGAATCGGTAACGGCAACTAATATTTTTAATTACTTCATTTAATTCATTCAATAATAAAAACTGATCAGTGTTAAACATTTCTTTCTCATATCTGTGTAATTCCCACAACAATACTCGTGAAAAATCTCTCAAATTAGGAGGCAATTTTAACTCGTAATACAATGACAAGTAATTATTTTCTAGTTTATTTTATATTTTACTATCACATGCGTAGAATAAATATATTTATTGCAACATAAATTCTTTATTGAAACTGAACATTTTACTATTCACAAAACGAAAAATTAAGTACATATTGATGCCCACCAAACAATGCATATACCGTCAGTTCTATTTCCTGTGTTCAGGTTATTTGTAACTCTGATGTCACTCTATGAATAGTAGAAATTTCAGATTTATGATTCACTTATCTGACAGACATTTCCTTTGACAGCTCATGTGGCGTTGTGATGATTCAGAATATGATGCCGTATATATATCAACGAAATATGATTTATTTTGTGCAGCTTCAAAATATAGAACTGTAATTTGATGTTGATATGTGTTAAGTACTAATTTACCCTCCAGTTTATCCATAGAGGATATGGGAAAAATCTATTCTCTTTACCTTGAGAAGACACGTTAACATAATTCTGATAAGAAGTTTATAAAGAATTATTTTTATCCCCTCTTCTTCTACAAAGCAACTGAATATTTTGAAAGTCATCTTGATGTTTCTAAAAATCTCTTTCAGGTAGATCGACGTAAATTTAAACTGTCTGTTGTTTATAGAAAACATTAGCTCAGTTTTTTACAGTATCTCTGTATTACTTTTGACTTAATCTTGACCTCTGGACACATATTCAAAAATTTAAGGTAAAAATTATATTAAATACATGATTCATTGAGACTTCATACCTTTTACATTTCTCAAAACTAAAGTATGAATTATTAAGATTGACATGTGGCACTATCCAAAGCAGCTGTGAAATTTCCCAGGTACAGCCGCAGATTTTTGCAGTCATTTGCCGTTGTAAGGAATATTTGTCTTGAAGTTTGATAATAAGCCACAAAAGAGCAGCTGACTTGTCGCCTCTCTCTCATTATCTGTTATCCATGCAATTTTCCCCTTCCACAAGATGGAATTTTTATAAATTAACAGATGCACAGTTGTCTCTTGGCTTAAGCAGAGATTCCCGCGATTCTCCAAATTTTGTTACGAATTTGTAGGCTAGTCTTCTATTGATTCTGTTTCCATCCGCGACATGCGGTGTAAACTTTCATTGCCAAGAAAAAGTTGTCAACTAAAATATATGGGCAAGATGGAATTTTCATAAATTAAACGAAAGAATATCTTGCCTTTGTCGGAGGTACCAGTCGATTCTCCGAGTTTTGTTAAGATTTTGTAGACTAGTCTTCTAATGCTACTGTTTCCATCCGCGACAAGAGATGTAAAATTACATTGTCAAGGAAAAGCTGGAAACAAAAAGTATGGTCATGATGGAATTTTCATAAATTAACAGAAGCACTGTTGTATCTTGCCTTTGTCAGAGAAGTCCGTCGATTCACCAAGTGTTGTTAAGATTTTTGTAGACTATACTTCCAATGCTCCAGTATCCATCCGTAAAATGAGAAGTAAAGTTACATTTCCAAGAAAAAGCTGGCAACTGAAAGGTAGAGGCTGATTAAAAGTGTCACCAGAAACGGATAATTTTTTACCGGCTATATAGATAAATACATAGATATTTACATGTAAATACAGAATACATATAATTTGTTTGTGTTGAAGAGCTACGGCCTAATGTTTTGCTACACGAGGGTGAATGAGACCAGGACCCACTGCTTAAAGCCTATTCCGAACGGCTATGAACATCCATGCCATCAACGGGATGCGAACCGGGTTCTTTGCAGTGATGAATCAAGGTTCACCATTTACCTTTCGCATGGCAGGGTCTGAGTCTGGCGACTTCCTGGAGAACGTCTCCTGCCAGAATGCATTGTGCCAATAGTCAAGTTCGGCAGAGGTGGAATTATGGTCTGGGGGTGTTTCTACTGGTATCGAATGGGACCCTTGGTCTCCATTCATGGTAAGCTCAACGCCAATGCTTACTGCACTATTTTGGATGACAATGTGCTTCCTACGTTGTGACAGTTTTACGGGTTGGACCCCTGTTATTTTCAGGACGACAATGTCAGTTGTCATGTTTCGAGGTTAACCAAGACTTGGTATGTTTCTAAAGGAATTCATCGAATGAATTGGCCTGCCTAAAGCCCAGACCTGAACCCTACCGAGAACCTCTGGGACGAGTTGGTTTGCCGAATTAAGGGGTGCACTACGAGTCCAAAATCGGTGAAGGAACTTGTATGTCTACTCCAAGCCGAGTGGAAGACAATACCACTAGCTGTAATTCAAATGCTTGTGGATAGTATGCAACGGAGGTTTCACGCTGTAATTGCCTCTCGTGGAAGCTTTACCAACTATTGATTTTGAATAAAGTTAATTTTTTTTTCTATCACAGGTGTCCAAATACTTATTGGTAGACAGTGTATATATAATTACTTGACCAAAAATTTTAATTATAAATTGATTATTTATGTACAGAAATATCTTCATAACAATGTTCTTATATTAATCTATTAACCTATGAAGATTATTGACCATTAAGGACGAAAAAATTATTTGCTTGCATAACAGTTTAGAACATACGTAAGATTTTCCCATAAAATGCAAGAATACATACTTTTTCGCAAACGTGTTTCTCTAATTGCAGTATATATATATATATATATATATATATATATATATATATATATATATATATATATATATATATATATATATATATATATATATATATATATATATATATATATATATATATATATATATATATATATATATATAAATAATGTGTCTGGGGGTATTCGTTTCAAAATATATAACAAACAAATTTCAGATTTCAGACAAATTTCCCCTTACCATATACTCTTGACTGAATGTATTGAACTGAACAGACTTTAAAAATATTTAGATGATGTTATAACTAAGTAAAAATATAACTGTTTTAAAAATATTTAACGAAAAAAATATTATAAGGTATAAAGTTATTAAGTCCCTGGGGACGACTCCGGCTCATACCGTCCGAAGAACTTAAAGACGGGCTTGGTCGGAAGGATAAAAAAATAGGGTGATAGGTTTATTTAGCAGGGGTCTTCTTTTCACCTACCCCGTCTTTACGACCAGTTGACAGTTTGATTGATTACTGCCTACAGCAAAACTTGACCACATTTTAAGGTGTTTTCCTTATCAATGAATTTTTACTTTCTTTTTATTCTCTAAGATAATTCTATACTTTTATTATGCTGATATATATATTTTGAAGTTTAGTTTAAATGTATTTTATATATACATAAGCTAGTTAAAATTATAGATTTATAGTTAAACAATTTTGTTTTTATTATTGATTCAGTGCATTATTTTTTCTCTTAAATGAAATTTATTGATAACGTGGTGAAAATATAAGAATTGAGTTATGATAGCAGACTCTATTTCAGAGTGAGGTTTTTCGGGAGGAGGACACTAACTTGTTCTTTATCAAATTTGATATTGTTATGTATACACACACACACTCACATACACAAATATACAATAGTTGCTCAACTTTTCTAAATACAACTAATTGCTTCCTTGAATATTAAAATTTTTCTGTTCTTCATTTATTAAGTATATCTCTACAAATGGTTTTAAAATTTTAATTCCGACATACACCTGCCCATCAATTTATTTTCAACTTCGTAATTACTGAAATATATTAAAAACATGAGTATATTCTAGAAGTGCAGGTTGATTAGTTTTCATCATGTATCTTTTGGACCGCAGTTTCCACGTGGGGAAGTAAAGAAACATAATCTATGTAAGATGACAACTGTGACCCTCCTACTTCATTCATGACTCCGGAGTCCAGTGTTGCCAACCTTCAAAGGCAAAATTATGGATTCTAGGTCCTAAAATTATGGCATTGGCTTATAAATTATCGTACACTTTTGTAATAGTTAAAAATAGTGTTAATAGATGGCGCTTGTACGATATATGTTTCTGGTTATACATTTCTTTCTCCCCTCCAACTGTTTTTTTTTTTTGGGGGGGGGGCAAAAAATATGTAAATATTTTAATAGGATTCATTAAATATTTTTCTATCATCCCGTATTTTACTTTAAATGAAACACCAGACATGTGATTTTTCTTTATTGATCTAAGCATAAAATTGTGTGTATATATATATATATATATATATATATATATATATATATATATATATATATATATATATATATATATATATATATTAATTAATAATGTTATAATTCATTATTTACTGTGGTTTTTTTTTAAATATGAAATATTCAGTAATAAAACCGATTATTATTTAATAATTGGTTTAATTAAAAAAATACCATATTTTAGTGAAAACTGCAATAGACAAGTAAAATGCAAATTTACTTCTAATTATCCATAATTATGTAATCATTAAAGAAATATCTCCAGTATAATTGTGAATATTCAGTAATTTTGCATTTAACAATTTTATGTTTTAGACTGATTTAAATAATTTGAAATAACTAACAGATAAAAACACTGGACATAACAATTTTTAAAATTCTTTATTTTATATTCGTTTTAAAAAAATATGAAACATTAGTAACTAGGTTATATTCAATTTCACAAATATACATTTTTTTATAATTGACACTTTTCTTTCTTTTATTACACAGTAGATATGGGATTTCTCAACCTCTGTGTCATTATTATTTACTTTCATTTAATGAAGAAGCACCTCAAAACATGCTCCTTAAGCTGCTCTAAAATCTACAACAATAATTATTTGATGGGAAAAAGTGATAAAAAAATTAATTAGACATTCTCTATTTTTTGTTGTTGATATTTATAGAGTTACAGTTAAATTACCCGTTTATTTAAATCTCCATTAGTCTAATGTTGTTTTATCGTACAAATCAGGAAATTATCGTACAGTTTTTCAGAATTATGTCACATAATTTTGAGATTATTTTTCATCGTACAGCGTCCTAAGTTATCGTACATATACGATAATTATCGTATGGTTGGCAACACTGTCCAGTCCATTTTAGGAAAAAGATGGGTCATTTTCCAGGAAGAAGGGAAAGGAATGGGGATAATGGGGCAGTCCATTTTACATTTTCACCTGCTGAAAACTTCAGGACTTAAGTATAGTAAAATCCTCTGTTCTTGTCGTCCTTAAAGAGTTAAAATCAATAACAATAAATAGAAATGAACATTATAAACAGACAACAATGGGAAATTAAACTATTTATATGCATAAAGTAATTAAAAATAAATAATGTTTAATAAATAATAGCAATTTTAATAATATAATTTAAAATAGATAATATTAAAAATTGGATACTTTACGATAGTTAGCATTTATTTAAAAGACAATGAGATAAAAAGTTAATTAAATATGAGTGAAAATATTTTAGTGTCATATTTAAATTTTAAGCATTAAAAGTTAAATTAAAAAAGAACTCTTGAGCAATTTAGCTTGGAAGAATTTTTTGATTAAAAAAAAAATACTTTTAACAAAATGTTCTTTGTTTAATGTTTAAAAGAAATAAAAATAATGACTATTTTGAAAGAAATATTTTTGCAATTATAATTACTGGAAGACTTTTATATGTTATAAATCTGAAAAATAATGTATAGTATTTTTTCCTTTGGAGTTTGATTAAACTGCATCACATAAAAGGTGGGTATTGAATTTTGTAATGTGCATAACACAAAGCTCAGTTTAAATTTCTTTGAACGTATCTGTTGCTTCGTGTGAATTTGGATGGTTTTTTAAGCGACGGGAATTTCTACATAACGCGATAAGGTATGATATTATTTTATGGCCTACCGTAAAAATTCTTGCCTTAGGATGTCACGGTTTTTGAAGGAAAGAGCGTAAAAACGTGGAAAAGAATATTTGAAGAATGTCATAAATGGTTCTATATATATAAGGGAATATTTTGAAAGGAAAAGGGCACTGCAAATACCGCCTAATAGAGAACTGTTTGGACTACAAATGTACAAAAGTTTTACTTTTTATTCGTTCAATAAAAAGTTTTTCCTCCACCTTCAGAAACATCTCCTATTCAAGGAAAATATTTTTTGTATCTGTGGTTCTTATGAAATGTCACAGTTCTATTAGTTTAAAAAAATATCTTTATTTGTTTGAGATTTTCAGTCATATGTGAACATGACTAAATAGTTCGGATCTATTTGTATTATTACAATAGAAATAGGAATTGTCCTGCTAATAAATCTGAAGGTATAGGTCTCTTTTCGTGTAGTATAATTTCAGTATAATTTCTTCTTTGTTACATAAAAGAACCATTTGTTTATATTTATTATTGTTTATATTATATTACGATGAATGACAATAATGGCATTTCTCATTTAAACCTCAATAACCGTTCATCGGTTCTTTGGTGGAACTATTTGGCGACAGACACAATTCAGTGTATTTATATGGTAGGTTTGCCGTTTCCAAGTTTACGGGGCCCCCAGAACCCAGTTCAGTGGGGACGCCAAGCGTGGGAGATATCGCCAAATTCTAGAACCCTATTTTCTGGCAAACCTTGCTCTTCTTTTCGGACTCTTCCACCCCCCCCCCCTAAAAAGGTGGTCAATCGGCACCTTTATTTTAGGGTATTGAGGGAAATGACACGTGATTTGAATATCTAACCCTTATTGGTTCCTGTAACTAACAATACTCCAAGTACGCTGAATTTGGATTTTCTAGCGTCCATTTCAAGTCTTTGTTTATTTCGGCTGTGCTCTGGAGGTTTGTCCATTTTGTCTGAGGTCTTTTTATATAATAAAAATATTTTTATTTTTTTATAAAAAATATATATTATAATATATATATACATATATTATTCAAAAATAATACTAAGCTCACACATACAATTGAGGGCTTGTGATGCACAGTTCGCAAGTAAAAAACCAATATTTGTAACTTTGTAAATATGTTAAAAATGAAAGAAAATCTGCAAGATACTTTTCAGGATTTTTTAAATCAGATCAAACGTGTATATCCACAACACAGGATACTTAAATTAGGTTAACGCTTTATTTATTTTATATTTTATGCTTAAATTTCGAAGAGTAACAAGTGAGGTTATATTGCACATTTATTTTTTATTATTTATTGTTTTTTGAACTTCGTTCAAAATTGTGTCTTAATTTAATACAAAATGAAGAAGAAATATTTTCAAATAAAATAATATAATTTTATAGTGTATTACATTATTAAATGTGATACGCTAAGTAATAAAAATAATTTTATTACGACCGTCTACCGTTATTGTTACGGAAGATCAAGGGGAGCTTTACCTCACTTAGATAAGAAAAATCATTTCACTCCCTTACTTTATTCAGAATTTTAAGCTAAAAATTTATTATTTATTTAAAACATTTACTCCGTTTTTATATTTCCATTTTAAGCTAATAATTTCTAGAAGTAATTTATATCGTACTTTATTACTTTTTAATCTTTTAATAGTTTTAAAATAATTTCATTAAATAGCAACCGTATTTTAAAAATATAACTAAATATTTTATAAGCATAATTGCCTAAATATAACCAACTAATGCTTATATTTTGCTTAATTTGCACTTATTTCAAAAATTCCGCACTGTTTAGTTCAATAAACAGTCCAAAGCTCTAAAAAACATTAAAACTCAAATTTAAATTTGTATTCATCTTAAAAAAATCAACCTTTTTTTATTTTTAAATATGCTTTAAAAAATTGGGTATCTTAATACACAAATTGTAAACATTACTTTAAATTAGGATCACTTGTACAAAAATTAGTCAAAAACATGGCAGGTCTTGCACATACTTTATAGATTTTACGTCTATTTTAGAACAATAACAAATCGACGAATAAAAAATTTATTAATTGATTAGCTTAAAAATTTTATATTTTATTCCTTGCTGACTTGTCAAAAAATACTCCTAGACTAAAATCAAAAAAAAAAAAAAAAAAAATCAAATTTTATAAAAATTATTTTTTTTCGAAATTATGCCTTTACCTCTAATTTGTCAAAATGATGCTAACATCTATAGTGGTCATAAAAAATCCCACCAGAAAAGAATAAAAACGTAGCAAATATAAAAAATATTTATAAGCAAAATAACAAATAAAACGGGGAACAACGGCAACAAAAATGCTTAATTAATTTGCATTATTAAAAAGATGTCTTATAAAATACAATTTTCCTTAAAAAAAAAATAGTAATAATTTATTTTTAAAATATTTTCAAAATAATTCATTATTAACAAATTTAATATTATTTATACTATTAACACAAATCTGAACTTTTCATGGCTGTAAAATCTCTATTTCGAATTTTTTGCTAAAAAAATCTCTATTGCACCACTTAAATAGCTTATGACTTTACAGTAAAAAATATAAAAAACCTAAAGACTTTTTTATTTGAGTTTATATTATTTTTTCTTATAATACTTCAGACACGACAAGTTTTAAAAAAAAAACAAAAAAATTATTTATATACTATTTATAACCCAAATTAATGCAATAACTTGATTTTCCCACAATTCTAGTCACAAAGAGTGAAGGAAAAAAAATATGATTTTCTACGACAATAAATCTTTAGCATTTTTAGACATTTATTCTCATTTTAAATACGGATGGTTAACGAGGGAAGATTCAAGGTGAATTGGACATGGACAACCCCCATTCCATAAAATAAGGGGTCAGGAAGCCGGCAATTCCTGGCATTCTCTTTTAAATAGAATGTGGCTATACCACACTGAGATATTAAATTTGAATATAAAATTATATCCATGCAATTATTTTTACTCTTTCGCACTAACCGCTTTAGATTATAAATACTTCGAATTAAAACTCCACTTAGGAAAAAAATATGTTAAATGCAATCTCCATAATGAAGTCCAATATCATACTACAGCTCTGTAAAATACAACTCAATAGTTCTGGGATAGAATAAAGCAGATAGTCTAGTAAAATGCGTGCTGTGCAAAAATTGACTTACTTGCATTTCAACTTTCTTTGAACTAAAGTAAATTAAGATTCCTCTAGTAGATGTTTTTCATGCATTCTGCTACAGTACTATAGCTTTTCATGATTCATTCATGCATTTTGCTACACTACTATATATAACTTTTGGCTTGTATTTCAGAAAAGTTTACCCTATACTCGGCTTTACTCTGTAGATTATATTGGGGTAGCTGATTAAGGCTTTTTATCGCTTCTTACTTTAATACATTAAATATGCTAGCTTATATATATATATATATATTTTATATATGCTTCCCATCCTTCTTTAATGTATTAAAGAAAGAAATATTTAATATATAAACGATTTCTTTTGAGTTAGATGAAAACATTTTAAGAATACTATCTCTACAGTGTGACTTATGTTCCGGTGGTAGTTCAACATGCTTTCCAAATTCATTTTGTCGTTTCTATTGTTGGCAAAAAATCCCTCGTTTAAAGTATCACCAAGTTCCTGACCCAAGTTAGTATAACTTATGAACTACCTGGTATGATAGATAGTCTTGTATGTTTTCTTAAAACAAAGAATGTCAGGGCAACTCTTTTCTTATACCAAAGGGTGATGGACAAAAGTAAGTGGAGAGGATTGAGACGAATGGGACAAGACAGAAAGCAGGCTGATGGAAAAGAAGGGTGTTTATAGCTGCATTTCGAGAAGATCTAGGATTTCTCTTTCATCTAAATTTACCAGAAGATCGTCCCTTATTTTATAACTAAATATACTGTAATCTTTTTGTTTTGTTATGCCGCATGAGCTTTACAATACTCAGAACAACAACTTAAAGACATTTTGCAAAAGTTTACCATGAGTTCTTAAGAACTATTTTTAGAACAATTAGTCCACATTATTGTGTTTATTTCTAAAGACTTCCAAGTGGTACTATAAATATACAAAAATTTTGTTTTATAGAATACCTCGACCTTAAGTTGTGCCTCATGTTCCAAGACTGATGCTTAAAATTACTGAAGATCTTAAGGATGAAGTTTAAAGTTCGTGTAATATCTATATTTATATCTAAAATCCTTCTGCCCGTGTGTTTGTAATATAACTCCTCCTAAATGGATGGACTGATTTTAATGAAATTTTGTGTATGTAACTGAGTAGAATTGAGAATGATTTAAATTCGCAATTTGATCCGATAAAAAATGTATTTTTATTAAAAACCCAGAATTGCGCACTTATTGAGATTATTATAATGCCGCTTTACACCTTTTGCCAACTCATCTGTGATGCAGTGATAAGCACATCGGGTTTCAGTACGAGAAGTCCCAGAATCGAATCCTCGTACAGGCGATGTGGGAATTTTAATTTAATCTAATTACATTTATAATGACTGTAAGCGTCGTGGGTTCAAGTAATTTTTAAATGTTTTCCTTACTTTTCCATCAAAACGGTCCAATTTATAATTTACTTTAAGACATTTTACAATTTTTGGATTTGCAGCGCTAAAACAGGACACCGTCTGTAGGTTCTTCCAGTTAAAATATAAAATGTTTTTCATGCAAACGTTTCTCCTTTCTACTGAGTTGTCGATGCTTTAATTCAACTAATCACACACGTGAGAAGGAAAAGTTTTTTATACTAAGAGTACGACTCAGCCAACGCAATGACAGTCTGTGAATTAGCTGGATGTGTTTTTATAAATTGTTAGGTCGTTTTACCTAACAATATCGTAGATGATTCCGATAAGGTTCTTCAAGTTTTATTTGTATTTTTAAAGTTAAAAATGTAAATAAAAGTATTATACTTACTCAAATTGAAATAAGAGTTTTACGCCTGGAATTTTCAAAATATAAGTCATATTTTCTTTTCTCATTAAATCTTTTTAGTCAGATGATATTCTAAGTATTTACTGCTTTTGGAAAGAAAAATGTTTAAAGTATGTCGATTAATTATTATGACAATCATCAGTACACCTTCAAAGTGAATTTTTAAATGTAAGTTTATTACATATTAAGGTGAATGATGACTGACTCCATTTAAATTTATAAACATTTATTCATTCACACTTAAACAGAAATAGAAATAGAAGTACGCGCGAGAGCGTTGGTCGATAGCGTCCTCATTTGACAGATCCAACTCTTTGTCTGTGGTAAGCTTTGGGCACGCGTTAGAGTTGAGTTGTAGAGTTGAGTGGGAGTCGGCGTCTCACCATGGAGTCTCGAAGTCTGGCCACCACAATATCATTTGAAATTTTCTTCATTTTATAGCTCGATTTCTTAATTAAATAGCCGTGTATGTAAAAGTAAATATAACAGCATCATAGTTTTTCCTTACTATTTTCAACTTGAATTTTACGATAGCTTACGATGAATTATGATACAAAAGGGTTGATAAAATTTTGTTTCTTAAGAAAGTATTGAACACATCTCCTACGGATGCAAAAGCATTTTTACGTAATGTTGGTAATGATGGATAAGTAAGAAAATTTTGTTTGACAGATTCAGGTACATCAAAGAAAAAGAACTATTTTCAAATGACTTCTTCATTTCCTTTGTACATGAAAGAGCTGTGCGATGGACGAATAGATAGGACGCTGTAATTTGAGACCAGAGTTACAGAGTTAAAATCTCGATACGGGCGTTTAGAAAAGTTGTAAGGTAGAACGCCCAAATCGAATTACTTCTCGAGTGAAAAAAATGACCTTAGTACTCAGATACAAATCTTTACAACGTAATCAGGAATCTACAGGTCAAACAATGCTTAATGGAGAATCCATTCAACATTTTTTATCATACTTTGCTACAATTTTCTCCTGAGACGACAAATAAAAAATGCACTAATTTAATGGAAAATATTTTTTTAAATATTGCACCTGAAAAAAGAAGTCTTTACGAAAATGCCTTGCATTTAAAAATGATTTTAGTACTCAAATACAAATCTTTACTACGAAATTAGGAAGATACAGGTCAAACTTGATGCTTGAATGGAGAATCCATTCAACATATTTTATGATATTTTGCTACAATTTTCACCTATGAAGATATAAAATGCAACGATTCATTCAATTGAAAATATTTTTTTAAATACTACACTTAAAAAAAGTAGTGTTTATGACAAAACCTTGCATTTAAAAATGACCTTAGTACTTAAATACAAATCTTTACAACGAAATCAGGAAGCTAGAGGTCAAACTTGACCCTTCAATGGACAATCAATTCAACATATTTAATCATATTTTGCTACAATTTACTCCTGAAAAGACATATGAAATGTATTGGTTCAATGGAATATGTTTTTTTAATATTGCACTTGGCAAAGGTGTGTTTACAAAGAAACAGTGCATTTAATTACTGAATAATATACATATATCACTAATTAATGTAGTCAAAATAATTGAGAATCACTATAACTGTTATTTACTAATTCATTTCTGCATCTAAACCCTATTTACGTTCAAAATGCAAAACTAAATACTTTATATATAATGTTTTACGTCCTACGAAACTGCATACAAATGAATTAGGTAAAATTTTTGTATCTCCGAGGAATTTATATTTTGAGCTAATACAGAAATCAACTGCTTTTAACAGAATTTATTTGGTTTTTATTTATTAAGTATGAGCTAATTATTTGAATTCAAGTGTTTAAATAATCGGAATATATGTCTACAAATTTTAGACATAACTTAATAACTCATATATGGTGAGTATTATTAGCTGTTGAATTACAAGACTCCTCACAGGAAATAAACAATTATTTTAAATGAACATTTCAAAGTAAAATTTATATTTTAAAAATTTTAAATAAACACTTCTAGTTATTTTATTCTACATTACTTTACAATGGGTGTTGAAAAATAAGGATTCTAATGAAGTTTGCATCAAAATATCTGTTTTTTTTACTATATTTTTTAAAAATACAACAGATAAAAGAAATTTTTCTATTAATTACATTTATCTGCATGAAAAAAATTAAATTACAAGCTAAATTATACACGCATATATATATATATATATATATATATATATAAGCGAATTTTAAAATTTAGATAAATAATTGAATTTAATCATTGACTATACTTCAGAAATAATCATTTTGAAGATATAATTAAGCTAGTTAGAGTATTTAGAAATATAAAAATAAAAAAATAATTTATTATGAACATAATTACATTCAGAAATATTTTAATTCTTAGTGAATTATTCTTCCCCAATAAATATTTTTAAAGAACTAGGTGGAATTAAATGTTTAGCAGTAAAAGATTTTAAAACATCAGTTGTACTAATTAATTTCATGATTTATTAAATTCAAATAATGAATAGAATGAAAAAAACCCATATAAAAATAAACGATTTATCGGGATTCTATTTGGAAAGTATAATTTATATTTTAAATATAATTGTATGTTTGCTTAATCTTAAAATCTTCATTAATTGGAACTGCTGTATCGATTGTGCAATAAACTTTTAAAAGGTATACATTATAGGTGCTTTGATTATTCTAACAACTTTTGGCTTTTTAAAAAAATGTATAATATTTAAAATTTAAAAAAAAATCTATTATTCACAATTTGCTTTATCTAATAGCTATTGTTTTCTATCTTACTCCACAAACTTATCTTCCTCCTTAAAATACATGCTGGAAACTTATTTAATCAATAAAAAATCTAATCTAGAGCTATTACGCTATTATGAAGAATTTCCAGGTGATATTATTCGATACACAGCTTCCACGAATTATTGAATATACAGGGTTAGCATGAAATACATTACCAACTTCTGATTACTGTAGAATGCATTAAATTGCTCCAAATGATATATAATTGGAACTATAGATAATTCAAAAGATACTGTAACGGCGTGATATAGCGGTGTATCGTCAAAGAACTTTGCTTTGAAAGGTGGACTTGTGTGGATACAAAAGAATTGTTTTCTACGGCACCCTGAAGTCTACACGGCCGCGCACTATAGTGAAGGAACAATACGCCAGACTGGACGGTACCTTTTCTGTCAGCTAAAAAGATGATCGCGGAACGACAAAGGGTTTGCCGCTTCTCAGATGTTGCCGCTAATGCAATCTTAGCTTTACGGTCGATAATGGTTTAACTCGGACCAATGCAGTTGGTCGAAGATGAAGTCATCGCTAGGTGACCCAATAATAAAATTGTGGGTGAGGCCCGTCTCTTGGAGGCCCCTCCCCTAGAAAGAGACGAAGAAGATATTTTTTTGGAAAGAAGTTAGTTAGCAAGCAATCAGCTAATTCGTAGGTCGCCTTGACCTGTCTCTCTACCGGAGAGTTTTATTTGCTATAATCCCACCTTGGGATCTTTTCTTGAAGGAGTAGCCGGCATTGGCTAACTCGTAGGTCGCCTTGACCTGTCTCTCTACCGGAGAGTTTTATTTGCTATAATCCCATCTTGGGATCTTTTCTTGAGTAGCCCGCATCGGCTAACCCGAAGGTCGTCTTGACCAGTCTCTCCATCGGAGAGTTTTTATTAGCGAAATCCCGTCTTGGGATAAATCTCTTGTGAGATTGAAGTGATACCCTGTGCTTGGGTTCTTCGTATGCTATTATAATCCTCTTCAGGATTGTTGCTGTTCTTCAGAACTGTGCTAGAGTTTTTAAGTGTGTTTCAGAGATATAGTGAGAAAGCTACGAATTGTGTCTTCCGTCTATGCTACCATATTTCGGCAGAGTCTGAATTAGTTTAGGTACCCGTCTCTACTCAGGCCTACGTGTACTCATCACCTCCTGTGATCAGATTGTTTTATTTTATACTTGTGAAATAATGTATATAGCTGATGTGTAAATAAACCAATTAGTCTAGTACATCGGATTCTTCCTTGTGTCTCCTGAAGCAGGGACCGGATACGTTACAATACGCTTGACATTTATTACATTAAAAACTTTAGTATAAAAATCCACGTAAAGGTGAAACATTTCAAAATAAATTTATTGGGTTTTATATAAATATTAAGCTATTTGAAAAAGGTAAATTAATTTCTATCAGAACCTTCATTAGTATATATAGCACAGTAAAATTATTACGTAGTTATATAAATCATCGATGAACATGATATAGTCACATAGTCATTTAGATTAATCTCAATCTCTATTAGAGATATCAGGAATTGCCGACACAAGTGTGAAATTAATTAAAAGGTTAAAAATATACTTGTGGTGAAATTAAACGAATTTAACCTGACAACAGACTCTAATTAATATTTTCTAGAATTTGAATTAGGCGAATTCAGCATTTAGGGCCGGTCTCACCAAAGTCGTGCCGAACGATGGCCGAATGGTTAGGATGCTGGTCTTCGGAACCGGATTTCGTGGGTTCGAATCAAACCATGGCATGGATGTTCGTAGCTTTTCGGAATCGGCTTTAAGCAGTAGGTCCCTGTCTCATTAGCCCCCGTGTTGCAAAAATAGACCCTGGCGCTCCAAAACCTAAACATAAAAATCACAAAAGTCGTTTAATGGCTAGCCGCGATTAACCCATTTTACCAACCAATAGTGGGATGCAATTCTCCGTTTAAACAGAGATTAATCGCGGTTAGCCGTTAAACGTCTTTGACGAGACCGGCCCTTAGATGATTAGAAAATGCTGCAGATTGCACTACCAAGTTCGTGGAAATCGCACAATACAAGGATTGGAACTTTAATAGTGGGAACTATTTATTTACATGGAATACAAAAGTGATTCATGTCACCAGGTTTTACAATCCTTCAAAATAGTAGGTAGCATTGTGTATAACCCGTTTTCAACGATGTGGGAGTCGAAGAACACCTGTAGCAGCACCTGTTCTGTTGATTGTTCGAATACACCGGTCTATTGCAGCAAGAATCTCTGGAACAGTTCTGAATAGAATGCCACGAAGTGGTTTCTTCATAGGAATTAAGTCACAAGAGCTTATATCTGGGGAGTATGTTGGATGGTAAAACACTTCCCAGCCCCATCGATCGAACAATTCAGTCACCACTTTGGCTGTATGTGGCCGAACATTGCCATACAGAATGATAGGGGCGTTCTGCAGAAAGTGCAGAATTTTTCTCATGTTCAGGCGTTCCTTCAGAATGTGCATCAGAGTCGTATGCGCAAATCCTGTCTTTCGGACTAGATTACGAATCGTTTGGTATTGATCACTGTCTATTAGTGCGGCAACAGCATGCACTTCTGTATCGCTGACACTAGGACGAGCTGTCACACATTGGCGCCCTTCATTGAAGGCTTTTACACATCTTTCTACAGTTCTGTAAGAAAGCTTTTTGAAGCCCTAGATGACATTGTCGAGATGTATGACCTCTGGCACATTGAATTTTTATCCATTTGCGTTGTTCTTGTTTTGAAAACAACCTAACAACATTTACTTTAGACCTCAAGCTAATGCAAGGATCAGTTCTTCTCGTCACTCTTCATTTGTATGATGTAGGAAGGACGAGTCTTTTTACTGATAGGTAAGGTAGTACATAGCTTATACGCAAATTCTTTGGTTTTATTACGTAGCATTTGTAGGCGTCTCGCGTGTCCACGGCTGTCTTTCCCAATGACCGCACGCCTCATTCCTGTACCTGCTTGCTTATTGTTACTGGAGCAGGTATCGTGGGTTCTATGAAAGCGTGTCTTGCCGACAATTAATTATGACAGCGAGAAAATCCTAGACTAAATATTTATTGCTTACAAATTTTGTTGAACTTTGTTGTACACTGAACATCGTTAACCACAAACATGGCTGAAAAAGAAAACCGAGGATAATAACCAAATAGTGCCAAATGAAAAGCACCTCTCTTGGTCTCAGCTATTCTTCAAGAAATGTTCCTTCTCTCCCATTCCGGGCGGGCATCTCCTCCACTGCTCTTCGCGAGGGCCGGAGTAGAATCCCCCCCCTCTCTTGGCCAGGCTTTCGCCTCCATGGGAAAATGCCTTTCTCCTCTGCAGCTGGCGATATCGGGGGTGACATCCTTCCCCCTCCTGGTAAACTTTCACCTCCCTGCAATAGGGCCTATCTACTCTCCCTCGATGTGTACGTCGTCGCTCCTTAGCTCCTTAAAAAATGCAGGAATCCATGTAACACAGACTTGAGTCTTGAGTCTAGTATTACAGCGTTTTTACAGCAGTGTCGCCCCTATTAAAGTTCCAACCCTCGTATAAACCGTTATAGATGTTGTAAAAGGAAATCAAAGATTCGCCTAAAAAATCGTAAATACTGATGCAAAAGTATGAGTTTGCTAAATTTTAAAAACATTCCATCAGAATTAGGTTTTAAATCTCGATTAGTTACAATTTCCTACATTTGTTTCAAATTTCTAATTTATGCAATGGATATAACTAATGTTTACAATCTATGTCCTGATCTTTTATTATTTGATATGTCTGTAGCTGAACATGACCGAAGTGAAAAATAGTTGCTGAAATGTTAAAACCTATTGCACGTAAAAGAAATGTACAAAAATTAAAAGAGAAAAGTAAAACTCTGTTGCTAAAAATTATGTTTTGTCCATAGCAAAAACTATGTTTTTCTTATATTTTGCATAAAAATTATCTTTACGTAACAAATTAAATATGTCCTTGTGTAAAAATTTTTGTTAGCTTCTACACTTTTTTATTTTAACAAATCCAAATTTTATTTCAGTAATAATCATGCTTATCTGTAATAGCCATTTAAGAAAAGATCATGTTCGGCTTTGATGCGAAAAATAAAGTTAATGCCAAAATTAAATGGGCAATATATGCTAAATGCAAAATAGAGGAAATCAACAAAACGTCTTTCAAAGCTCACTGTGAACGCAGCATTAATACTTTTGTATATTGTAGATATGGTATTCAGTGAAACGAAGGGTTAAAATCCATTTAATGTTGATGTAGGAATATTCGTGATTATTCTGTGATATTTAGATTAAAAAGCACTTAAAAGAATACATTCAAGTTAATGGATTTTCATACTCGTTAATGATTGTTTTTGTTCATTAGGAAATAAAATTAACGGAGAAGCCTTTGGTTAGGTTAGGTTTTGGCTCTATAGCCTACTGTTTTGAACACAAGAGCTAACGAGACTTTGACCTACTGCTGGAAGCCGATCTCGAACCACTAAGAACATCCATGCTCTCAGAGGAATTCGAACCCTTAAACTCCGGTTCCGAATAGCAGCGCTCTACCATTCGTCTATCGTTTTGTGAAGAGGCCTTTGAAAATTATAGATAAAAGTTTAAAATACAAAATATTAAGCATAAATTTTGACTGGATCACAACAATCTTGCAGTCACCAATATACTTAAAATTTGTTCCGATAATACATCATATATACAATTATATTTTATTTGCATTCATAAAACCAAAATTCAACATCTTTTATTAACTGAATGTTAAGTTTAAGTATTAAAATAAATTAAGTTTAACTTAAATTAAGTTTAAGTATTAAAATTAAACGCTAGATATTGCTTAGTCGCTGAAACAGACTCCTAGACTTTTATGAAAAAAATTTTTGTTAATACCGGTGATGAAATTTTCATTGCAACAAAAAATAATCGATGATTCAATTTATAATTATCACATATGTATCTAATCTATTATTTAAGCCAAATATAAAAGAAAATTATTTACGTTATACCCAAGTTCAGTGATAAAACGTATGAAAATAATCCAGACGATATTTAAATGATTTAAAATAAGAAATGATTAAATAAGATGATTAAAGGATGACGTCATAATGCTAGAAAAAATTGTTGTTATGTATTATGCAAGAATTTAATCACCTGATCTTAACCGGGGAAAAAAAGGACTCGAAATAATGACATTAAAAGTTCGAAAAGGGGGGAAGGGGGGGATTTCGAATGTTTTAAAGTCGAATGTATTTTTCACTGCGATATGAAACAATTTATTTTAGAATGGGATAGCTACTTTAAGAGAAGATAAACTTTATTCGATTTAAATTTTGCTAATCCTAACTGCTCAAGAATCTCTCAAGATGCCTCTCTCTATTCCAGGTCCAACCGCTTCATAAATTCGATTACAGCCAACTTAAGCTATTATTATATATTGAAAAAAGAACATTTTTTGAACATTTTTAGAACATTTTTTGTTTTCTAAAAAAGAATAAAATGTATTGTCTTTATTCAATACTTTAATCATTTTTATTAGATCCGCTTTTAGAAACATTGGAAATTGTTATTTTTTACACATATATGCCATTGAAAAAACATTATTCTTTTTTAAAATTATTTTTTGTATATAGCTTTAATATCCCGATCTTAGCGAATAAATTTCCTAAATGTATTCCCAAAATATACGTGTAAAAGTGAGAAAAGGGAAAATTGAATAGCAGATGTGTAAATTAAATAACGCCAGAGGATTATGAAATGGAAAATAGATTAAAAGCAATTAGAAAAGCCATTAATCGTAGTATGCGATAAGGAAAAATATTACTTTCCTTGCGATATCTCTATGATTACTTTAAGTAGTCAGGTAAAAGTGTAAAATTAGATGCAATTGCTTTATTCTTTGACGTTGAATGGTCTTTACAAGCTATAAAAATATTTGTTACATTTAAAAATTATTACTATTTTCAGTGTTGGTTATTAACGCATTGTATGCGGGACACGTACTAGCACGCTTTCTGACGATTTATACTTGAGAGCGGGTCACGTACTTGTACGGGTTAGTGTAACAACATGGTTTGTTTGTGGGTAGAGGGGGGGGGGGGGGGGGGGGGGGGGGGGGGGGGGGGGGGGGGGGGGGGGGGGGGTGGGGGGGGGGGGGGGGGGGGGGGGGGGGGGGGGGGGGGGGGGGGGGGGGGGGGGGCTAGGGGGGGGGGGGGGGGGGGGGGGGGGGGGGGGGGGTACAAAAATAACGGTATATACAGGAAAACGAAGCCGAATGTTCTTGTCTACTGCATAAATTCTGGAAAAATTTAGACAAAAAAACTAGTTTTTACATTATTAGTTTTATGATTGCTCTTTTCATTTTTTTATAATGTAAAAATTTTTATACATAACATAATTTAAAAAAATTAAACTATATACTACTATTTGATTTTTAGTATTTACGATATTATTATAAATTTATCCACTGAAAACATATATTTTTGTTTACAAAAATCTTATGGTTGTTATGTATATATTTTTATTTATATATTTGTTTATATACTACAATATAAAATATGAATAGTTGGTTAAAAAATTAAATAATTTTTGATCTATTGAGATTTAACTGAATAACTAAATTTACGAGAAAAACGGCCGCTCCCGGTACAACTCCACTGCGAAATAAACCCGCACACAATGTGTTAAATGTGCAGCTCAAAATATTTTATTTTACTATATTTATCTAATCTAGTACATTCACATATTCAATTAAGACAAGAAGAAAAATATTGGCTAGTGCATCGTTGTTTTTCTTTAAAAGTTTATGTGGTTCTGTTTTAGATAAATCATACATCCCTATAGCCTGAGCTTATAAATTGATAAAAAAAGAAAAATTTATTATATTTTATAAATATGTTTTGGATTTCTACAACTCCCTTATTAGAATGGAGTATTCAGCAAGATAGATATTTAAAATTTTATACAAGGCGCCTTATTTAACAAAGTACCGTTTTGAAATTCAGCAGTTCCGTACATGTTCATTGTTAACCGGCATCTATTTGATAGCCATACACACAATTCTGGAAGAATTTGATCATCATATGTGTGTTTTTAATATGTCTCAGTAATTTGAAAATACCCCTTACTGTGAAACGCCCTCTGTCATCCCTTTCGTTATTATAAAAGATATCCTCGGTTGTTCAATAAAATATATGGAGAAAATATTAGGAGCAAAAATGTTAAGAAATCTTGGTAGAGCTTTCGTAAGTTTGTATAACTCAGGTTATCGAAAATGCTAATTAATGAGTACAAAATAAAATTTTAATTAGTGGGTAATCATGTGACTAATTTCTATGAGAATCGAATTCAAAGTTGTTTCAACGATACGGCAATTTCCTTAAAATTGCTGAAAGTTATGTTCTGAAATAGATTAAAGTACAGACTTTCATGTAAAAATAAAATGATTTAAAACTCTACATTTGTGTGTTTTTAATTTCAAAACGGTACTTGCATAAAAAATATACATCGACAAGTAAGTCTTCATTTGAAACTTTATGCTTTCAAATGCTTAATTTAAAAAATAATTATTGTTTCGTAGATCTGGATTATAAAAACAAAAATATTAGTAAATGTTGAAATAACTCTCTTTGTGAAGTTTCAATGACCAAACTGTATAATCAATGCAATTAATAATAAATACTATGCTTATCATTGCTAATTTACAAATTAATAAGATAATAAATATTTCAGAAAATACGTTACTTGCACAACACACACGCGGAATACTGAAAGTTGTATACTGCAGAGACATTTATTCGCCTAAACTGTAACACATAAAGTTTAAAGAAGATTGATTACCAGACATTATTAATAGTTATTTAAAGGAATTTAAACATTAGGAGTAGGCTTTAGAAGTTCTACGAAGCCTTTTCGAAATTGCAGCGTGCTCCTTTTACTGCGGTAGGTTTTACAATTAATTGCATTTATATCTTAATTAAGTTTAAAACCTTATTATAAAGTATCAAATGTGAATTTCCTGACATATATCTGTAACATTCTTTGCATTGAATACGTAAATTTACTATACGTATGACTATCATTCACTAAAATCTTCAGAATTATATCAGAAAATTTTTTCTCAGTGGTTACAGGTTATACCGATATGCCCTTCGTGTTTAAATTAAGAAAACATCATTAGGTCAACGATTATTTATTTACATAACAAAATAATAAAATAAACGCATATAATAGCATAACGGAATGAAAATTTTCCAGCAATTGAAATAGCAAGCCGATAATTTAAGTCTAGCTTAATAATGTGCCCGAGGATCCATTTCTCAGGTGACCAGGATTAAATTACAAATGATAAAAATTCAAAATGTTTGTTTTTACACGTTTTTGTTTTCATGGGTATAAAAAAGGTAGGAATAATAACTTAAACTTTTCCTTCGTGAATTGTGTTAGAGGGTCAATCATCATCTCAGTTCAATAACACTATTTGATGGGCCGCGGTAGCTTAGTCAGCAAAAGGCAATGCTCTCGTAACTGGAGGGTTGCGGGTTCGGAGCCCCAGCTGGCCTAAGATCCACCGTGTTCGTTGCAGGTAACTGGGACATGTAAAATATGTTTGTGGTCAAAATTTCCTCTAAGTTCTCAATCAATACATTGGTGGAGGGCAAGTCAAGCCTATGGGTCTTCTGCTTGGTCATTGCTTCTAAATTACAAGGACCCACTTGAGCAAGAACTCGTACTTTCACACTTGTGCCGCTCGTTAAAACGAAAGACTCACCCCTCTTCCTTAATACGAGTAGCGTATGGCTCAATCTTGCATGGTTTGACCAAGTAGCAACAACAAGATAACAACACTATTTGATTTCTAAGCTGAAGTTAAAGCTGGAACTGCATTTGACTGTGGTTGATTAGTTTCTGTTGTCTCGATTAGTTTGTTCTCTAGTCCGCTTTGATGTTTTCAATATATTGTATACGGGAAACATACATTTTGTAGATGGTCACTGGAGAGCAGGTCACTTAAAACTAACTTTATAGTACATATTTGCTAGAGAGTGAGTAGCGATGTATGATTGTACGGTGTTTGTGTTGCTAGGCCACGATTTGCATTATTCCTTTCCAGAAACATAGTTTGTCAAGTTACTTGGTCTTCTGTTGCGTTACTAGTTCCAGAACTTGCAAGTCGTATTTTGTAAATTTGAAAATTCTTTTTATATTATTACTAGACAACCCGACAGACGTTGTCCCGTTTTAATGCTGTAAATTTAAAAATTGTCACTGGAGCGTGGGTTACGTAAAACTACTTATTTTGTAGATATTTGCTAGAGAGTGAGTAACGTATAAATACGATGTACGATTATATGGTGTTTGTGTTCCTAGGCAACGATTTGCATTGCTCCTTTCCAGAAACTTAGTTTGTCAAATTACTTGGTCTTCTGTCGAGTTACTATCTCCAGAACATTCGAGTCATGTTTTGTAAATTTGAAGTTTTTTTATATTATTATTTCTTACAATAAATTGAGCCATTGTGAAACTCCCGCTGCTTGCGTAAGTCTGAGATGTAATAGACCCATATGCAATGTGTTAATTTTAATAAACTTTTTTTACATATATTTAAATCATTTCTATGCATTTAATTTGTACTTTGCATAGAAAACATATTGATGAATATTTTATATTCTATTACAAAAACAAATCCAAGGAAAATTTTAAAACTAATACAAATTATGTAGTCAAATATTGTTCGCAAATGTGTTTCAATGATACGCGGCGCGTACAATATGTAATTATCTAATTGCGGAATATGTTAGTTTGAAAAGAAAATCGGTTCTGAAAGTAAAGTATTAATGATGTATTTTAGAAAATGAAAACATGTGGCAGAAAATGTTTTTAAAAATGTGTTAAAATAATTGAGGTAATGGTACATCCGTGATGTCATTTGAAAATTTTAAAACATTCTTGCTGGCTATTTTACCACGAGCTTGATTATGAAGTCAAAAAAACTCTCATCGACAAATTTATTGTCTGCCTATTGTAAAAGTAATGATCGGAAGGAAAAAAATAAGTCAAATTTTAAAATAAAATAAAAAATGCATTGAATAATTCCTGTTACAAATTCCATGTATGAAACTCTCACTGTTTAAGCGAAATTGTGTTTACCTTCAAAAAACACAAACATTCACCTTCGTTTATGTAGATGAGAAAAAGAAGTATAAATATTTAACCAGCGAATTCGTAGAAAATATTCCTTACTGTGACATGGTAAACATCCTGTAATTCGACCATATCGGCGTGTACCATCAGTAGTTCACACTTTGATAACCCATGAGACGTCACCCGATATTACCAATCATATAGCTTTATCCAATGTTAGTATAAAGCACCATGTTATAAATGCTACCATCCGCTTAAGAATAGTGTTGACTTAACCATGTTAATTATTTTTTTTAATGTAAGCCATTCACCGTCAGAAATATTTTCTCTGGTAATCAACATTTACCTAATTTATCAATAAAGTAATGATTCTTTCCCAGACCATATCTAGTGGAACTATTGCTTTTCATCTAGTTGAGTACATTCCATAACGTTTTCCTGGGAAACGGGAACAGTTTGTAGAGCAAAGGCTGATCCGAAGAACTGGCTGTGTTTAATTCAGCAATCATTTTTTTTCTGTTACTAACATAAAGACATCTTAAAATATATTCGTTCCTTGCTTGTATTCAGTATGTGTAGTTTTGTTTATATTCGTAACCGTGACCTCGCTGGTTTTCCAAACACTATCGCAAAGAAGCCGTATGACACTGGAAAAGAATGAACTCCAGTTCAATGGAGAGAGAACGGAAGTGAAGTACAGTGGACTCCGCTTAACCCTTTAACGGACAGTGGTTTCGTATCAAAACCACCTATTAAACATCTTTTTTTTTTAAACTTTACTTTTTGGATTACTTTACTTTATCTTTTTACAATTATTTAAGACTCCGATCTCATACATCTGTGATATATGGAAGCCAATGAAGTAGAATCAAGAGCTTTTGCAATTAATAAAAAATTTGGAGACATGAATGAGTTTTCAATTATATATATATAATATATATATATATATAAATATATATATATATATAATACTATATATATACATATATATATAAAATATATATATATATATATATATATTATATATATATATAAATATGATATATATATATATTTATATATATATTATACATTTTATATATTTTACATATTTTATACATTTTATACATATATTTTTGATATTTTAAATATATAACAGATGATAGTTCTACGTTTAACTTATTTATTTCTTTTTCTATTGAAATATATGTATTTAAACTTTCTGTACTTGAGAAGTCAGATTCAATTTATCTTACTTATGACCTCAAATAAAAGTATCTGTACAAACAACACTTTTAAGTTGTTAAGCTATTTATTTATTATACCAGTTTAAGGATTATCATTTATTGTTCTTCCAGTATAGTTAAACTTTTAAAAAGGCATAATGTTCAAGCTGTACAAGGGTAGGGGTTAGTCAGTTAAACCACTTCTCAAACCCTAATTTGGTATTCTCTAAGGCAAACCCTTCTAAGGAATGTAAAGAAAATTTATATATTTTACATATACAAGGCTTATAGATAATATTTATAAACAAATTATATTTAATTCCCATGAATTTATTTTGGTGCCTTTTAAAGGGTTAATGTGATCAATTTGTGACACCTTGACTTTGATAAAAATAGCCGATTGATAACAATAAACGGTATGCAAAATTAGATAAATTTACCCCCCTCTTTTAATTTACACGTTCTAAATTTTAAAATAAAATGAAAAAACACGCCTTTTATTTCTTTACTCTATATTATCCTGTAAAACATAAGATTTGTATACATGATTAAAAAATTTGCTCATTTGTTTACTGTCTACATTTTTTTATAAGAAGCTCATTGATAAACTGTTCGTGATCATAACCAACTTGTCATAACGATTTAAAATTAAAATTTCGATCTTTTGTTTAAATTTTAAATCCTTTCGCTTTCTGGCTTCCATATCGACAAGCTGCATGTAAGCGAGCAAGACATAAAATGTGCATACGCTTCTTCTCAGTTCCGATAAGAATGTGCTGCTTTCTGCTTATTTGACAACCATTGACCACCAACAGGGTGTGCGTATTTCTGAAAAATTCCAGGAACATGTAATAACCCACTCCTTTGTCCGTTCTCCATTTCCTTAGGTGGAAGTGGAGAATTCTTGGAAATTCGAAAAGAATGTGTTCCTACTGAATATATTGTGAATATTCTTTTGCTAGTTAAAATGAGGTTCGAAAACTGCTTACATTAACCGAGGTAACGATTACATAACGCGATAATTTTAACCAGGGCTTCGAACCGTAATTTTTTTTGTTCCGGTTTTCGTTCCGGTTCAATTAAAAAATTAATATCGGTTCAGTTCCGGTTTTCGCTCCGCCAAAAATAACGGTTTCCAAAAATAACTGTGTTCGTTTCAGTTCCAAATGAATAATTTCATTTTATGTATATTCTTATTTGTACTAAAAATATAATTCTATCATAAACAAAAAATGTAATTCTATCAAAATTTAGAAGATTTTATTCTTTTTTTAATTGGTACACTATGTGAATTGATACAAACAGCAGGTACGATAAGAGCGGCGAGCATTGGCATTGTTATCCATTATCAAAATCGCATTTGACAACTAGGTTCATGATTACCCACATTCGTCGTTTGACTCTCACATCGTGCACTTGGCCTTGCAATAATTATGTAAAAAATATATTATTTATTTAACATATGAAAATTGCCTCTAATTATTAATATATCTTCTAACGTGGTTTCACTGAGATTACTTCTGTTGTCTCGGAGAATAAATTTCAAACCTGAAAACGCTCTTTCAACACACTAACTTGTGTAGCTGGAGCTGCCAAAACCACCATTGCAATCTTATACAAGTGCGGATATGTAATTATAAAGTTGACGTTAAATTAGAAAATATTGATAAGTTGGTAACAGTAACAAAATGACTGAAAGATATATCGAACCGAAATAAACCGATATTTTTTTCGGTTCAGTTCCGGTTTTCGTTCCGACCAAAATAAAGGTTTTTTTCCGGTTTCCGGTTTTCGGTTCAGTTCCGGTTCGAAGCCTTAATTTTAACATTGAAATGAATAGAGAAAATCGGGACCAAGTGATTCCGATAACAATAAGCGATTAATAACATTAAGCGGAGTCCACTCTATAATTATTCTGTTACTCTACTCTTAAAGCTAGTAGTTGCGTTTAGTATTTATCGGCTTGCATGGTACTAGTTATATAAGATGTAAAACATCACAAATTGATCTTAAGAATGAAATTATATTTCTCTATATTCTCGATATAATCAATTTTATCCTTATCTTTAGTAATAATGAATATTATTTAAGATAAACTTATTTAACATTTAAATTTTGCTATGAATGTAATTTAACTCTTTAAGGACGACAAGAGCAGATGAACTATAATTAAGTTTTCAGCATTGAGATGTAAAATACTGTATATATTTATTCTAAATAAATAGATATATTATTAAAATTTTATATTATATTTATTATATAAATATACATATATATTATATATATAAATATATACATATATAATATGTATACATTATTATACACTATAAAAATTACATATTTTTATACACATTTTATACATATTTTTAAAAAAATATAAATATATGTAAATTAATATATCACATAAATATCATTATTCCCACACATATATATATATTATTTTAATATTATATATAACACACACACATATTAAAAATTTTTACATATTTTATACACACACACACACATTATATATTTCTTATTTTTTTTTATTATAATACATAAAATACAAATTATAGTATATGTTATTTATAAAATATAAAATATATTTATGTACAAATACATACATAAATAATACTACATAAATACATACATATAAATTATACTTCATATACATCATCTATTTTAAAACATATATAAATCATATATATACATATATACATTATATATATTACATAAATATATATATATATATATATATATATATATAAACATATAATATATATATACATATATTACATATTTATATATATATACATATAAATATATTATAATACATATATATATATATTTATATATTATAGAACATTTACATATATATATACAAAATATATATATACTATACATATAATATATAACATATATATATATACATATATATATATATATACATATATATATACATATACATATATACATATATATATACATATACATATATATACATTTACAAATATATACAATATACATATATATATATATATACATATATATATAAATATATATATAATATATATATATATATTATATATAATATATAAATTATATATATATATATATATATATATATATATATATCAGCATAATTAGTTTCGAATTATATTAGAGAAAAAAGAGTAAAAATTGATTGCTAAGAAAAGCACCTCAAAATGTGGAATATAGCAGTAATCAATCAAACTGTGAAATGGTCGTGGCTGGGTAGATGAATAGAAATGCTAGACATAAACACCCCTATTTTTCATCCTTCCGGCCCATACTGCAACCCGTCTTTAAGTGCTTTATGAGCCGGAGTCGTACCCATTATTTTTCTTTATAATTGCTTTGTTTATGTACTAATCTAGATGTTATAACAGTCCTGCAAAACGTTTTGGACTTTCTAAAGCTTTCTAAAGCTTGAGATTTTTGCCTTATGCCAGATACATACGTACATACGCGTTTATGTATGTGCATACAGACGAAGAGCATACATAAGAGAAAATTAGTCCTACCCGGTTCAGAAATGGTCAATATGGATACTTAAATTTTCCAATTTAAAGTTTCCTAATACGTATACATGGACGTAACACCTGAAATGTTCAAACAGCAGTCAATGATGATTCAAATATATGTTGTCCTTGATATATTAGCTCTGAAATTTAACATGATTGCAGTACTTCCTTTAACTTTGAACAAGAAAGTAAAAGAAAAAGATAAATATATTTTGATTATTATTGAAGCATATGCTTTTTTTAGGGATATTCAGTATTACGAAAATTATAGAAAGGGTACACTCATGTCGAAAGTTTGGGAAATATTGGTCTAGTTTTTTAAAGTTTTTTCTATAATACTCCTTTTTTCTGACATCAGACATGTTTCGTCAAGCATTTATTTGAAGCTCAGACAATATTTTGCATGGCATTCGGATGCTCGGATGTTTCATATTTTGCTTAAACAATCAATTACACCAAATAGTTTGTATAATAAATATATATATAAATACAAAAATATATATATAAATATATATATATATATAACACACATACATATATATTTACATACATTATAATATATACATTCATACAATATATATATATATATACATACATACATATACATACATACATACATAAAATACATACATACATACAAAATACATATATATACATACATACATACATACATATACAAACATACATACATACATACATACATACATACATACATACATACATATATATTCATACATACATACATATATATACATACATACATACATACATATACATACATACATATACATACATACATATACATACATACATACATATACAAACATACATACATATACAAACATACATACATTTACATATATACATACATATACATATATACATACATACATATACATACATACATACACATATATACATACATACATATACTTACATACATACATATATATACAATACAAAATATACATACATACATAAATATTTAACGAATTCTCGTTACATTAAATTTTGATACAGACTTAACTAAAACATGAAAGAAAAGACGGCATGATGTAAAGAAATAGCAAACGTTCCTTGTGAACTTTCGAACTGATCTTCTTTACATAGTAAAAGGCCGTGTTTAGCGTATAATGGGATGCTAAAAAGGATTGTTGACATCGAAGACCATCTCAAATCATTCTGTCTGAGACATTCATTGGGATGCTAGTGAACTGTTCCAGTGTTTGTTTCAATGGCATCCGAAGAAAGACTCTCACACTACAGCAAGTCCTTTACATTGCAACAATACTTCAAGCCACAATACTTTCTTATCTTGTTCGCCAAGGGTTGTCCAAGGGCAACGCAAGATTGCTCTCGATGACTGCAATCTTCAATGACACCTGCTGGCGAGAGAGCCGACACGCGTTTTCCCCAACACGTCATCAACCATCTGTCGATCAGCTGGGACGGACACATTGCAGACGACTATATAAAAAGAGAAGTTCGAGGTCCAGAGAGGATTTTTGACCGATCGAGTCTGGTGTGAACTCATCGGCCCAGATTTCGAGAGCGACTGAGAGTGTCCTCCCCCATTTTTTTCTCTTATTAAGCTGATGTCCTGCATCGATCATTCTTTTCATTGTAGATATTCATCGTTCATCTGTATCTCATCATAACTTCAATATTGTGTTTGTTAATAAATATCATAGTCTGTTCGTAGGCTTCCTCTATTTTTTCCTGGCTTAGAAGTAAGCTACAATATAATACATAATATATATACATAATAATAATACATTATATATATAATATATATATTAATATACATATCATATATATATATATATAAATATATACATTATAAATATTTTATATATTATATATATATATATATTATAATATACAAATATATATATACATACATATATATGTATTATCTATTTATATATATACTATATATAATATAATATGTTATTTAAATATCTACATATAAAAAAAACATATATACATACATACAAAAATATATAAAATGTATATATATACATAACATCATATTATATATAAAAATACATCATACAAAATAAATATTTTAAACATACATACATACATATATATTATATATACATACTATACATATATTATATATATATATATATATATATATATAATAATATATATATATATAAAAATATATATATATATATAATATATACATAATTTATATACATCTTATATACATACATATATATACATACATACTATACATATATATATATATATATACATACATACATACATATATATATAAAAAATAAATATATATATATATATATATATATATACAAATGTATATAAACATATAAAATACATACATATCCAAACATATATATACAATATATATATACAAAAAATATATATATATATATATATATATATATATAAAAACATATTTATATACATTAAATATATATTATATATATATAAATATACATATACATATATATATCCATATACATATATATATACATATACATAAATAAAAACTATATATTAAACATATATAATATATATACATATATATATATACAAATACAAATATACAAAAAAAATATATATAACATATATATACATTAAATAAATACATATCAATATATATATAACATATTATAATATATATATATATATATATATATATATATATATATATTATATTATAATATAAATATATATATATATAAATATAAATATATATATATCAGCATAATATAATTAATTATATAAAGAATAAAAAGAAGTAAAAATTGATCTAGAAAAGCACCTCAAAATTAATGCAGTAATCAATCAAACTGTGAAATCGTAAAGGCTGGGTAGATAATAGAAGACCCCTGCTAGACATTTATATTTTTCATCCTTCCGGCCCATTCCTGCCAATCTTTAAGTGCTTTATGAGCCACGTACAGGGATATTTTCTTTATAATTGCTTTGTTTATGTACTAATCTAGATGTTATAACAGTCCTGCAAAACGTTTTGGACTTTCTAAAGCTTTCTAAAGCTTGAGATTTTTGCCTTATGCCAGATACATACGTACATACGCGTTTATGTATGTGCATACAGACGAAGAGCATACATAAGTAAAACTAGTCCTAAACCGATTAAAATTCAAATATATACTTAAACCGATTTAAATTTTATACGTATACATGGACGTAACACCTGAAATGTTCAAACAGCAGTCAATGATGATTCAAATATATGTTGTCCTTGATATATTAGCTCTGAAATTTAACATGATTGCAGTACTTCCTTTAACTTTGAACAAGAAAGTAAAAGAAAAAGATAAATATATTTTGATTATTATTGAAGCATATGCTTTTTTTAGGGATATTCAGTATTACGAAAATTATAGAAAGGGTACACTCATTAAAAGTTTGAATACTGGTCTATTTTTTTAAGCTTTCTATAAATATATTTTTTGACACCATACATGTTTCGTAACTTTTTGAAGCTCAGAAACATTTTAAGCATTACATGTTTCATATAATTTGCTTAAACAATCATGTTTTAAAATAATATTTGTATATATGTACAATATATATATATATATATAAAGTATATAAAAATAAATAGTATATATACACACACATAATATATATATATACATACATATTATATACATACATCTATATATATTATATAACATATATATACATACATACATACATAAATATATATATACATACATAACATACATATATATACATACAAACATAATATACATATATATACATATACATACATACATATATATACATACATAAAAATATACATATATATAAACATACATACATACATATACATATACATACATAAAAATACATATATACATATAATAATATACATACAAACATACATACATATACAAACAATAATAATATATACATACATACATAATATACATATACATAAAAATATATTAATACATAATACTATACATACATACATACATACATACATATATATATATATATATATACATACATAACATATATAATCATACATATATATATTACATACATACATAAAACAAAATATCTAACGAATTCTCGTTACATTAAATTTTGATACAAACTTAACTAAAACCTCAAGAAAAGACGGCATGATGTATAAGAACAGCAAACGTGCCTTTTGTGAACTTTCGAACTGGACTCTTCTTTACATAGTGAAAGGCCGTTGTTTAGCGTATAATGGGATGCTGAATGGAGGATTGTTGACATCGAAGACCATCTTAAATCATTCTGTCTGAGACATTCATTGGGATGCTAGCGAACTGTTTCCAGTGTTCGTTTCAATGGCATCCCGAAGAAAGACTCTCACACTACAGCAAGTCCTCTACATTGCAACAATACTACAAGCCACAATACTTTCTTATCTTGTTCGCCAAGGGTTGTCCAAGGGCAACGCGAGATTGCTCTCGACTGCAAGCCTCAAAAAGACACCTGCTGGCGAGAGAGCCGACACGTGTTTTCCCCAACACGTCATCAACCATCTGTCCGATCAGCTGGGACGGACATTCTTGCGGGCAGACGACTATATAAAAGAGAGAGTTCGAGGTCCAGAGAGGATTTTTGACCGATCGAGTCTGGTGTGAACTCATCGGCCTAGATTTCGAGGGAGCGACTGAGAGTGTCCTCCCCCCTTTTCTCTTATTAAGCTGATGTCTGCATCGATCATTCTTTTTCATTGTAGATATTCATCGTTTCATCTGTATCTCATCACTTCAATATTG
>CM063498.1:18501258-18521129 GCA_032207245.1 Pardosa pseudoannulata | reverse complement strand
CCAACTGGCTAATTAAACTAGGTTACAGAATAACAATTCAATCTTTCATTACTGTCTAGATTTTATTAAATTAAGCAAATTCGAAAACTTGTTTTAAGATGTTTTGCATTAAAATATTAATAGATTAAATAGAGAATAATCGTATTTAAAAGTATTTAAAAGCAAAAAAATTTACACTTTCTGTAAAAAAAGTACATCTGTATTAAATAAAATTATGTTTAAGTATTAATTATAAACGTTAATGACATATTTGAATGCTAAGCATTTGCAATACAGAAAACAATTTTTTCACTTGATTATAAAGCATGTATGAACATAATTTTTTTCTACTCGTTTGTCTAAGAAGAAACCCCATATACAATTATGTTTTTGCTTACCTGTTTTAGCAAATAACTGTTTTAAATTTAATGCTCATCTCTACTGATCAATTACCTATAAATGTTAAACATCAAGACTTATCAATCCGTTACTATATTTATTTACCACAATAATTTTTATCTAATGCTTGTTCCAAATCCTGAGATAAAACTTAATCTCACTGGCCACGTATACTTTAACTATTTCACAAATATTTTATATACTACTATACTAAAGCTTCTTGCGTTCAGCGATATTAGTTTAAGATACTGTGATATTTTTATCTTCAGAGAAAGAAAGTTTACTTCTTTATTTTACAATCGAGTGACTGTTAATGCACATAGAGAAAACTAGATAGAGTAAAAATATTTATATTTTTGATTGAATATTCTTAGGAATTTAATTTCAATGAAAGTTTAGTCGAATCAATTATCCATGTATAGCAACTTTTGACAGTGGAATTTTCTAGTTTAATATACATCAATCTAGTAATTGATAATATATATGGGGATAAATGGCAAGAGTAAAAATATTTATTTTTGAATGACTACTTTTGAACAATTCAATTGCATTGAAACTTTCGATGAATAAAATATCCATGTTTAGCCACTGTTATTTTGATAGAGGAATAATGTAATGTGCTATACATTAACTTACCGATAATAGACAAACAATGGCTACTTCATCGTTTTAAACATTTAACAATAATTAAACATTTCATTATTTTTGGAATATTTAAAAAAAATCTATTAAATATGTTTTCAAGAATTTAGAATCAAATATATAATTATTAAAATACCAGTGTAAAAAAACATTTTGTAATTTTTTCTTTTGATAGTGATTCACCTTAATGTGTCACGACTTTATAGTACTACCCAAGGGTTAGTTAAACCAGGTTACAGAATAACGATTTAATGAAAACTTATTCAGTCTGTCTATATTTTATTGAATTTGCCAAACATGAAAACCGTTTTTAAATGTTTTGCATTAAAATATTAATAGATTAAATAGAGAATAATCGTATTCAAAATAATGAATTTTATAGTTCTAGTAAAAAAAGTACATCTGTATTAAATAAAATCATATTTAAATAATAATTATAAAAGTTAATGATATTTTTAAATACTAAGTATTTGCAATACAGAAAAAAATCTTTTCAAATGATTAAAATGAATGTATGCACATTTTAATATTCTACTTGTTTGTGTAAGAAGAAACCTCAGATACAATTATGTTTTTTTTACTTGTTTTAGCAAATAACTTTTTCAAATTTAATGCTCATCTTTTCTCATCAATTGCCTATAAATGTTAAACATCAAGACTTATCAATTCATTATTATATTTATATTGATAAAAATTATTATAGTAAATACAATAGACTTATCAATTCATTATTGTATTTACTATAATAATATTTATCTAATGCTTGTTCCAAATCCTGAGATAAAACTTAATCTCAGTCAATACCTATACTTTAACTATGTTACAAATCTTTTATATACTAATATACTAAAGCTTCTTGCGTTCAACCATATTATTTTACGATACTCTGATATTTTTATCTTCAGAGAATGAAGAATTAATTCTTTATTTTACAATCGAGTGATTGCTGATGCACATAGAGAAAAGTAGATAGAGTAAAAATATTTATATTTTTGACTGCCTACTTCTGAGCAATTTAATTAAAATAAAAATTTAGTAGTATCCATTTTCCACTATAGGCATTGCAATTTTGATACAGGAATTTTTTTAGTGGAATATATATTAATAATAACTTATCGATAATAGACAGATAACGATAATAGACATTTTAAACAGTTGAGAATAATTTTTAAAAATAAATCTTTATTTTTGGAATATTTAAGTAAATTATATTAGGCATGTTTTCAAGAATTTAGAATCAAATACGTAATATTTAAAATAGCAGCGTAATAAATCATTTTTTAAAATTTTTCTTTTGTATGTGATGCAGCTTAAAGTATCACAGTCCTATATTTCTACCAACTGACTAATTAAACCAGGTTGCATTATAAAAATTCAACCCTTCGTTACTATGTCTACATTTTATTAAATTTAGTATATTTGAAAACTTATTTTTATATGTTTTACATTAAAATAATAGATTAAATAGAGAAGAATCGTATTTCAGAGCATGAATTTTACAGTCTCGGTAGAAAAAAAAGTACGTCTGTATTAAAATCATATTTAAGTAATTATAAAATTTAATGGCATTTTAAAAACCAAGCAATTGTAATACAGCTGAATAATCTTTTCAAATGGTTAGAAAAAATCTACGTTTTAGATTCTACTGTTTGTCTAACAATAAATCCCAGGTACAATTATGTTTTTTCTTGCCTGATTTAGCAAATAACGGTTTCAAATTTATGTCCCATCTTTTCTGATCAATTACCTATAAATGCTCATCATCAAAACTTATCAATTCGCTACTATATTTACCACAATAATTTTTATGTAATGCTTGTTCCAAATCCTGAGATAAAACTTAATCCCATAGGCCACCTATACTTTAACTATGTTACAAATCTCTTGTATACTAGTATACTAAAGCTTCTTGCATTCAGCCATATTAGTATACGATACTGTGATATTTTTATCTTCAGAGTAAGAAGATTTACTTCTGTATTTTACAATCTAGCAATTTCTAATGCATATAGGGATAAATAGCGAGAGGAAAAATATTTACTGACTACTAAATACTACTGAGAAATTTAATTTCAATGAAACTTTAGTCAAATCAAATATTCATGTATAGCCTCTGCTATTTTAACAGGGGAGTTTCCTAGTGTATACATTAACATTAACTTACTTAATAGACAGAAAAGAAATACTTTGTCATTTTAAATATTTGAGAATAATTTTTACAAAATAATGCTTTATTTTTGAAATATTTCAAAAATTTCTATTCAGTATGGTTTCAAGAATTTACAATCAAATACATAATCATTATAATACCAGCGTATTAAAACATCTTGTAATTTTTTCTTTTGATTTGGTTCATCTTAAAGTGTCGCAGTCCTATTTTCCTACCCAAGGGTTAATTAAACCAGGTTACAGAATAACGATTCAATCCTCCTTTACTATGTCTATATTTTATTAAATTTAGCTAATTTAAAAACTTGTTTTCAGATGTTTTGCATTAAAACATTAATAGATTAAATAGAGAATAATCGTATTTAAGAACATGAATTTTACAGTTTCAGTAAAAAAAATGACATCTGTATTAAATAAATAAGTATAAAGTTAATGACATTTTTGGATAAGCAATTGTATTACAGAATAACAAAATTTGGTTACAAAGTCTCTACAACAATCTCAAATGGTTACAAAAAATCTACATACGTTTTAGAATTCTACTTATTTGTCCAAGAATAAATACCAGAAACTATTGTCTTTTCTTGCCTGTGATAGTAAATTGCTATTTTAAATTTAATGCCTCTCTTTTCTGATCAATTGCCTAAAAATGTTCAACATCAAGACTTATCAGTTCGTTACTATATTTATTTGCCACAATAACTTTTATCTAATGCTTGTTCCATATCCGGAGATAAAACTTAATCCCATTGGCCGCTTATACTTTAACTATGTTACAAATCTTTTGTATACTAGTATACTGAAGCTTCTTGTATTCAGTCAGATTAGTTTACGATACTGTGATATTGTTTTCTTTAGAGAAAGAAGATTTACTTCTTTATTTTATAATCGAATGATTACAAATACACATAGTGAAAAATAGCTAGAGTAAAAATATTATATTTTTGACTGCCTACTTCTGAGCAATTTAATTGCAATGAAACTAGTCATATCAATTATTCATATTATAGCCACTGCTATTTTGATCGAAGAATATTCTAGTATGCTATAAATTAACTTACCATTAATTGACAGACAAAAGATACTTTGCGATTTTAAACATTTCACAATATTTTTAAAAAGACCCTTTATTTTTTGAATATTTAAGAAATTTGTATTAAGTGCGGTTTCAAGAATTAAGAATGAAATACATAATCAGTAAAACTCCAGCATAATAAAACATTTTGCAAGTTTTTCTTTTGATTGTGATTCAGCTTAAAGAGTCACGGTTCTATATTAATATCCAATGGCTAATTAAACCAGGTTATAGAATAACAATTCAATCCTTCGTTACTCTGTCTATATTTTATTAAATTTAATAAATCTGAAAACTTGTTTTGAGATGGTTAGCATTAAAATATTAATAGATTAAATAGTGAAGAATCGTATTTAAGAGAAACAATCTTACGGTTTTGGTACAAAAAAGTACATCTGTATTAAAAAAATCATATTTAAGTAATTATTAAATTTAATGGCATTTTAAAGACTAAGCAATTGTAATACAACTGAATAATCTTTTCAAATGGTTACAAAGAATCTACCTACGTTTTAGTATTCTACTTGTTTGTCTAAGAAAAAATACCAGATAAATTATGTTTTTTCTTACCTGTTTTAGCAAATAACTGTTTCAAACGTAATGCCCAAACAAAGTATAAAATGTAATACTCATCTTTACTCTACTCTATTGAATTTGTCAAATTTGGAAACAAGTTTTAAAATGTTTAACATTAAAATATAAATAGATTTAAAAGAGAAAAATCGTATTTAAGTGTGGAAATTTTAAAATTTCAGTATAACACAGTACATCTGTATTAAATAAAATCATATTTAAGTGAGTATAAAATTTAATGGCACTTTTAAAGACTAAGCAATTGTAATACAGCGAAACAATCTTTTCATATGGTTACAAACAATATATTTTAGTATTCTACGTTTTAGTATCGTACTTGTTTGTCTAAGAATAAATCCCAGACACAATTATGTTTTTTCTTGCCTGTTTTAGAAAATTTCAGTTTTAAATTTAATGCCTATCTTTTCTGATCAATTGTCTAAAAATGTTCAACATCAAGACTTATCAATTCTTTACTGTATTTATTTGCCACAATTACTTTATATAATGCTTGTTCCATATCCGGAAATAAAAATAATCTCATTGGCCGCTGATACTTTAACTATGTTACAAATCTTTTATATACTAGTATACTGAAGCTTCTTAGTATGTTAGTTTACGATACTATGATATTTTTATCTTCACATAGAAAGGTTTACTCCTTTATTTTACAGTCTAATGATTACTAATGTGCATGGTCATAAATGAAGCGAATAAAACTGTTTATATTTTTGAATAACTACTCGTGAACAATTTAATTGCATTGAAACTTTAGTTCAAGCAATTATTTATTAAATAGCCACTGCCATTTTGATAGATGAATAAATATTGTAGCGTTACCGTTGTTGTTGCTTATCTTGATCAAACCAAGTATGATTGAGCCGGAGGATGTTCGTATAAAGGCAAAGGGGTGCGCCTTTCGTTTTGACGAGAACCCCAAGGGTGAAAGTATGACTTATGCTCAGGTGAGTCCTCGTAATTATGAAGCAGGAACCAAGTAGAATACCCATAGGCTTGGCCTGCTAACCCCAGAGGTATTCTTTAAGAACTTGGAGGACATTGTGTCCACGAACCTATTTTGTATAAGTGCTCCAGTCATCTTTAACGGACACGATGGATCTTAGGACGCCTCGGACTTCCAACCCGCAACCCTCCATTTACGAGAGCGTTGCCTTTGCTGACTCAGCTACCACGGCTCCTATATTCTAGTGTAATATACATTAACATTCCCATTGAGATAACAGACAAATGACTTCTCATTTTGTTTTGGTTTGTTTTTGAGCACTAAGGTCTAATTTTTGTAACACGAAGGTCTGATAAGACTGCTTAAAGACAATTCCGATAAGCTACAAATATCCATGCCACAAACATGAACTTCGGTACTGAATATCAGCGCTCTAACCATTTGGTCTTCGGCCACTTTTTCGTTTTAAACATGTGACAATAACTGAAAAAAGACCCTCCTTTTTAGAAATATTTAAGATATTTTATTAAGTATGGCTTCAACCATTCCAAAGTTTAGTGTCAAATGAATAATCAGTAAAATACAAGTCATACAAGGAGATGGTACAACTGAATTGCCTGGGCCTGACACTTTCATCCAGAGATTTCTAACAGTCAGAAGGAAAATGACAACGGGCAGAAGATAAATCAACTAAAAGATGAAAGAATGGGACAGGAAGGTGAGTTCATGCGTTCATAATGCAAGAAAGCTAGACAGTAGGAAGCTTAGGAATAGAAAAACCTATATATGTTTGTGGTTAGTAGCATCCATACACTGCGACACCCAGAGATGAAGTGAGTAGTTTTGTCAATTCTGGGGCGATCTAAATGGCCATGAAAGGACCAGTAGAATTGCAGGGATTTCTCGAATAAAATTTTACGTATTTTCAATGTTAGAAATAGGTACGAAAGTTGAATCAGTAAAACATGAGAGTAATAAGTATTCTCCATGTTTTTTATTATAATTATTTCAGTTCAATTTAAAGCATCGCGGTCCTACATTGCAGTCTAACTTGGTTACAGAATAAAGGTTTAAACCATCGTAGCTCTTTTTATATTTTATTAAATTTAGCAAGTGTGAAAACTTGTTTTGAAATGTTTGGGATTAAAATGTTAAAAGATTTGAGAATAATTCTTCTTAAATGGAAGTTGAGGTAGCAAGCTTAGCTCTACATAACTATGACCAAATTTTGATACCCTTCAGAAATTGTTATCACTTCTTTCTACTTTTTAATACTTTAGTTTTATGAAGAGCATTATAGGAATTGAATTTGATGAAATGTACAAATAAAGGGTTACGTTTTCGTCAATCAAGTTCAACAATAAATCGTGGAAAGCTTTTATACCAAGTATTATTCTTTTATAGGTCATAATTTATGTGAGATAAAAATAGCGCTTAAATGTGTTTTCAAAGGCTATACAATTTCACTATCTGCATCCAGACAGAAGGCTAAAATAAAATACAAATGCAAGTTTGTGTGTTTAAATTTACATGTACACATTACATTGTGACATAGTTTACATTACATGTACATACATGTATTAAAACTTGAATTTAAGTACATCTTATTACTAGGAATGATAACTGTGTCTAATAATGATACGGAAAATACTGGTTATAAAATTAAGATCTTATCTATAATCAAATTGATGTAGATACATATTGTTGCGAAATTCTCGCGTAAAATTCATTGGATTGAATAAACTTTGGCTAAGACAAAAAACAATATCAATTTATTAACAGGCCAAATGTATCACAATAACAACGGATGGCGATAAAACTTGTCAACCTTTTAGTTAACTTTTTCAGAGCAATACGGAGAGCATTAACACAGGTCCTACCTTCACCAGACCTGAGCGCGAATTGAACTTTTACGATCACACAGGATCACACAGGAAGTTTTGTCAACAGTACTCCCTGGGCCAAGCGCTCTAGTACTGAGTTTGCTATTTTGGTAATGCATCCATCTATGAATATTTTGTTGGCAATAATATTAAAAAGACCGACCAGAACTCACGGGCCCTTTATATAGCTTTCAGGTTTCTAGAAATTTCCACAAGCGTCTAGTAAAATCTAGAGACAGGGAGTCGGCAACAGATATCGCCAAGTTGCCAGATTTGGCGATATATCACAAAACTTGGCTCCAAAAATGAGTCTCCCAAACCTTCTCCAAGAATCCAATATCTCTCCAATTTGGCAAGATACCATACTAATTAACATATTTACAGCATTCTTAACAAGATAAATAATAAACATACAATACATACAAACATACAATAATAAACATACAATACATACAAACATACAATAAAAAACATACAATACATACAAACATACAATAATAAACATACAATACATACAAACATACAATAATAAACATACAATACATAGAAACATACAATAAAAACATACAATACATACAAACATACAATAAATATACAATTTCACTATCTACACCCAGACCGAAAGCTAAACAATATACAAATGCAGGATTTGGGAGTTAAATTTTGCATGTACATAAATGTATTAAAACTTGAATTTAAGTACATCGTATTATTAGGAATGATAACTATGTCTAATCATGATACAGAGAATACTGGTTACAAAATTAAGATCTGATCTATAATCAAATTAATGTAGATACATATATTATTTGTGTTAAATATATTATTTGTGTTTTTCAATTGTCTTGACATCTTTGGGATCATTAACTTTCTCTTCATCTTTACCGATCTTCCAGAAACCCATGTCCATCAACAGTACTTTAACATCGAACCACCAACTTTCATAGTTTGTAGAATTCAATTTCTTAATTACCGTAGTTTCTCGCATATTTCTTGAAATTAGCTGCCGATCTGGATAAATACGACTCGAAATTGCTTTTATTCTACCTTCAGGGTCACAGTTCAGCCCATAACCATGACATATTTATATTTGCACCTTGTGTATGACATATTCATATTTGCACCTGGAAGAATAGCACAACTGAAAAAACATCAGTTTATGGACTAAAAGAAACTAAGTTACAGCTAACTTGCCAATAAGTATAATATACAAGTTACAGCTATCGCCTCCTCGAAAGCAGGCAGTTGTCGTCCATATAAATACAGTGACAAAACCTGAAAAATTAGAATGTGCATGTTGCCACTTTCTTAAAAGAAAACTCTTTGGTAACTATAACGAATGACGTCACCCCAAACATAAAAATAACACTAAAGAAAATGCTAAGTTAAAACTTTAACAGTATACATAGCGTAATGGGAAGAAAGTTCTATAATTTCAATCAGTTCATAGGAATATATGAAAGTATTTTTACCACATCTCCAGAAAATAGCGCTTTAACACTAGATTTATACAAAATTTGATTATAAAATTATATTATATAATATATATATTATATATACATATATATATATATATATATATATATATATATATATATATATATATATAATATGTATGTATGTATATGTATATATATGTATATATGTATATATATATGTATATATATATGTATATATATATATATATACATATATATATATATATATATATATATATATGTAATCCATTTTTTATATAACTCCTTTATAAGGAGAAAGTTCAACAGCTATAAGTAATGAGAATGCAGTCGGGCTTCATATTCAAGAGAACTCAGAAGTCTAATTTAAAACTTTATTTCAGAGCGGCAACACGGACATCTGTCCTTCTGGACAATATAAAATCAAAAGCCACAGAGTTCACTCTGCTCTCACACAAGTACACCCAAGAACGCTGACAACAAGAATTTTCCCACAACAAAAACAACTTACTAAGCGAATTAACTGCAATATCAGCAAAACACGAACACATGTTCCGCCAACACCTGGGAAATTGCTGTATAGACAGAAAGTTTACAGTTTTATGACAGAAAGGAATGTTAAGTGGAAAATACTTCGTTGACCAAACCATTTAGAGGCTGGGAAAGAGATTTGGATGAATTAAAATTGGAGAGAGGAGGTTTTTGAAGAAATATTAAAGTTAAATAATTTTGATATATTACAGATCCCCCCCGAAAAAAGAGAAAATCGTCTCGCTGATGGGTGACATTTTCACAACTTATAATAGTACAAATATATGATTATCAAAATTTTTTACAAGAAATTGTAACATTAAACGAATAAATTTAGTGTAGAAGAGTCAGAACTGTCTTTCTAGTGTGTCAGAATTGGAGACATCAGGGTTACAGAGTCAGAAGCTTGGTCTGTAACTCATCATAAGTAATTCCACACCATCACATCAAAATTTAAAACTATCAAGTTATACCGTTCCTCTGACTCTCCTGCACCATCACAAAATCTCTATACAGAATCAATATATAAACAACTAAATAATGAAAAGATAATATACAATGAATATAAACAGAAACATAATAATACACGCAAATGAAGGTTTACAGTAAACAAGTATTTAAGAAAGTTTATCATTATGAAATTCAATATTTTTCCTAAGCAAAACTTAACTCAAAATGTTCAAATTATGCTTTATTAAAATTTTACTGAAATAAACTTTGGAGAAGGAAAATGGCTGTCCTCTGTGGTGACCAACGTGAAAATTGTTAGTGACCCCGAGGGTGCTCACACAAAACGACAAAAGGTTCATCCCTCTGTGGGAGGCGACTACCTATTGTTTTTATGACAGGGCTCTCCAACGTTATGACATTTGTGAACAACATTTTGAAACCTTTTTTTTTCTTTTTTCTCTACCAAAGATCAGAGGTATGCGGGTAACAGTTTCCCACATCGTGATCAGCTACAAACTTTACTCATCTTCAGTGTGAAAAACCCGAAACACAATAATCAGATTGAACTTCAAAAATATCTCGGAGAGTGGAAGGGGCTTGCCTCGAAGGCGATGACGGAATGACCGTTCATGACCTAGAGAAAGCTGAAGAGCAAAACGACAAAGGACTCGCCTAAGCTATCCCTTGACTTTGCAGAGGGTCTCTCCGGAGTTAAATATTAGAAATAAAAAAGTTAATTCCACACTGAAAATCAAACTGAACTACCTTTCGAAACATTGTTCATTTGTAAGTTTTAACTATCCTGTATTTAATTCACATTAGGAATTTAGACGTAAAAACTGCATTATCTCTTAAATTTCAATCAAATTTTCATACTTAAAATGAAAACATTACCTATTCTATGAAAATTCTCTTAATTAATCAAATTAGATATTCCTTGTATTGTAAACATTCACTTACTATTTTTGAAATAACACACCATGAATTCAGAGAATAAAAACACATTTATAGTTATTATGAGAAACTACGAATATAAAAATGTAAAAATATAAAATACTTGAACACTTTAAATCAAATAATTTTTTGCAAGATTCTCAAAAACATATGTTCAGAAATACTAGTAAAATATAAAAGACATAAAAATACTTCAAACTGATTACTTTTTAGATTCACTGCAATTAATAAAAAGCAAAACTCAAAAACGATGAATTGCAAATTGGCTAAATATAAAAAGTGAATACTATAATAAAATATAAAAAACACAGATATCTAGAATCGTCAAGTTCGTAATCATCAGAACAGTCCTTCAAATCAAACCCGTAATCCCAAAACACACTCAACAAAAGTATCAAAACAACACTTCAACTCACGAGTGTCGACACATCTGTTTACTACTGTATAAATCCCGTTCACAACTGTACAGTCAAAACAACTCTTATATGTTACGTCCCAACATCACATGAAAGCATTTTAAAAACTCCTGTAATTCAGGTCGAACCGAAACTGCCACGTCATGATAATTTAGAGGTCACACTTAAAATTTTCAATGTTCAAGTGCTTTTTCGCTTTCCAATGTCTCTATTGACCAAGGTCACAGACACTCCATTCGTTGGACTGAAAGTTTTCATCCTCGCGTGCTATCGAATTTTGATAACTGTAATTCCGTCGTTCTTGGTATTATTTATTTTCTCTGTCTTGGGATAAGTTTGATTACAAATTGGAATTTTAGTTTTTCTAACATTTAATTTAAAATTTTCTGCAGGATTAAAATGTCTTAGTCTAGTTGAATGTACTATTTCACTTTCTTGTTTAGTAAGAAGATTGGGTTTGTTAATCTCAAAATTTACACTTGAAAGTCGCTTTAGAATTACAAAGGGTCCCGTAAACACTGGATTCAGCTTTGGAGTATTTGGATATGAGAAACTTTCTAGTATTACTTTATCACCTACTTTAAATTTAGATTCTTTGAAATGGGTGTCATATCTTTATTTATTTCATGATTTCTTATAGTCCTCTGTCTAGCAATTTTCCTAGCTTCTTCGATTGGAGGATACATTTCCTGATTGTCTATTAAGGTTTGATATGGTAATTTTCCATGCATTAAATAAGAAGGAGGAAATTTTGTTACAGTGTGAGGGGTGTCATTATAGTCCTCAGTTACTTCACGTAATAATTTGGTCCACGAAATGTTACCAGGATATGAATTTAATTTACATTTAAGTCTAGTTATCAAGGTCTGATTTACTCGTTCATTTTTACCATTCGTTTGCGGCCTATGGGATGTAGTTAGAAGCTGTTTAATATTATTATTACTCAAAAAGTGTTTGAATTTGGATGATGTAAAAGCAGCATTCCTATCGCTCAAAATTTTCTTAGGCATTTGATGTCGAAAAATTTGTCTTAAACAGTTAATATAGGTATCGGTGTTAACGTTCTTTGAGGCGAAAGTCCAAATAAACCTAGTGGCATGGTCAATAACAATGTGCAGATATTTTTTTGTTGAATTATAATAGTTTAAACCACCAACAGTGTCTATGGCAAGAATTTCAAAAGGATCGCTCGTAGGAGGTAACATTTGTAAAAGGCCGAATCTGGGTTGTCTTGGTTTCTTATTTAATTGGCATACTTCACAATGCTTCACGAAGTTGCTTACATCTTTGGTTAAACCTATCCAATAATATTGTGGAGATATTAAATTTAGCATTGCCGAGACTCCTAGGTGTCCATAATCATTATGAGCTTTTTTCAATAGTTTTAATCTTAAAGAGAAAGGTACTACAATTTTGATTAAACCTTGTTTCTTAACTGTCCAAATATTATTTAATTTTCTATAGTTTACACCGCAAACGTTGTCTAAATTTTGATGTTGCTCTATCTCTTTCGGCGTTAAAAGTGGTTCGCGTACAGTCATATGGTAGGAGATCGGGTTTCTAGTTAGCATATCTGCTTCATAATTTGTTGAACCTTTTTTGAATTTTATATCAAACGAGTACATTGATAACTTCAAACTCCAACGGAACAATCTACCTGTCGGATTTTTGATATTTTTTAGCCAAACGAGAGATGCGTGATCCGTGTAAATTGTGAAATGAGTCCCGTGTAAGTAACAATAAAATTTATCAACTGCATCAATTATAGCTAAGCATTCTAGTTCTGTTATAGCATAATTTAATTCATAAGGTCTAAGTTTTCTAGAATGATATGCAATGGGATGTAGCGATCCATCAGGATGTAATTGTTTTATAACTGAACCAATCGCTTGACCTGACGCATCCACAAATATATGACATGGGTAATTAGGATTATAAATCGTTAAAATGGGTTTAGAAATAAGAGCATCTTTTAAATATTGAAAAGCTTTTTGGCATTCTTCATTCCATTCAAATTTTACTTCTTTCTTTAATAATTTATTTAGCGGTGCGCGTAGTTTTGCATAATTTGGAATAAATTTATTGTAAACATTTACGCTTCCCAAAAATCTCTGTAAGTCTTTGACATTTCTAGGTGGTTGAAGTTTTTTGATTACCTGTATGTTTGCATCACTGGGAGAGTATTTACCTTTTTCTACTTCATATCCTAAAAACTTAATTTTTCTTTGCGCGAATTGACACTTTGAGAATTTTAATTTTATGTTTTCTTTTTCACAGATAGAGAATATAGTCTTTAAGTGTTCTATATGTTCCTCAAAAGAGTTCGAAAAAATAATTATGTCATCAAAATAGTTCAGCGCGAATTTAATTTGATACTTATTTAAAATTTGTCTTAAAGTCCTTTGAAAAATAGCCGGAGCATTCCGGTATCCAAAAGGCAATCTATTCCATTCATATAATCCAAAATTAGACGTGAATGCTAATTTTTCGGTGTCTCTCTCATCTAATTTGATGTGCCAATAGCCACTTGCTAAATCAAGGGTCGAAAATATTTCAGCTTGTGTCAAAGAATCAATAATATTTGCAAAAAGGGGAATAGGCTCGGAATCATGTTTACTAATGGCATTCACCTTCCGATAATCTACACAAAGTCTAGATTTAGAATTTTCATCTCTTTTGTAAGCTAGAGTAATTGGTGATGCATAAGGACTATGAGAAGGCTTTATTATATTTTTTTCCAGGAGTTCCTTTATTTGTTTTTCGATCTCTAAGTTATCTTTTGGAGACGCTCTGTAGGGTCTAAGCGCTATTGGTAACTCCGAATTTAGTATTATTCTAGGGGCTTCCATGCGGATGCATCCGAAACAAATCAAATTCTTTTTATTCTTGTAATTTCTATAACTCATGGTCTTGATGTTTATCAAAATAGTACAGGTCTGAGTTACTTTAGAAATACTGATATTATTTTCGATATTCCAGTCACTAAAACATCAAGACTTTTCGTATATTCAAAATCCATTGTCCTTTCACCGTAATTCTAAAACATTATCCACAGATGTAAAAAACAAAGTTCGCAAAAGTTCACGAAGTAAATTCCATCAAGAAAATTTCTCTGCCATAGTAATGGAATTGAAATCCATTTTTTCAGCGCAGATAAAATCCTACGGCTTAAAATGTAATCCATTTTTTATAAAACTCCTTTACAAGGAGAAAGTTCACCAGCTAGCATTCATAAAGTACAAAGATGCAGTCGGGTCTCATATTCAAGAGAACTCAGAAGTCTAATTTAAAACTTTATTTCAGAGCGGCACACGACACATGTCCTTCTAGACAATATAAAATCAAATGCCACAGAGTTCACTCTGCTCTCACACAAGTACACCCAAGAACGCTGACAACAAGAATTTTCCCACAACAAACACAGTTAATAGGCGAATTAATGCAATATCAGCAACACGAACACATGTTCCGCCAACACCTGCGAAATTGCTGTATAGACAGAAAGTTTACAGTTTTATGACAGAAAGGAATGTTAAGTGGAAAATACTTCATTGACCAAACCATTTAGAGGCTGATAAACATGTTGATGAATTAAAATAGGAGAGAGGAGGTTTTTGAAGAAATATTAAAGTTAAATAATTTTGATATTTTACATAATTATATATATATATATATTTTATAATATAATATTATATATATATATATATATATATATGTATATATATATATATATATATTTATATATATATATATATAATGTATGTATTTCTATACTTTTATATGCATATATATATTTATTACATTACACACATCACACAAATATATATTTTTTATAAACACACACACACAAAATCACATATATATATATATATATAAGATATTCATTACTTACTCTATATTATTTTCGTGAGGTTCTATTTCTTGCTCTTTTTACAGTCAGAAAATCATTTGTTAGAGTGATCGAATGATAAGTTGGCAATCTATTATTAAGAATCTGAAAGAAAACGCAGAAAAAATATGTTGCTACAATGACAAAGAAAAGCAATAGATTAGAATTGGATAAATATATTATATTTTCTTTCCGACACATCAAATTTGTTTCCGTGTCATGCCAAAGATTAGCCTGAATATATAAATATTTATCAATTTATTGAGGATGGAAGATTTGTAAATAGAAAATGTATATATTAGTCATATGATCTGGAGACATGTTTCTCGCGATTATAGTCAAATAGAATTTTCTAATTTGTACAATATGCGAGAAGGTTCGAACATAATATCTTTATATAGCAGGAAAAGTTTAACATTTATTCTGTAGAATAATATATATATATATATATATATAATATATTGTGAACTTTTCTGGGGTATAGTGGTATTAATGTATGTATGTATGTCTAAGATTACCAATTTAAAAACTTTCACCTTTTAGTATAATATTTCCTAAATTCTCAAATTACACATATACATATATATATATATATATATATATATATATATATATATATGTATGTATGTATGTATCTTAATATTAAGTCTAATATTTTTTTTTACTGAAAATATATATGTATTTTATAATATTATAATTTTGTAAAGAAATTTTGTAAAACAAATTTTAAAAAAATATTTTCTTTTTTTTTTTACATATTAAACACATTATATTTTTTACATTAAAGAAAAATAAAATTCAATATTTTACATAATATATTTCTGATAATAACTGTAAAAGATATTGAATTTCTTTTCCTTAAAAAAAGTATTATTAATGTTTTTTCAATGATTTTTGTTAAAAAAGAATTTACATAGAAAATAAAATTTCAATTGAATCGTTAATAATTAATGATAAGATTATAGTCGATTCAAAGTGGCTTGAGTATCAGCATAGTTCGAAGCATGAACTCGGCACAGAAATCAGTGCCTGATATTTTATTTGAACTTTTATTCATACAAAAGTTTAATAATCAATCTTTAAGCTGAATTTTGTACTATGCGTTTTTATTGTACAGTACACCACTTCATTTGATCATTTACACCGTGATTTTGGATAACAATACATTGATCAATAAACGATATTCAAAATTAGATAAGTTAATTTATTCACACGTACTAAATTTTACAAAATGAAAAAACTCACCTTATATTTACGATGTATATTATCCTTTAACTCCGAGTGGAACAACCGATTAAAAAAATAAAATAATAAATAGTTTATTGTGTCAATCCAAAGCATTCTACGATTTTTACTTCATTTGTCGACTAGAATGGAATACAAACCACCCTCGTTACTGTCTTTACTTAAGGTTATAAATAGATATACAAATAGATATTATAGATTGCTAATTTTTTTTACACATAAAGCTCTTAAGTCTCGAAGATCATCATAAGAAATGATGGATTCTAAAAGTACATAAAAATATTCTTTAAGAAATTATTTATATTTTTTTTACGAAGTTATCCAAGATATAAGTAGGGCAATTAGAATACATCTGTTACCGCAAACGAATACTTCGAAATAGATTTTACAAAGCCATGAAAATATCAGAGTCTTTGTGCCTCAGGGAGTAGGATGCATTCAATAAATGTCAGTCAAGAAGGATGCAGTTTCTAAACAATCGACCTGATCTACCTCAAACATGGCAGAAATGTAATACATTACATCATTTTCGGAACGTTTTTGGAGGTCGATATTGTACGTGACAATCGATTTGAAGACATAATCGGTTTGGCAAAATTGTACGTGCGAACTCTTAGAGGGTTAAAACATAAGATTGTATAAATTGATCATTGTGCGCTACAATTGAGCTGACTCATTTTTGGTAGATTTCGATTTAAAATTTCGATTTTTACTTTAATGTTAAATTATTTCGCTTTGTGGCTTCCCTATCGACAAGCTGTATGTAAGCCAGTCATAAATGTTAATACGCTCCTTCTCATTCCGAAAAGAACCTGTTGCCTTCTGCTTATCTGAAAGCCATTGACCACCATGGATGTGCCATTTCGTAAAAAATTCCAGGAACGTGTATTACCCCACTTTTGTTCAATTTTTCCTTAAAGAAGGAGAATTCTCGGAAATTCAAACAACAGCGAAGAGAAAGAAAGGAATGGGTTCCTTCTGAATATATTGGTAATATTCCTTTGCCAGTTAAAATGAGGTTCGAAAGCTGATAACATTAACCGAAGTAATGATTCCATAAAGCGATCATTTTAGCATATAAATGAATAGAGAAAATCGTTACCCAGTGATTTCAATAACAACAAGCGATTAATAACATTAACCTCGATCATTAAGCGAAGTCCACTGTAGTTGCTTCGATGTTTTATATGATTTTATGTACTTCCTCAAATTTTGAAAGTAAGATAAGATATTTTAGCACAATTTTATTTAATATTATTTCTTTAAATTACGATGAGGGATTAATTCAAATTTGCTACTTCTGTGCATAATTTGCTCCTATAATAAAATGAATTGGCACATAACCAATCAGGTGATACATGATTTAGGGTGTAATAAAATGTCATTAGCTAGACAATAGTGTCTGTGTAAAACAGCAACATTTTATGCAGCAGTTTCAGGTCATTCCCGTGATTAAAAATGTATCTTTAACATTTTAAACTTCTTTATTTAAGTTTCAATAGTTTAATCTCTTAGACAGAAATTAAAGACTTGTATTGGAAAATCGATTTGCAAAAAAATCGAACTTTCCCAAACTCAAACTTTTGAATACAGAGCCGAAAAGTTATCAAATAAATCGAAAACAAATCTAGTAACAATCATCCAGTATCGAAATTTATTCCCTTGCGAGTTTGGATTTTTCGGCTTCAGAGAGCACGCCGAAGTAGAAAGCTTCGGTTCTTTTCTTACTTAGGGTCTTTTATTCTTTTTTCGATTGTACGCTAGAGCTCCGCTTTATTTTATTTTACATTTCCTTGGAGAGGTATTCCATTTCAATACGCTCAAAAAGTTTTAAAGAGAGAGTTTTGTAGATTTATCCTAATTTGAATTATGCACAGTAAAGTAAATAATATTTAAATAACAATTTAAACTTTTCTTGAACTCAATATAGATAAGAGTATGATCTTTAATGAATCAGTTCTGTTAACATATAAAAACATTTGTTTGAATTTTTCTTTTTTATAAATAAAATATAAAAAAAAAACTGAATTTGAAACCTATTGATTTTTTATACTAAATATATGACACAATGACATTATTTTTTATGCTATTAATGGTTTTTTTTTTTCGTGTTAAAATTCACATAATCATATTTTGTAAAATGTTTTAATTTCGCTTAAATTTTTGCTTTGCCATAGATTAAATCTTCAATTTTTCCGTTTTTCCCTCCAAGTGGAACACAAAGAGGAAAAAGTCTCCAAAAAATACGCTTAAAGGTTTACTTTGTCAGTGATAAAAAAGCGTTCTATGATTATTTCCTTCACCCTTTGTCTACTACAATGAATAAAACCCACCCTAGTTACTGTCCCTTTACTTGGTTATAAATAGATATATAAATAGGTATTATAGATTGTTAATTTTTAAAACACATAAAGCTCGCCAAGTCTCGAGATCATCCCATAAGAAATGATGGATTCTAAAATTACAAATAACAATATTCTTTGAAAGATTTATATTTTTTACGAAAGTCATAAAATATTTAAGTGGTGCAATTAGAGATACATCTGTTACAGTAAATGATATTCTTCGAGAGATTTTATAAAGCCATGAAAAGTATCAGCGTCTTGTGCGTCACATGGTATGTGCATCCCTCAATAAATGTCAGTCAAAGAGGATACAGTTCCTAAACATAGACCGATCCTACCGCACTATGGCGAAAAGCACTGGCAGAAATGTACATTACATCTATTTTCAGATTCTTGAAGTCGAAAATTATAAGTAATAACCGCTTTGAAGACATCATCGTTTGAGGAATTGTACGTGCGAACCGCTTGAGGGTTAATACCCTTAATTCTATCAGTTGAACTTTTTTCTCGAACTGGGTATAAAAGGTTCAATTGATGTAATTAACTCAGACGTAGTCGAATAAGTCTTCGCTACATTTTTAATTTTTGTAGATTTTCTTATTTCCCGTAAATAATATAAGTTTTATAGTACCTTTCCTGATGTCTTATTGCCTATCCAGCTGTAAGCAATTCTGTCTTAATCCATTTGAAATCCATTTTCAAATTCATTTAAAGAATTGCCACAATATAAAGGTCAATGGCGTAATTTCGGCATCATGTAAAAAGTTTCAAGAATATGTTAACGCATAATAATAGCTTGTCTGAATTTTTTATGATATTGATAATATATGCTTTTTAGTTTTGATGAACTTCCTCAGTTCATGGTAATGTTGAGAATGAAATATATATATATATATAATA
>CM063498.1:18464560-18496158 GCA_032207245.1 Pardosa pseudoannulata | reverse complement strand
ATATGTACATATATACATACATATATGTACATACATATACATACATATATGTACATACATATACATACATACATACATACATACATACATACATACATACATACATACATACATACATACATACATACATACATACATACATACATACATACATACATACATACATACATACATACATATATATATATATATATATATATATATATATATATATATATATATATATATATATATATATATATATATATATATATATATATATATATATATATATATATATATATATATATATATATATATATATATATATATATATAACATATTCATATTGTAGGACATGGTTTAGAAAAGAGCATTTAAAACTATAAAGTTATAAGGTATCTTCTATTTAATATTTACGATTTAATCTATGCACCAATACGATATCAATTGTTTATATTCTCTCCTCCTTCAAATTTAAAACTGAAAGGTCACGATTGAAAGATCAAGGAAGGGTTAAAATGTTTGACTGGCAAGCAGAAAATTGTACATCTCAGTTCTAATCAAACGTAAGAGCGATAATACTGAATAAAAAGAATTTTTTTAGGTTTTATGTTGAGAAAGGGACTATTCATTCTCAAGTAGAATTTCAAGTAGACAAAATAAAGCATTCGATTAATTGTACTTATATCATAAAAATAATGTTTGGTATTTTTGAAAGAAAAGTTAATTAACATAGATATGAATTTCAAATTCTAAATGAAAAATTCCAGTTAGAAAATAACAAATAAATTATGTTTGAAATTTATAAAGGTAAAAAAAAGTAGAATAGAATAAAATGTGTTGTAGACTAAAATTTTTTGATGTTAGAGATTACACAAATAAACACGTTTTACGATTTATCATTTATTAAGTTTTACATATTTATAAAATACACTAAAATAAAAAAATAATAACTTGGGTATTATAGCCATACATAACTATTTTTATTTATTTTACTTTTGGATGGCAATTTTCTATCTTTTTATACTAGTAACAAATATTTGAATCTCTACTAAACCTTAACAGAAGAAAAAGTATAACTGATACACAATAACATGGGGCTTTAATATTGCAGATTATGTAACACATAACTATCTTGTTATGATTATCTACTGTAATAACTATATGTTTTTATAGGAAAGTTGGTATTTCGAGATAGTATAACAAAATTTTTACCATTATTTTGTTATTTCCTTTGTTAAAAAGTCATATTCGATTAAAAACCTTTATTACTCAGAAAATAAAATGTATAATCTGGGTAATTATATATATATATATATATATATATATGTCAGGATTTAAAATATAGAGTAATTTAAGAGATTTTAATTAGGGATTATTTAAATAGGAGTAACGCGAGGCGCGTTACTAGTCACATAAATACGGCTCACGCGCAGTGATATTGGCAGAGAGCGATAAGCAATTACTATAGTCGGACCTTTTGGCTCTCGAAGTAGTGAATACTGCCTTTGTTTGCAGTTGGGCGCCAGAAAAGAGACGCCATGTTGAACTACGTGTGAAATGGAGTAATAAAGAGAAGAAAATAATGACTTGAGTGTGGACTGATTTATATATTGACCAGTGTGTTTACTCGGACCGTGTCATATGTATATATATATATATATATATATATATATATATATGTATGTATATATATATATATATATATATATAGATATATATACATATTATATATATTTATATATATATTTATATATATATATATATGTATACACACATATATATATGTATATATATTATATATATTTATATATATATTTATGAATATATATATATATATATATATATATATATATATATATATATATATATACACTATTGATTCGAAATTTTCAAAAGCTCATTTCGCCTTGTGATATATCTGAACTTATTTTTAGAAAAATTGAAATTGCTTTTTAAACAACATATCACTGAGAAGAAACTATATGAGTAAATTTGTTGGCAATCGAAAGAACAAAATTTATTCACATTTTTTTGTACCAATGCATTTTCTATTTTAATTAAATACGCCATCTACTTTCAGACCTAAAATTAGCGTACTACTATTTTATTTCAAATTATTTTTTTGCTTGATTATTCATTTGAAAATAATCTATGGAAAACGAAATCTTTATAGAATAACTTATGATAGTTCAAGTGAAATTTTTTTAAACGATTTAGGAAATGTATACTTTTAAATTTATAACGAAATAATGAACGAGGATTTAAAAAAAATTCTCACCAGTTACATATTATAAATTTTATCATATTACGTATATGACTATTATGAGCTTTAAGAATTTAAAGAGAATAAATTTCTCTTTACAGTGCAATCGATTTTTATCGTTAGTTACATTTTTAATAAAATATTTAATTTTACAGTGCTTCTGAAATTTTTAGAATATTACATAGTAGAAATGGAACATATGCTTGAAAATATTTTTTAAGCTTAATGAATTGCTTCAAATGTATTGAATCACTAATAGAAAATTATCACAGGAGTTATATTTGTACTAAGTACGTGAAAAAACTAAAAGCTTACATTTTAACGTTTTACACACTGATAATATTTCAAAATTTGATATAAAACAGTTTTATGGATATTTGAATTGAATTATTTTATATATTACATTTCTTTTATTTATTAAATATTCAGCTAAAATTTTTAAAAGAACATGTCTTTTTAAAAATATCCTACAATTTCCATAAGAAGATAAAATTATAACGGAAAAGCTTCCATGTATTTCATATACTAATTCTTCTCTACATTTTTGTATTTATTTTACTATTTAAACGCATTCCGCCTATATTTTGATATACCAGTAAAATTTTAGAAAATCATAGTTTAATTTTTATTTTATTAATTCGGTAATTTAATCATTACGAGACATTAAAATCTAGTTTTATTACGATGATTATTCTTAAAATATGCATGTTAGTTATAAATGTACTTTTTTAAAATTAAAGATTCTTAAGTCAATTCTCTTGATGTAAAAAAGTAATATAGATTACTTTTGAAAATATTATTATAACTATTTTAATATCTTGATTAAGTTACGATACTACCAATTGAAGCATTATAATATCTTAAATAGGAGTTTCTTTATATTTTATTTTTATGATTAAGATATACTATTATAAGACTTTTTATGTATTTCTTTCCCCTATGAGAGTTTTGTTTATTTTAACGGAATTTAGAATTCAAATGGCAGTTGTATTAGCCTCAAACAAGTATTTTCTCGGCCCTTTTTTGTGTTTTTATATGAAATTATGTGCAAATTTTGTGTTTAGTATACCAAAATACGCACGCACACACGCACACACACACACACACACACACACACACACACACACACATATATATAATTCTTTTGTCCGTGTGTTTGAGATAAAACTCCTCCTAAATCTCGGCTGATTTTGATGAAATCTTGTGTATGTAATTAAATTGATTCGAGAATGGTATAGATTCCCAATTTGATGCAATAGAAAATAGTTTTCTATTAAAAATCCAGAATTGTGCTCTTATTGAGATTATTATAATGCAGCTTGAAACCCACCACTGCCAACGTATCTGTGGCTCAGTGGTCAGCGCAACAGGCTTCAATACCAAAAATCCCAGCCCAGGTGTTGTGTGGACTGGGACTTGTTGGGATGACTGTAGGCAGGGTAGTGTCAAGTAATTTTTAAATAAATTTTCCTCGCTCTTTCATCAAAACGGTCCAATTTATAATTTATTTAAAAACATCTTGCAATTTTTGGTTTTATAGCGTTAAAACAGGACAGCGTTTGTCGGGTCCTCTAGTATATAAATATATATAAATATATATATATATATATATATATATATATATATATATATATATATATATATATATATATACACATGTGTGTATGTATATATAGTAAACAAAAATTCATTTTAAAAATTAATTTTTGTATAATCCTATCAAATGTTAACCGTTTTGTAATTAAATTTTATACCTCTTTAACGTTAAGACAAAATTCATTTTAAAGAAGACAAAAAGTGAATTTATTTTCTTTTCAATTTTTAGATATTTCTTTATGATCTATGTATTTCTGCTTTTTGTGAATACCTGAAAATATATAGTCAGGATTGTAATAAAGCTTTTGAGAAACTAATTTCCCGCGACGTAGAGAGATTGTGACTTACATGATTTTTATCTACGACTTATTTTTCACTCTCTCTCTATTTAATGTTTTTAATTCCTTAACGTGCACGCTCGAGTTAACTCGAGCGTTCTAAACTGGCCAAACTGTGCACACTCGAGATAATTCGAGCGGCGGCGTTGCTATAATTTTTCAGACTCGAATGCAATTGAGAATTGAAAATAACAATGTGAAAGAAAAAAAACAATCGTTTTATTGATATTTATCATTTATATTGTTTTGAAAGATATAACACTTACTTATTCAAGTATAAAACATATATTTTTTTCTAAATTGTGCTTTTTAAATTAAAGATTGATTTTTTAGCCGGCCTTTTTCAAGAAAAAACTGTGTATTAAGGGGTTAATGTGTTGTAAATAATATATTATTTTATAGCTTATATATATTATTTTTCTTTTATGCTGTCTATCTATGCTGTCTATTAATCCCCCACAAAAATACGTTCTTGAGTGTAATTTTATGCATGATCAATAAAATTTCTCAAACTCTAATATTATATTCTCAACTCATGTATCTATGATTATGATTTTATTGCATTAAAAAATAAGTCAAAAGAAAATAGCAAGTATTATTCTTCATTTTATCCTAATGTTCCTCCTAAAATACCGTGAAAGCGATTAAAAATTACTTCTATTTACTATCATTACACTTCAAGATGTGAGTAAATTGCCAATTTAACTTCCGTAAATATACTATTATCTTAATGTTCTCAACATTTCTAGTACTAGTTAGTATAATAGGGTCCGAAATGCAATTATTATTTTTTGTAATTATTGCACAAGACTTTATGACATAAATGAAGTCCCATTCCATGGTATAACATTAAACTTTGATTACTCCCGTCTCTTCAATAATGATTGGGTGAATTATCCTGAAGAACTAAAAATTAAGTTAATTTTAAAAGAAAAAATAAATATTATGGTTCTAACATTTGTTCATATGATTCCTTTTTATGAAGGTTTGAATAATTGATCCAATAATTCAGCTGCATTTAAAAGTTTTAATTAAATAATTTATGCTGGAGAGACTGTATAAAAATTGTCTAATTTTTTTTAGTAAGGAAAAATGTATAGTATCCCTTCTTTACTTTGAGTACTTTAAGTTAATGTATAGTTTTAACTACAAATAAGAAATAGGCTAGATATCTTTATAAATTATTTAGTATATTAATTAAACTTTATATTCACAATATTGTATATTAGACCTAGCCTGGCCAAAAGGCTTTCCGAGCCACAATGGAGTTGCAATTTGTCCTAGCAGCCCATACTGTGTATATATATACATGTATTTATATATAATTAATTTTTATTTTAAAAATTAACCAACTTAATTATGTCTATTTTAAAATAATTTCTGGCGATTCTATCTCTTTCTGGCATCTTTTTCTAGCAACCTTGGTGAAAGTTTTAATTTTCAGTATTAATTTGGCGACTTCGCACAGCGAAGCTTCCTGCTACGGAAGTACATTAAACAAATTCGTGATGCTTAAACATGTAATAGACTTCCACGAGGTAACAGATAATTGAACTTCTGATTGGCTGGCGGTGACAGCTATTTGACCGAGATGTACATGTTTTGCGGACGGATGAACGTGAGAGAAATTGCCTAAATAAATTCTTCTTCATTTTGATTCTTTTTTCAAATGAAGCTGACAATATAGGCACATTTACATTTATGCCAATACATAGCTCCAAAGCAGTTACCCAGTTAGCACCACCCGGGGACGCGAGTAATGTTACACTCTCTGGATCCTCGTAATGTATTAGTGAGGACCAAGAAAAAGACCCCCATGTTTGGTTTGCCACCTCCAGAGCTATCGTTTGAGAACTTGGAGGACATTGTGACCAAGAACATATTTTACGTATCCCGATCATCTTTAACGAACACGACAAATATTACCCCCGAACCCGTAACCTTTCAGTTATGAGATCTCTGCCTTTGCCGACTGAGATACCGCGGGTCTCATTTTGATCCTAAAATTTATTTTATTCTTCTGTTTAACGATATTTATCCTCTAAACTCCGATTCGTCAGGACAGCATGTAATTCAAAATGGACTTTCTTCCCTTTGTGATGAGGCAAAAATCTCATCTTATATATATATATATATATATATATATATATATATATATATATATATATATATATATATATATGTGTGTGTGTGTGTGTGTGTGTGTGTATGTGTAATATTAAAATCCTTATTTACGTATTTTAATATTAATTTAATATTAATATAACTTTTGTTCATAAAGTGAGTTCGGGGTTTGCGCGGTAATTCTGATTTTTCTCTCCAGACACGCTATAGAGTCAACTCATCCTCTGTCTGTACTACACTCATGTCCTTAAATTAAGGATAATTCAGAATAACACAGAAATTGAGCTCTAAAATAAAAATTTCACCTGTAGAATTATCACACACATCTTGAAGAAGATGATGCAAATTGCAGGAAACCACCAGATGGCGCGGATAGTACATCACAATGACGAGAGTGTATGAAAGGGGTATATAAGGAATGAAAGCAAAGAAGTAAAACTGTTCACAAGCGCTTTAAAAGCCTTTCAGTGCAATAACAGCATAGTTATGGCACAAAGGAAGCATTTGGATTACTTTTTTACGTGGTAGAATTATCGGACGACTGGAATGTGGACGTACCCAGCTGGAAGTATCCGAGGAACTTGGAATCGCCCAGAGTGTCATCTCCAGGCTTTGGCAACGATTCAAACATGATGGTAATGTGAGTAGATGTTACAGCACAGGTCGCCCCCGAGTTACTACGCCGAATGATGACCGGTATTTCGCAGTTACTGCCAAAAGAAACAGACAGAGCACAGCATCAGACCTGTCTCGTCAGCTCTCTTCAGCTACCGGTACGACAGTTTCAAGGCAGACCTTGTACAGACGCTTAGGGAACATTGGTCTATATGCTCGTAGGCCTGTCAGATGTGTTCCCCTTACCGCAACTCACTGTCGCCTGCGATTATGCTGGGCTAGAGAGCATGCATTGTGGACACCGCAACAGTGGTCTTGTGTGATGTTTTCCGACGAGTCCAGGTTCAGTTTACATTCTGATTCTCGCCGGACTTTCATATGGAGAGCGCCAGGTACCCGTTACCACCAAGAGAACACCATTGAACGACACTGTTACGGTGGTGCAGGATGGCTCGTTTGGGGAGGAATTATGCTTGGTTCCAGAACTGACCTGCATGTTCAGAGTGTAACGATGACAGGCCACATCTATCGGGATGTCATTCTGGAACAACATGTACGTTTGTTTCGGGGCGCCATGGGTCCTGAATTTCTGTATATGGATGACAACTGCCGACCTCAACGTGCAAACATTGTAGACGAATGCCTTCAATCGGAGGATATCACCCGTATGGATTGGCCAGCATACTCACCGGACTTGAATCCAATAGAGCATGTGTGGGACATGCTTGGCCGACGAATTGCAGCCCGTCAACCCCCTCCCAACTGTCTATCGGAATTTCGGAGGGCATTGCTTGATGAGTGGTGTAATTTACCCCAAGATCAGATTGATAATCTGATACTCAGCATGCGTAGGCGTTGTAACGCTTTTATTGCATCGTCCGGGAGACATACTCCGTATTAAACATCATACTAACCATGTTATACTGTTTTCTGTAAATAGGTTCTTTTTTGAAATTTGCTCCAGGGAGTAAAAATCGCAATTTTTATTAACTATGTCAAACATATAGCATCTTTTTTGCTCTTTAAGTTTTGTTTAATAAATAGACTTTACAAATAAGTCAAATTTGTTTTGCTTTTGTCTCTTTCATTGCCTGAACTTCATTATCCTTAATTTATGGACATGAGTGTACTTTAGCCAATAGTTAGCGCGTTCTCTTTAAACATGGATATTTTGTATCACGTGATCAGTTGTGCTGAGGGATTATTCGTAGTCTTTTTACCTTAGAAATCCCTACTTGAAATGCTTATGTGCGGAATGAGACTGTCTGTGTGCACGGAGTTGTAAAGGTGTTTGCCTGATTTTGAATGAGTCTCGAACCTATAACATATATATATATATATATATATATATATATATATATATATATATATATATATATATATATATATATATATATATATAACATATACGAGTGGTTAAGGCATGGATGACACATTTCATTTTATACTTAAAAATTTCTTTATTGTAATCCTTCTCTCCAAAGCTATGCCATTTAGAAAAGCTTTCTTCTCATACTTTGCCACGACATACTTGGAAAGATGTTATCAGCCTGAGTTCCCGCTCAGAACTGTCTCTTTTGGCGTTGCTACCTCAGCTAAATTCCTAAGTCTACTTAAGCGTCGGCTTCTTCATTCTGTATAGTTCTGCTCGAGGGTGTGTCTTTCTCCTATTACGTTATTGTTTAAGAGTTCTAACTATTTTTAATTATAAATCGTTTAATTCTTAACCCGCAGTTTTAAACTTGACATAATATGTCACACGTTCCGATTGATCAAGGCATGAAAGACACATTTTGCATCATGTGGAAAATCTTCTTTGTTGTATTTATGTTGCTATGGCATTTGATATCCTTTGTTCACATTTTGGGAAGACAAATGTGGAGGATGTTATCAGCACAACTTCAAGTGGATTTTTGGCGTTGCTTACCTAAACAAAATCTTCTTTTCTACTTTCGCATCAGCTTCTTTACTCTGTATAGTTCCGCTTTAGATTGTGTCTTTCTCCTATTACGTTATCGTTAAAGAGTTCCAACAATTTTTAATTATAAATCACTTAATTCTTAACCCCCAATTTTAAACCTGACATATATATATATATATATATATATATATATATATATTATATATATATATATATATATTATATATATATGTATATATATATATATATATATATATATATATATGTATATATATATGTATATATATATATATATGTATATATATATATGTATATATATATATGTATATATATATATATGTATATATATATGTATATATATATATGTATATATATATATATATGTATATATATATGTTACATATATATATATGTATATATATATATGTATATATATATGTTACATATATATATATATATGTATATATATATATGTATATATATATGTATATATGTATATATGTATATATATATATATATATATATATATATATATATATATATATATATATGATGTAAAAATTGAGTAGAATAAAATAGTTACGCATTGAATATAATTAATCAATCTAAAAATAGCCTATGCATAAATATTAATGAAATAATCAATGAATTAATTTGAATGTTATACATGGAAAACATATAAAAGAAAACCTAAATTATGTAGCTATAAATTAGTTTTCCAAACAATATTGTTTTCTTAATCATTCATTATAAACGATTTTGTGAAATCAAATTGCACAATAAATTCTGTCGGAATAAAAAAGATAATAAATTTCCCTCACTTAATTTTGTCTAAATGGTCAATATGTTAATCATTGGACTATTATTAGTTAATGTGACTATATTATTTTTACTATAAAAACGCAATATTTGTTTAGATAATAAATTAGGCGATTTGCACGTTTTCACTACCCCTATTGTCAATTACAGTTCACTTCTTTAGAATAAGGAAGAATTTCTTTAAAAACAATCCTCAATATGGAGAGGATATATATTCACATTACGATTATGCAATGACGGCTTCAAAAATATCAAGAAATGTTGAGGAAGATGTAAATGATCACTACTCCTAAGAATAACAAATAAAATTGAAATATTTCTCCTAATTAAGAGAATTTTAGAAATGTTAAACTGTCTGATATCTTGTGGTATTTGAATTTTGAGAGGTGCTAGTTTATTTAATATTATATATATATATATGTATACATATATAAATATACATTCATATATATATAACATGTATATATATATATATATATGCATATATATGTATATATATATGTATATATACGTATATATATGTATATATATATGTATATATACATATATATATGTGTGTGTGTATTTATATAAATATATTATTCATATATATATATATGTATACATATATAAATATACATTCATATATATATAACATGTATATATATATATGCATATATACATAGATATACATAATATAGATAGCCGAACGATTTCTGATTGGTTAGGGTGCTGGCCTTCTGTACCGGAGTTCGTGGGTTCGAATCCCACTATAACATGAATATTCGGAGCCGTTCGGAATCGGCTTTAAGCAGTAGGAAAAAGTAGACCGTAGAGCTCCAAACCAAAATCATAATATACACATACACACACACACACACACACACACACACACACACATATATATATATATATATATATATATATATATATGTATGTATACATACGTATATATACAGATACATACATACATACATACATATATATATATATATATACATATATATATATATATATATATATATATATATTAAATTTAGTGAAATAAATTACTGTAATATCTTCATCATATTCAAAATAAATGAGATCGCGTCACTAAAAATTATTTTAGTCGCATACATTTGAGAATAATAAGTTACGAGAATTTCCACTCCTTGACTTTTCGAAATCAGCGTAATTATGAACTCCTCATAAGGTGGTAAAATAAGAAAACAAATAATTTTTTCTTCATGGCTAAGGGAATTTAGAGTGAAAATATTAGCTGTAATTAGCAGGAAATGAAAAAGCTTCCCTTAGGGAATTTTTAAACAAAGATTTATTTAATACAAATGTGGCAAAACAATAAGTCATATTGTATATATATTTTATAATTAGAACTTCGAGATAATGCGTAAAGTATAGAACAAAAGTACTTTTGAAATTGAATTCTTTAATTCAATTTCAGCATCGTGACAAAAAATTCAGAATGATACTTTTAGAAACTAAACGACAAAAGAATCTTTTGTTGAAAGATCATGATATATAAAAGTTCCGATGCAGAGGTAAAAAAAAGAAAGTGGCGAGTCAAAATTTCACTATCGGGGATTGAAAATAAAACATAAAGGTGAGTTTTTTGTCTCATCGCTTTTCAAAATCGAACAAAAGATGAGAAGTGTAAGAAAAGAAGATTGAAAGCATTTTTGTAAATCAAGAATCTGCCGGAGAATCTTTTCCACGCCGAGTGTATATCACTTGCTAGCAATAAATGAGTACTATGTAAGGTTTTCTCTTTAAATGGATAACTTCATTATGTAATAGCAAAGTACTTGAGTATGAAATGAATTGCTAAAAAAATCGCAAAGTCAACACAAGCCAATAAATTAGTAATTAATTCACTGAGTATCTTGTCAGCGTATTAATAAAAGATTGTGTTACATGATTAAGTATGGAGTATCTGGAAAAGTGAAGAACACGAAAGAAAATAGTTTGCTTGACTGTTTGCTCTATATTAAATATTGTCTTTGAATGAAAGTAGATAAATTGTTTAAGTATAGGACAAAAACTGCTAGAGGACGCTGCGTTGGAATAGAGAATACTCAATCAATTATATTAAAAAACATAAATATGAAATATACAAAATAATATTTTCCAAGTTATGTGTATATCCTTTGCTAACAATAAAAAAGAGGTTTTGCTCTTTAAATCAATAACTTCATAAAAAATAAAGTAGTAAGAAAAGAATTGTTGAAAAATCGGAAGGTTAAATTAAGCTATTAAGTACTTTGTCAGCATATTAGTAAGTCTTTTTGTGTCCTATATGGTGCGGCTTAAAGTGTAAATTAAGTATGGAATGTTAGGAAACAGTAGAGAACAGGAGAAGAAAATAATTTGCCCAACTGGTTTGCTTACATATTTTTTCCTTTGAATCTTTAACAGACAATATTAAACAGATAACTTCATACTATTTCTAATAGCAAAGTACTTTATATGAAATGATAGGTTGATAGTTGCATTAGCAACCAGTAACATATTAAGTGCCTGAGTCTATAGACATAGTATTAAAAATAATTATGCTCTGTTGTATTATTAAAAAGTTATGTATGCATTATTAAATATGGAATGCATGGGAAAGAGAGGAATACGAATATAAAAGTATTTGACCGACTACTTCGACTAAATTATTTGTTTGACTTAGAATGAATCTAGATAAATTGCTTGAAGATAAAACAAAAATTACTTTTAAAACCTGCAATAAAATAATGAGTATTTTACCAAAACAAATACTGAAGATAAATTACGAATATTGGATAATTTTTTTATGTGTTGAGTATATCACATGGCAACGATAAAAGATAACAAGAAAATGAATTTCTAAAAATCCACAAAGCCAGCACATATTAGAAAATTTGTAATTTACTCACTGAGTATTTTGTTAGCGTATTTAAAAGATTTTTTTTCAATAATTATTAATGGAGAGTCTTGAAATTAATGAACCATGTATATTAAGGTGTGTTCCTGGCTGTATGGGCTTTATTAATTAAGAATAAAACAAAAATTGCAAGAAAAATATACAATGGACTATAGAATATTAAATCAATGTAAATAATGGAGTTAAATCTAGAATCTGCTGAAGAAACATAACCCTCCCACGTACTTCATTGAATATGCGTTTGCGTTAAAGTGTATGAGTGCCGGATATGTTGGATTTTCTAGCAACGTGTTAATATATGCCGAACGAGGGCTGGGTGGTAGGGTGCTGCTATTCGATACCAGAGTTCGGGGTACGAATTCCGCTGCTGCCATGGATGGTCGGAATCGACTTTAAGCAGTAGGTCCTGGTCTCGTGTAGTAATACAGTAGATCATAGCGCCTCAAACCAAAGCCATCGTGTTAATCAATGGGGGAAATCGTTGTACATGTGGGAGGTTTGTGTTGGAAAATTTATTTAAACCCTTTCCATACAGTATATAATTCTGCAAGTTATGCATGACACTATTTTCAATAAGAGAGCGAAAATTAGTTATTTTTTAATATTTTGATAGTCATGTAATTGTCTCATTTTTTGCTTGTCACGAGCTTATGTAAGGATTGTAAAAAAGAAAAAAAACGTATACCTTTAAACGCGAGAATAGCCAAACTGAAAAATTTCCAAATTTATTTTTATCCTCATAATGATACCTCTTCTTAAAATAAAAATGTATGTAAGACAAATCAAGGATGCATTGCATAACGGTTGAGTAGAAATAACCGTAGATTAAACGGTTTGCAATTGAATTCTGTGAGGCCTTAGCATTGATTTTACGATTTCCCCTAATTCGCTATAATTAAATGAGTAGTTGTAAGACCAGGCCTTAGTTCTACTTTTTATAAGATGGAAATGATTTTTTAAAGTTCTATGCACTTTTTTTGATATTGGTTATTTTTAAATTTTGTTGAAAAGAAGAATATACTCGTGTGCAGAGCTTGCACACGAGTATATTCTTTTGCCTTTCTTTTGAACAACTCATTTTTCGCCACACTTTTAGACTCGTGCTCACCTCAGCAGTAAAGTGAAAATGGTACAGAAAACTAAAAATTTGGTGTCAGTAAATTTGAAAAACGATTAAATTTCTTGTTTAATTTTGTAATGGTTGAATGAGTGAGTGTTTCTAGGTAGTCATGATCTTTCTGCCTTAATCCCTTATTAGATCGTTGATAGATCGTTCAGAGTCATAGATAGGGGTTCTTCGAAACACGACGATTACAATGGTCAAGTCACATAACTTGAGTAGTTGTCTTTATAAAGTTTGTGAACTCTTAAAATGTTTTACAATTTAACATGGTGAAGTCAATCGAAGGGGGCTTTAACTTTAAAAATATAGAATTGTTTCAATTGGGTCATAGCGTTCTCACATTTAAAAACATGTATGGAAAAAATGTATATCTGTATTTTCACTAGCCGAACGATGGCCGAATGGTTAGGGCACTGACCTTCGGAACCGGAGTTCGTGGGTTCGAGTCCCACTGAGGCATGGATGTTCGTAGCCGTTCGGAATCGGCTTTAAACAGTAGGTCCCGGTCTCATTAGCCCTCGTGTAGCAAAAAGTAGACCGTAGTGACTCCCAACCAACCTGTATTTTCACTAATTTGAAAGTTACTCGTAGATATGATATCATTTATAGCATTTCTTAGCAAATAAAAACTGTAATTGTGTGTGTGTGTATGTGTGTTTCGTTTTCCTTCAAATTCTATGCATTATTTCTGATTTATATTAATTCTTGAATATATCATTTATAGCATTTCTTAGCAAATAAAAACTGTAATTGTGTGTGTGTTTCGTTTTACTTCAAATTCTATGCATTACAAACTGAAAGCCTTAATTTGTGTTAAAAACATGCAAGATTTAAATTATGTTATGTATAGAATAAGATTGTGAATGAAATTTTAAAAAAAAGGATTCATTATTTTGTTATACACAAACATATAAAAAAAAAGCTGTCAAAAGGCATTGTACTTAAGTGTGGTTTTTTTTTTAATAAAATATAATTCTACAGGTATCTAAACATTTCTGCACAGATTTACGTAGAAAGCATTTATAGAACATATTTGTTATACATTTGAGGTACAAAGATTATAAAAACGTTTTACATTTTATAAACTAAATGGCTTGATTATATTTTGTTCTTCAACACTTCCTTAAATTGGATTCTAAATTACAAAACAATTCCAATACTTACTGTGATAGGGGTTTTGCTTTAAACAAGTGTCATATTCCTTTAAAATTGAATGACGTTTAGGTCCATTTTGCGGTTTTTCAAACGAGTTTACTTGAACTGTTATGTGTTAAATTACTTTATGTATGCATTTTAGCATGATTACAGCAAGGTTAAACGTTTTTAGTCTATATATAAGTTTATATTAGAACGCTGGTGGATGGGTGCCCACTTCATTATCTTCGGGACAAACTGAGAAAGCAGTTAACATGAAGTTCTAAGTAAAAGTAAGTAAAAGGCTAAGTAACATCTAAGTAAACAGCTGTGTAAAAATCTCAGTCAAAATCTCTATGAAAATCTGTCTCGGATAGCGGGTATATCCTTTTTGTTCGGGAATTTTCTAAATTGGCTGACAGGACAGTGTAAAGTTTTAATTGGTTAGACACCTTAGCTAAGGTCGTGAACTGTAGTTCCAAACGTCAGTTTAGATTAGGGGTTAAAAAGGGGAAAGCAAAGGGATGACGGAGTTTTTGCCCTTGACTTAATATATGAAAATTCTTGAGATTTTTCTCGAGCCTTAATGAGGACTTTCGGCTATAAATTACGACGGCATCTTTGAGATCTCGGAATACCTTGAATTTCTTGACACTATATTCCTTAAGGTATTCGTCTACGTTAAAAACGTCATTTTTGCTATTTTTTTAATTTTTCTGTTGTAAAATTTTAACTTTAATGCTTCTAAATGTGTTTTTCTTTTGTCTCTATGGCATTTTAAAGAAATGTTACAGATATTTAAACATATGTGACAGCTGTCTAAACAAAACGGATGTAGCGACTTCGGAAACGGAATTTGTGAATTTAAAGCCTTTTAAAGAGCATTTTTCGGACAAAACTTTTTAAATTTTCTTGTGGATTAGTTTAAACATTTTTCTAGTATTTTTAGATATTAGCAACTTTGCAATTAGAAAGTTTTAAATCAAGAAAGTGTGGGGAATTTTAATCATGTATTTTAATTTTTTAATTGTTAAAGTTCCTTTCATAAACTTCAAATGCGTTTTTCTCAAAACGGTATTTTTAATAAAATGTTGAAATTTAAAATGTGAATTCTCAAAAAGTTCTTAAAATATTTTGTTGAAAATTATTATGAATGCTTTTGATAGTATTTACTAGTAAATGGCCTAAAAGCTTTAAATTTGGATAATTTTTAATGATGTTACACTCATAGTTAGATATAAAGGTAATGAAAATTCGTTAAAAATTCAATGTGTATGATTTTGAAGGACCAAAATTTTTTACCAAATGTAAATTAATCAAAGATTTTAGGTGATTCACTAGTCCAGTGTATAAGAATTGTGTTGCATCAAAAAATATTGAAATAATTTAATTTATTAAAAAATTAGACCTTTTGAAAAAGCCCGATTTTTTTTTACTAAATTTTCTCCATTTATTAAAAATTTTATAAAAACTTCTCCATTAATAAATTTTTTAAGTGCAATTTTCTATGATAATATAAAAAATAAATCTAAAAATGTATAAAGAACTAGTTTCTACTTTAAAAAAAAGTTCTTCGAACGTACACGGATACCTTAAAGGGCCGTATCAGGGATTAATACAAAATATCTATATTAGTTTTTCTATTTAGTTTACTTTTTCTTATATATATATATATATATATATATATATATATATATATAAATTATGCCTAAGTAAAATGTTAAAAAAGAAATATATATGTACATAACCTGACAACATTTAAAAAAATCTTTCTTACCTCCTCCCACTATTTGTTATAAAACAAAGAAAAGTTACATAAATAATAATATAATCCCTTTCCTACTATGTCAAAAAGAAAATTTTTGCATATGGCATAAAACGTGCTCTACATTCTTACACTTCTTTATGTCTTTCTGTGTTATTAGGCTTAATAATCCTGCAGCATTTGATTTTTTTACATAAAGCATAATATGATTTTTAATAATATACAAACGTTCGACAGTCATTACAAAAAATTCAAATCGTTCAGGTAATACAGTAAGAAATCCAAAAGTTTCCTTCCAAAAAAAATTCAATCACTTGTTTTTTTTATAAAAATTGCAATCCAAATTTTACGTGAGGTAATTCAATGAAAAGTAGAATATAGTCGAATGAAAGAAAAAAAAGAAATCAATGGTTACAATGTTTCAAAGGTTTTTTCTTTACAACTGGACGATTGTTTGGTTGATCCTCACTTCTTATTCGGTTTTTGAATTTATAAAAAAGAAAATAATAATGAAAACCTCAGATAATAGTAAAAAGATTTTATCCAAGTTTTAAATTCTTTGGAAAGACTTAAATTTTTTACTTGAATAAAAAAAGTAATATAGTCTTGGAGAAAGTTTACGAAATAGATTAATTTCAATTTATAAAACGTAATATAACTTACAATGAAAATGCTTTTTGATAGTATCTAATAGTTTTAAATTCTGCGTAATATTCTGAAGAGTAATAATTTTTCTTTCCCAAAATACTTTCACCTATTACTAGTATGTGCGTGTATATATATATATATATATATATATATATATATATGTGTGTGTGTGTGTGTGTGTGTGTGTGTGTGTGTGTGAAATATATTTTAAATTTTAATGAATATATATATATATATATATATATATATATATATATATATATATATATATATATATATACCGGAGGGCCATAATTAAACTGACAGTGCTCACAGTGTTCTGTAGTGCGATCTGTTTGCGAGAATGACGCCACATTTTGTAGGAAGATTAAACAAGACGAGGGACGTAGGATTCTGCGGAAAAACAAATTAGTTCCAAAAGTCACTGCTAGGGGAATATTTGGAACTGTGTAATAGAAAATAGAGTGTTAACAAATGCAAATCAATACGGAAATTACCATTTATTTTGCATTCAAATGAGGTTCAATGTTTCTGCCGTTGTTGTGGACCACATATTGCATTCTGGGCACATTATGCACAACAGCCGAAAGTAACATGTTTGGAATTAAGGTAACCCCATAGCCAGAAGTCGCATGGGATAAGATCAAGCGACCGAGGTTGCCATGCAGTTGGAAAGTAGCTGCTAATTGCTCTTTCTCTAGTAGCGGCTCTTGCACCCGTACAGTAACGTGTGGAGGGGGCTCCATCTTGCATGAAAATGATTTCACCCAGGCATTGTCTTTGCTGAAGTGCCGGAATGACAAAGCTTTTCAACATGTGGCGATATTTCTCTCTGGTAACAGAACACTTTCCGGTCCTGTCGGGGTAAAAATAGAAGAATGTACCTACGATAAATTCCGCTGTGAAACCAAACCAAAGAGTGACCTTTGGTGAATGTAGGGGACTGCATGTGGTGATTTGTCATCCCAAATTCGGCAGTTCTGGATATTCACAGTTCCATTTAGGTAAAAGTGGGCCTCGTGTCCCCATAAGATTTTCTACGGCCAATAATCATCCACCTCCATAATGGCAAGAAAGGTGAGAGCAAAAGTCAATTGCTTATCATGGTCGGAATACAGTAACTCCTGTACATGTCTGATCTTGTACGGATAGAAGTTGATAATCTTTCGTAAGATTTTTCATACCGTACTGTAAGGTATATCCATATTCCGAGCTACTCCACGAGTGCTAGAGATGGCAGCAATATTGTCTGGTCCTCTGTGGACATTCGCCGTGGCAACTGCTTCGATTGTATCCTGTGGTACAGGTTTTCGTCCTCTGCCTGACTGAATCTTCAGAGAACCTGTTTTCCAAACGTCTGAATCATTGCTTTTAGCCCGTTAACTGACACATGAATGTTATCTTTACGCATATTTTTCTTCGTTCTAAAAGCACGAAGAGTGGCTGACGGGCTGCACTGGTTGAGGTAAAAGAATTTGTCCAGTAACTCACACTCGAGTAAAGAAGGAGACATTGCACATAAACTTTCAATCCGATATATTCGAAGCGTAACACACTGCCTTTTAAATCCCAAGCATCTGGCGCTGTGCCAATGGATGTAACGTGAAATTTGAATAAAGCACTTCGTCTCCTGCTCAGCTTACGTGATATTGCAGATCTGAGACTTTATCGATGTTTATGTAGATTTTAAGCTTTTCTAAAAGTGTTGACATATTGCACTTGAACTAAATCAGAAACTGTGCATAATAAAAGGTAATTTTATTCCGTATTAATTTGTATTTGTTAAAACTCTATTTTCTATAACACAGCACCAAGTATTCCCCTAGCGGTGAATTTTGCAACTAATTTGTTTTTTCGCGGAATCCTTCGTCTCTCATCTTGTTTAATATCTTCCTACAAAATGTGGCGTCATTCTCGCAATTAGATCGCGCTACAGAACACTGTGAGCACTGTCAGTATAATTATGACCATCCGGTATATTATATATATATATATATATATATATGTGTGTGTGTGTGTGTGTGTGTGGGTGTGGGTGTGTGTATGTATACATATTACACACATATATATATGTATACATATATATTATGTAAAACTATCTAAAGCAAAAATCCGACTATAGGTGGCGCTGTAGCACATATGGTATTTATTTAGTTTCATTAGGTCAAGCATTAGTTTGTTGTCTGCACATCATTTAGTCCAGGGCTTTTTCAACTCCTGGAGCTAATGCGAGGCTCTAGAAGTTTATTTTTCAGGCACGCCGAGTCACGGGGGTTTCTCAGTGTGGGCCAAAGGACCGTCAGGAAGATCCCCGAAAAGTTGTCCAGAGGCCCAGGTTTGGGTCTGTCGTCTCTCAAAATTTCCTGTTCTTCTCTTTTGGCTCTCCGGTTTTTCTTCTAGCAACTAGCTAAATCCAAATTCTTCTTCTCTTTTTAGTCCGTTTTCTGGGCCCGTGTGGTTCTCGCCAACCTCAGTAAGTCCGGTGTCATGAGGTCCACTAAGCATTCAAAAATCTCCCAAACTCTCCTCCTTCTTTAGCGCAATTCTACTGTGTTCATGCCTAGATGGAGCCTGAGGCGCGACGGTCGCTCCCCGTGTGCTTCTAGGTGTCGACTGCGCGATGTGGTGGCCCAGTACTTGCGATCTACCCACCACCGCTGGGGTACGACTGGAGGGCCTCACGGCCATATGTCCCGGTTTGGCGATTGATTGTCTGCACATTATTACTCCGTTGCAAGAAAAAGTGGTACTGGTAAAACTGTTTTACCAGAAACAGTAGAACTCCGTTGCAGTTCTAAAAGAATTAGATTTTATGTAGCGGTAAAAGGAGGTCCAATATCTGCAACGTAAGATGATCGTTCGCCAGATATGAGCTTTGAGAATTTTGGTTGAGGTGTTTCCTGAACGGCAAGATCTACCGTCAAATTCCAGCATCTGTGCCCGATCTGCAGGACAGAATTCGGCGCCATGTTCTTGATATTCCGTAAGACTCATTCCGGTCAGCTGTGGAAAATATGGTTCTGAGATTACAACCTATTTTTGAACATGAAATGGGACATATTGAGCACTTTTATGCTACTGTTAAATATTATTTATCATATTTAAAGCACGTTAAGTGGCTTACATAAATCACAGCGCCACATACTGATCATTTTCTGGACTACCAATTTATTACATTTCTAATTTTACAATACCAATTTTATTACATTTGGACTAATAGAGCTACATATATTTTACAGTCATTCAAATTGGGGAATTTATTCCTTACTAACCACATATGACTACAAATAACGATCGGAATGAAAAAAGCCGGTTAAGTGCTAAGAACTCTATGTATGTACATTGTATGCATCATATTTTAAATTGACCCTATACATTTAACGAATATTAAGTCTAATTTTTAATATTTAAGTTTTTAATTGAAAAATTTAAAAGATAAATAAATTTAAATATTAATTTACCGACAAGTTCTATTAAAATAAAGATATACTATAGAAATGTTACATTGAAAATTATGAGAAAAATCCATTTTAGATTTTAATTTACAAAAAATATTTGCAAACATTTCAAGAGTTAAATAATTTTTCATATGGTCTTCTGTTTTGTAGAGCATAAAAGATTTTTTATTTCTTAAAAATCTAAGCTACAAAAAAGACTACAACTAATTGGGCTTAGAGAAACTTTTATCGAAGTTTACAACTAGCAGATTTCACAATAATTATTAGTTAAGTAGTGGCACATTTAACTAGTTATTTATATTTTCTATAAAAAGAAGACGCTCTTTTATCACTTGTACAAAATTTAGAATACTTGTTCTTTTGTCAGTAACTTTTAAACGTTTCTTAAAAACTTGTCACAAATAGTAAAAAATTTTTATTTCTAGACTTTTTAATGCAAAAAATAAACTTTAGTGTATTAACAAAAATAAAATTGTTAAAATTATTCAAATCTCAATAAAGAAGTTGATAGTAAAACACGTCAAGTTATTTTTGCCTGACATCATTGTAACGGATAGGGTACTCAACTGATAAAACAAGATAGTTCCTAGTAAATTCACTAAGATGTCATGTATTAGGTCATCTTAGGGCCATTTTTCTACAATTCTAACAGTTTTATTGGATATCTTACATTTTTTTCTTTGATGTCACTTAGATTGATTGCTAACAACCGTTCTTAATAAAAGCAAAAATCGCACCTTCCGAACCAAAAGACTAGATAAATTGAATTGAAAATAAAAACAGCATGATTAATCTAAGCAATATCTATAGGTTTTCCTGAAATTGTAATGGATGTTCCATGCTTTTTTTTATTAATTATAACTATAAGGGTGAATAAAAAATGCATCCTGTTTACCAAAAATATCTTAGAAAGGAATTAACTACAATAATTATTAAAGACTAGAATATAGCCCTTGATCATCAGTAAAATTTTTAATTTTTCAGAATTGTAAAGTACCCTATGAGGCAGGTAAAATATGGTTTCTTTTTATTATTATCTGGGACACGCTGAATAATTTGTTTATCTTTACGGACCGTATGTTAGCTGCCAACTTTAATTTATTTTGTCATATTACGTGACAGGATGGACAGCAGAGGTTTTAATATTGACAGAGGTTATTTGGCAGTATATATGAATGGTGTCCAAAATTTAACAAATCGATTGAAAACCGTGTGGTTATGTATAAAAAAAACACACAAACGAACAAACCTCTCAATTTTCAAAAATATATAACTTAAACGATAGATATTTTTTAGTCCGTGAAATAGACTTCTAGACTTTTATGAAAAAAATTTGTTATTAATACCCGTGATAAAAGTTTCATTGAAACAAAAAAATAATCTATGATTAAATTTAAAATTATCACATACGTACCCAATCTATTATTTAAGCCAAATATAAAAGAAAATTATTTACGTAATATCTAAGTTCAGTGATAAAACGTATGAAAATAATGCAGACGATATTTAAGTAATTTAAAATAAGAAATGATTAAACAAGATGATTAAAAGAATGGCGTCATAATGCTAGAAAAAATGTTATTTTACCTCTTTATTATGTGATAAATTGATAAATTTAATCGTCTCCTCTTAACCGAGGAAAACATGGCTTCAAATAATGGCATTAAACGCTCGAAAAGTGGAAAGGGAGATTTCGAGTATTTTAAACATGACAGTATTTTTCGCTGTGATATAAATCCTATTTATACCAATTTATTTTAGAATCAGATCGATAGTTTAAGAGAAGATAAACTTTACTCACTTTGAATTTTGCGAAATCTAGCTCATCAAGAATCCAATATGGATGATCCATTGCTATCCATTCTAGATCCAACCCCTTCATGAATTCGAGGACAGACGGACAGATAACTTAGGCTATTATTATATAATTGGTCATAGACTAAATTTTCCACTTCATAACATTACCGTTCACTATATTCACCATGAACTTGGAATTTTTTTACAATTAATTAACCTTGACATTGAATATATTTCGGAAAAAGTCAAGGATCTTGCTTTTTGATTCTATAATTTTAAATCTGATTAATGGCATCCATGTCATTGAATCTGAAGCCACGTAAGTTAACTCTTATAGGTCCAATCAGGTATCACGATGGGCCAAATCCGAGTTTTAGATGTCTGTATCCTAAAATATTTTCCTTTTCAATTTGCATGCTTAACAGATACTGTCGGCTAACCTCTCATTGGCTATTTCCTTTTTTCCATTTCCAAACTTTTGCACCCAAAACACATATTTCTGATGTCTATTAGAGCTTTTATATAAGGATTTTTAAAACGACTATGTATTTTCTTAGGAGCAGAATTTTCTTTCGCTAAAAACCAATGATATACCTTTTATTTGGTTTGAGGTCCATCACTCTACCGTTCGCAATTGAATTTAAGCACTACAGAGACAGTTCACATATTTTTAGACCATGTATATTGTAGTCACAAAACGAAATGACATAAAATTCTTGTGTTTGAAATGTTCTATTTGATAGCCTTTATTCTGAATTATCTTGCGACATAGTAATTAATTAATAGCTTTCCAGAATCCTGTAAGGGTGAGACGACGTTTAGATAATGCAGATTTTAAAATTCCGAAAGCACAAAAATACATAGGTGATACATCGGGAGATTTAGTAGGGATACCGGTAAAGAGTACTGCCTTGATACGGGTTTTTTGTTCCATTTCTTTTATGAAATTTACAGTACATTTTGATGTTGGACTGCTAGCTTTGCCTTGATGGAATTCCACAGATTGATGACACTGCGGGTAAAACGATGGTATTTCATTCAGAAAAATTGGCAATAAAATAGGTTCTGGATAGTATTTTGAGTTAATCTTGACGTTTTTTTCCACTCTCTTTATTTTTAACTTGCTATTATATGGGAAACCAGCAACAATCATGAATTCTTTAGAAAAACTTTCTTTCGATTCTTTGAACCACGTACTTAATTTTTTTCTCCACTTTTATGATAATAAAATTGTTGCAATCATTTAAATACACCCATGATTCATCTATTGTGATATTTTTTTTCCAATTTTCTTTGGATAAATGTTTCTCATACAGAATTCTGCAGCGTGTCCTGCTTTCAGCGATATGCTTTAGAGAAAGGAGTTTCACATTGCGTTTTTTTGCTTTTTTAAGATTTAAATCAACGTTCACCATTTTTTACAGTGGACACCGAGCATTTTAATGATTTTGCAACTGTCCTTTGACTAGAGGGATTTTTTTTTAAATTAACAACGTACCATTGCAAAAGTCGAAGATGTTTGTTTTTTTCCTTGGAATTTGTTTGAAAGTTTGTCATACTTGAGGCTCCAATTTCACGTTTTTTCCTTTCTTTTTGACAATATTACTTATCGATATCCTCTTTAGATATCCCAAAACTATGACTCTCAAATCGTTTTTTTATAACGGAATATGAATAATTCCTTTAAAAAAAAACATAAATATAGCTTTCGAACCACTGCTTTGTTGAAAACGTCATTTTGAATAAAAACAAACCTCTCAAGCCGCAGACGATAATTTTGAATTTTAAAAACGTAGTACAGTTGCAGTTATTTATTTTTCAACAAACTATTTTTTAATACCACTAACCATATCGTCTAAAAAATATGCGAACAAAATGTGCCTCTGTAGAACCAAGTCTCATTATCCCTCTTGTCGCAAAAATGTAGACTATAGCACTCTAGACCAAATCAACCCCAAAATAGAGGTGCTAGGCATTAATAGATAAATACACTCAATCCCATTTATAAACATTAACTTAATGGTTTCAATTTCGTTGAAAATAAATGTTTATTGAAGTTTTCACGAAATTAATCAAATGTAACATTCATCTAGTAATTTATTTGAGATTTTTGAAACATATTTATCAGAGTTTCTTAAAAGTCATTCTTGAACAAACATTTTTAATGTAGAAGCTTTAGTGTGAGGAAAGTTTCATTTAGTTCTAGGAAAAAGAAAAGAATTCGTTAACATTATGACCCCCCTGTGAACTGAGCAGATTGACAAACACATAAAGTTTCTTGAAAAGTACTTTTCCCACTAGTGTGATAAGGTGGAATGTTTTAGCATAAAAAAATAAACATTAGTCTGACGAATGGTACTTTTAAGTTTCCTTAATGTTGTTAGAGATGGCCCTGGAAAAACACTTTTCTTAAACTACTAGACTTTAATTTTTAACAATAGTACATTTTTCAGTGATAAAAAGGACTTCCAAATTTAGTTAAGTATTTGAAAGGGAGCTTAAGAGAACAGTGGATTTTCAAATAATTTATTTCTGCTTTCGCCAATCTTATGAAAAATTTAATTTCTTTACAGCAGCAGATTTATGCTATAAAATACATTTATGTAAGAAAATATATTTATGTTGTACAATATATTGATTATAATTTCAAGGTAAAATATTACTAAATTTAAAAATTATCAATTAATTCAAAAGAAGCATTACTGAAAATGTTTTACGTGCGTCTTTGTTTTTTTCGTACAATGTCGCCATTTCTATACACATGTGGCATTTTAGTATTTTAGAATAAAACTTAGTTGTAAGCATTCGTTGAAATTATAGTAAGCATTCGTTGAAAATATAGTTCTGATATAATATAGTTTCTGATATCTATTAAAGTAATTTAATTCGATTATTGTGAATTATAATTCGATTGAATTGTATTACATTTCATTTTATGCTTAACGAAGTAAAGGGTAATTAAATGCAGAATGTATGTGGTAGTTATAATTATGTGTGCATTTCAAACACTCATATTATTAATAATAACTGAGTGTTAGAGTTATGTCTAGGGTTGCCATATGTAGCTGGGACCTCGTTGGGGGACTGTGAGGGGAATACAGAAATGAAATATAATGTTTATTTAACATAATAACTTTTTATGTAGAACACAGTTATATGGAACTTGTAGCGGTAGAAGTTGTTGTGGCACGATATTTTTCGGAAGATTTAATCTTTTACAATAAACCTTTTTTTCCATACATTTCATCTTGTTGTTAAATTGACACTGTAAGATTGATTCCACAGTCCCTGACATTAGTCCTTTCATCCGACCACTGGGCAGACATGAACGAAAACTATTTGGACAGTAACGATCAGCAAGTTTCCACTGATGTTTAGCACAGTAGCATGGCCTAACTGAAGACTGAGGTTCTTTAAAGAAGTTACACAAAAATATAAAAATATCAAAGTTTATTTTTTTCTTCTTCAAAACAACGTAAATATAAAAGAGTTAAACAAAACATCCAAAACAGTTGGCCGATAATACAAAACTAAGTTGCAAATTAAATATTCTGGCATGTGACTAATTTATGTAATTTACCTTTAAAAGAAAACTATATCGACGAAGCAAAAGCACGACAAGCAACAGGCAAACAACAGGCAAAATCTGAACGTAAAGTGCCCTTTTTATATTCCTTAATTTCTTAAACTTTACAATTATTCACATGCTGAAGAAAAAAAAAGACCACGTAGCATACAAAAAAATTTCCAAATTACTAATTAAACTGCTATCACATGGACTTCAGACATGAAAAACAAAAAGAGATCAAGTAACCAAGATTAAAAATAGTTAAAGTTAAATTCCCGTGATTTATGTTAACCTTTATCAGATGGAAATTTAATAGAAACCAACTTAATACAATTAACTTAAACACACTTGCTTATTGTAAAAAGATTAAATTATGATTAAAAGTTTAGCGAATTATAATGAATGGTATGTATTTGGTGACAAAAACACTCTTTCCACAGTGTGCAGAAAATAGCAAATGCTCGCATAATATTAGCAATTGTCATTTGCGTTCAAACATGAGTGAAAATACTCTTTCCATCGTAGAGTTGTGTGCGGAGTATAGCTAGTATTCGTATAATTTTAGCAACTGCCATTAGTTTTCAGACATCAGAAAAATGCTCTTTCCACAGTGATGTTGTGTGCAGATAACATCAAATACTCGCATAATTTTAGAAATTGGAATTTGAGTTCAGATATTAGCAAAAAATACATTTTCACAGTAGAGCTGTGTACGGAGCACAACCAATACTCGCATAATTTTAGAAGTTTGCATTTGTGTTCAGACATCAGTGACATTCAGCACTCAATATATAGGGTGCAGATACTTAAATATAGGTATGACATCGAAACTGGGTAAAACTTATACAGGGATGGTTGAAGAAAATATTTAAAGTTCTAAAATTAAATTTTGTTTGTGAATAAATACAAACCTAACAATGAAACTTTTCAAAATTAAATTAGACGTGTTCAGAAAAATTTCTAAAAAGTTTAAAGTTCTAAAATTGAGTTTTTCTGGTAAGTCAATACAAACGTAAAACTAAAAATTGTGAAAATTATTCAGGCATGGACAAAATAATATAACAGGTATTAATTCTTCTCCTTGCCACCAGACGGCGTTACTTCAATTCCACTCAGACAACGCCGTTACTTCAAAAAAAGAAATAAAATGTCAACCTTTAAAAGAATGTACAAATGATAATTCTGAGGATGTATTATAGAACGGAAATAATAAAATATAACATTATAACCATACATTGAAGCCCTGTGTTGTTTACGCCAGATTTTTAAATAAGAAAAATCGTTATGGATTTAATTTTTAAGCCTAAATAAACTTTTCCCTTAAAAACCTTAAGCTGCCAGATTAAATAGTGAGCATACAAGAAAATAATTAAAGTATTAAAATTGAGACAATAAGAAAATGAAAGTGTCCTAATGCTAAACCTAACTACATGGAAATAAACAAAGCTGCATACTGTGGAAATCAAAATTTTATGTAAGACAAAACTGGTAACAATTTGTTTATTTTGTAATCAGCTTTTGTATAGAAAGAAAACGATTTCGAAATCAAAGTAACTTAAAACAAATGATGTATTTTTAAAGAAAAGCATCGAAGGAGATTGAGGAAAACCGAAGTTAATTAACTTCTGAAAAAAAAAAACCGTATGGAATTGCAATATTCTCTCAGTTCCAGTAAATTAAAAGAAACTCTGTGTTCACATGCAATCAGATTTATAAGGCTGAGTTATTTTTAGATTTCCACCTACCTACCACTAATGAAATACTGTCAATAGCGTATTTTACCTTACAAGGGGATTTTTCATGGTCCTTCGACAGATTTCCAACATCTGTAAAATATTAAATTTATTACTTTTTAAGCTTATTTGAAAGTAATTTTTTATGGCATATATGTTGATAATATTTTGATATATGTATGATCTGATAAAACATTTATAAATATAATAACCTATCAGAAAAAAAGCTATTATGCAGTTATTGGGGAAATATGTTTGCTTATGACTATTATGAGAATTAGTTTGAGGTTTTCATACGTTATTTTTGAAATATATTAATATTAATTCAATAATACAAAGCTTACATTTCACTTACTTTACCAATGGAATCGCACTTAAACCATTATTCTTTCAATGATGTATGTTAAATTAACATAATAAGCGGTTTATGGCTAGGATCCACTGCATTTATTAGTCAATTGATAGAAATGTGAATGTCTGCCAACGCACACCACCTGCCCTGAATTGATTGAGGTATATTTTTTATACGTATTATTTCTTCTTTTTCAGTTGCGCATCAGCCCGGGGGTGCATGGACTTCTGTAGAATCGAATTCCAGGCAGACCTCTTTTTGGTCTGACTTCCCCAGTTTTTGACTCTGAGAACTTTCAGATCTGTTTCAAGTCACTCAATACACCAAATCCTTAGTCTTCACTTTTTTCAATCTCAGATTGGTTTAGCGTTGAAGAATTTTTTGGTAACTCGGTCATCTTCCATCCTGATCAAATGTCCTGCCCATTTGAGTCTTTCAATTGAAATCTATAAGGCGATTTCACTCAGCTGGGCACATAACAAAAGGTCTTTCAAGGAATTAAAATTTCAAGGAATTAAAATCTTTAATTTTAACTCCCTCTAACCAGCCATCCAAATAACTCCTTAATTCAAAAATAAGGTAGCGCCACAGCGTTCCTTGTTTCCTTTGGTCTTAATTAAATTTCTACCTGAACGTTTCGAGGTCTAACCGATTTAGTAATAATTCTTTCACATGGGCATAGTCTTCCTCGATCTCTTCGGGCTCACTCATAATAATCTCAGCGATTTGCATCGGGAGGATACTACATTAACTGGATACTACATTAATAGTTTCGTCCGCTTGGTACAATATGAGTTTCACTAAAACAAAATTTCGCTATTCTTCCCTCTCTATCCTAGCTAATTCTGCATCTCTCTCAGCCCTATCTTCCATTATAAGCTGTATTTGTTCCTTGACGGTTTCCTCATCATACCTATCACTAGCCTCTATTTTCTCAACAAGGTCATATTTCCTACCTGAATCTGCAACATCAATGCCCATCTCTGATCGCAGAGCAGATTAAAAAAAAAGGTCTCTGATCGAAATTAAGTGTCATTTTATCGATTCTTGGTGCTCTCTAGTCTATCCAATGGAACTAACGAAAAAAAGTGGATGAATTCGAGTCCACGAGACTATCTATTGGTAAACCTTTACCTGAAAGAAGTTTTGAGAAACGCTTCGGTGAAAAGTCTAAACAGACTATTAAACCCGAAAAAGAAAAGTTTAGAGAAAATGATAAAAATTGGAAAGATCAACCAAAAACTGAATGTAAAAATCGCGACCGCGTATTTGAACAACGTAAGAAACCGGCTTGTTTCAAATGCGGCTCGACAAGTCACTTGAGACCACAATGCTGCAACTCCAGAGGAATGACACGGAAGTGATTAATAACTTAGGGACAGCAGAAGCTCTAGGTCTGATTTTTACTCCGTTTATAAGTGAGGCTAAAGTTAACTCCCCCCAAACAAAGGTTTTGAGAGACAGCGGAGCTTAGTATGGTTTTGAACTCCAGCTAAATTTGTTGCTAAAGGAGAATTGACTGGGAAGACGGTCTGGATTAAAACAACTTTAGAGAACAATTTCAGATGCCTTCCTTTAGTCCGAATAAAGTTAGAAGTAGAAAATTGGGGTTGCCTTATGACCAAAGCGGCTCTGTTGGACGTTTTCGTAGAGACGGATTATTACTTGTTAGGGAATTATACCCAGGAGTTAATTGATGAGATAAAGAAGAATCCGGAGCACACAAATGCTGTTGTAACGTGAAGTCAAACCGCGAAAATAAAGGTTACGGACCCAAAAATAACCGAAGAAAACGAGAAAATAAAACCCGATTGTAATGAGGGGGAAGAGTTAGACCCGGAGATAAATTTACCCGTTGATATTGAGGAGTTGGAAAAGGAATTAGTCGACATCGACTCAAAAACTTTCCAGAGAGAGCAAGAAAATTGCCCCGAATTGAAATCCCTTTGTGAAAAAATTAAGGAGGGAAAAACGAAAGAGTTTGAGGTTGTGAACGGCTAAATAATTAGAAAATCTTTCGATGAAAAATGGCCATGCATAGTATAGAGAAAATAAAGCAAGAAATTTTAATTATTTTTAATTCCACATGATGAAGCCCATTATAGCTGGGGTAGCGCTACGTCATTCCGTGACATATGTCTGAGGTTCTATCCCCGAACTGGACAAGGTTGACTCTGCCTTTCATCCCTTCTGTGGGTAGACAAAATGAGGACCAATCAGCTTGAGAACTAAACACTGGAGATTCCTTTTAAAGTTGACGACCTAACCGGAACATAGGATTCGCACCCCAGGGTCCCTGGTCTCGGAAACGGCACAGTAAACCCTGGCCCTCTAGGGGCTATTGTGCCGAGGAGTTTAGTTTTTTAATCAAAATAATTATTTTAAACTATTTTAAAATTGTTTATGAAAGCAAATCTTTGAAATCTGGTTGTGTTAAATTTACTTTCCTGAGTAGCATTTGGAATATTCGAAAGGAGTGATTTCGAAAATATTTATATAATTTATTTTGAATATAAATAAGAAGATGTGTTGCATATTTCTCTTTTTTTAATATTCCTTCAGTTCTCTAATACTATTCTTCTTTGTGGGAAAATAATTCTAATTATGTACATCCACAATTATATCTACATATATTAAAATATTTTAGAATTTCTGCTTTAAATAATTAAATTTTTCCATGTCTTTAATTTCAGAAAACATTTTAGCAATTGCTTCAGAAAAATTAATAAACACAGCAACGTTAAATATGCAAGTAGCTTATAATTAATAACTTGATTTGTGTTTTATAGTATATTTCTGTATAGTAAAGCATCATTTGATTTCTTATGTCCTTTAAAACCCTCAGCTACGAAATAATACTTTACTCACACTATAACACCAACACTCTATGAGTACCTAACATGTGGATGTAGAATAAACAATTTTTGAACATTTGAAACGATGCTTGATGGCATACTTAAAGAGTATAAGAATGGCCATGCTTAGTATAGAGAAAATAAATCCAAAATTTCCATATGAACATTTTTTTTAATATTTTCTTCTTAAATATTTCTTTCCTCTTTGAAATAGTTTGTAAGAAAATGATTATTTTAATTATTTTAAAATTGTTTATGAAAGCAAATCTTTGAAATCTAGTTGTGTTAAACTCATTTACTTTCATGAGTATGCACGTTTCTGTTCTTTTAATATACCTTCAGGTCCTTAATACTATCTTTCCTTGAGAGAAAATAATTCTAATTCTGTACATCCCCAATTATACCTACACACATTAAAGTGTTTTAGAATTTGCATCTTAAATATTGATAATTAAATTTTTCCATGTCTTTAATTTCAGAAAACCATTTAGCAATTGCATCAGAAAAATTAATAAACACAACACGTTAAATATGCAAGTAATTTACAGTTAGACAAAGATAGTTAATATCTTGAATTGTGCTGTATATTTCTTTATAGTAAAACATTATTTCGATTT
>CM063498.1:18404560-18459560 GCA_032207245.1 Pardosa pseudoannulata | reverse complement strand
TGTAATTACAAAATAAATTTTGAGGATATTATATACGAATTTCCAACTAAAAAAGCTAGAAAAATAAATATATAAGTTCACCCTTCACCTTTACAATGTATTTAACGCCCATTTATTAAAAAAATCTTATTTATAGCGGAATGATGTCCGAAAGGATATGGTGCGAATTTTCAGTACCGGACTTCGTGGTTTCGAATCCCACTGTAGCATGGATGTTCGTAGCCCTTCGGAATCGGCTTCTGAATCGACACGAGTGCTAAGAAGTAGATCCCTTCCTTATTAGCCCTCGTGTTGCAAAAGTAGACCATAGCGCTCCAAACCAAACTAATCTTATTTATAAATATAAAATAAAAATATTTTCTCGTGTATTTTTCTATAAATCAAGCATTGGTATATGTTTTTCCTTTAAAAAGTTATTTATACAAGTTTATTAGAAAACACTGATTTGAAAAAGGCGGCAAAAGTTAAATTTACGCCACTGTAATTTGAATTATAAGTTCCATATAAAATCTCAGTCAAAGCTGAATGAGAAATGTCTGGCATATTTATCGTATTATAATTGTCTAATTACACAGAAAGTGACATATTCCATTTAACCATTACAACTGGGTTACACACCGCTCACTACTTTTTGAGAACATGATTGATGGCGAAACTGGTTGCTAATGACTTTTCCAGGATTCAGCAACCAATCATTGAACTAAAGTTTTAAGCTTCATAAAAGATCCTGTCTTGAAAGATATGTTCTACCTAGAAAAATAATGAAACGAGAATAATATTAAAGACATTTGAAATTAGAAGGTTGTAACTTTTTCTGATTTACAACAACAACGGTTTAAATAAATTATCCTGAATACAGACTTACTGTGTGATTAATAAAATACGAGTGCATTGTTTAATTGAAGAATTTTAAACTAGCTAAAAATAGTTTCTAAAACAAAATATTAATGAACTTTACTGGTAACAATGTTTAAATAATTCAAAACAAGTTATAGTTACGCCTCTGTTATTTAAATTAGAATTTCCATTTCAAGTCTTAGACGGGATGATAAATGCTTGGCATATTTATCATATTATAATTGTTTAATACCATAATAAGTGACATATTTCAATTAACCATTGCAACTGGGTTACACTCTCCCTACTTTTTGAGAACATGCCCAATGGCGAAAACGGTTGCTAATAACTTTTCCAGGGTTCAGTAACCAATTATTGAACTAAAATTTTAGGCTTTGTAAAAGATCCTGCTATCTTGAAAGGCATGTTGTTCTAAAAAAATAATGAAACGGGAATAGTATTAAAAACATTTGAAATTTAAAAGGTTGTAAATTTTTCTGATTTACACTAACGACGATTTAAATAAATTATCTTGAATACCGACTTACTGTGTGATAAATAAAACACGTGAATGCGATTGTATTGTTTAATTGAGCAATTTTAACAAGCTAATCTAGTTATTAAAACAAAATACTGCTGAAGTATACTGATAACAATGTTTCAATAATTCAAAACAAGTTATAGTTATGCCTCTGTATTTGAATTAGAAGTTTCATTTCATGTTTTAGTTAAGCCTGGAGGAAAAATGCTTGACATATTTATCATAAGATTTCTCATCCTTTTCTATACCACCGCTCTCTTTATAAGGAAAAAAATATTCGAACGCCCCCTTTTCTATACTAGTTAATTATATCAAATATAAAAGCATTTTGTATGTTATCTATATATATTTTGTTTGCCTATCTATCTATCAAGAATCACAAAGTACAATTTAATTAAAACGGTCATCAAATGTAGAAAAATTATTTATTGAAATTTTTTTGAATAATAACAAAATCAATAAGAATTTTTTAAAAGTGAGATGATACCACTGTGATTAAGTCTGGTTGATGGCTATAGAGATCTGTGAGGCTGGTGGAGTTTTAAACGCCCCTCCACATTATTGTCCACTGAAAGCCATTACCACCTTCTGGAGGGGGTATAGCTTATCGAGGTCGACGATGGCAGACGATAAAATGGTTTTGGCGAAGGAGGGCTTCAGAAACTGTTTTACTCCGAAGATCAAAGACAACTAGCATGTGCTACCATAGTGGATCTATCTATGGATGCATAAACGCGCTCTGCTTATTTAATGGCATAGTGTGTGGACGCAACCCTTAAACCATCTTTCAAGGTCTCCACCAGGATCAGTACTGGAGTGGTGATCAATTGACAATAGTGTGGTGGCTACATAATAATTTGTTTATCCTCCAATTTCGTTAGTATCATTCGTAAATCTCCAAGTTCAGTCATGTATCATTTCTTATGTAGCCTCTACACTATTGGCCAATTGTTCACCACTTCCTGGTGGTGACACTGGAAAAAAAATAATGAAATTGTAAATATATTAAAGACATTTGAAATTTTAAAAGTTGTAACTTCTTGATTTACACTAACGATGTTGTAAATAAATTATCTTGAATACCGAAACAAGAAAAGGAGTAATTTTTAAAAATGCATGAAATCTAGTCTCATTATGTTCATATGCCATTTCATTTTAAAATAACTTTCAGAACACTTATACATAAATTACTTTTAATGAGTATGTTAAAAATAGATTTTACAGATGAATTTTACAGACGAAATTTTGTGATTTTTATGAATTTACTGTGATTTTTATGAATTAATAAAATAAGACTCCAATCTATAATTGATGAATTTAAAACTACTTAATGTAGTTATAAAATAAAATAGCCCTTAACTGCAGTGAAGTAAAATTAGTTTTGTAATTGAATTTGATTTCAATGTGCTGTAGTATTTTTAAGACGAAGTAAAAGCAGATAGCACTTTTTTATAACTTTATCTGCTTCTATTTTGAAAAAATAAAAACAGCAAAGCCACATTATAAATTGTGTTTGAGAACAATTAACCTGTAAAATGTGAGTTTGTTTGTGGTAAAATTCTTGTTGCAATAGCTGTTGAATAAGAATCTAGACCAATGATTCCCAACTATTTTTTTTTTTTTGTCTTGACAAATTTTTTTTTAACAATTTTAAAATTTGGCGTTATAAAAAGAAAAAATAAGCTTAAAAGTTATTTACTTATCTATAATACACCATGTAAAATAGTTTGTGATAATTTTCAAAGGCAGAAGACAGAAAGATCATGAAAATATCTGTGGATTACAGACCCACAGAGCGAGACGAGACAAAATCTTTCTCAGAGAACGTAGTTAATCAGCTATTTCAATAGTAAAAAGGAACTTAGGTCATTAAAAAGAGTTTGCTATTTTCCTGGTAAGCTGGGAAATGTGGTGAATGGACAGAATATTAACATGTAATGCAGAACTAGATTTGGGAGACGGCTAAAAGAATATTAAGTTGCGGACTCTTCTTTATATAAGATATTTTGTGGCTGGGAAAATGGATTAAAAAGAATAAGAATGGAAAAGAGTAGAATTTTAAAGAGATATTTTAAGTATAAAAATTTTGATATATTACACACATATATATTATCTATACATGTCTATACATGTCTGAGGGATGAAGAATCAGAATATTTCAAAACATTCTCAAAACATTTATTCACATTTTAATAAAACATCTCGTCGGTCAGTTGGTTGGAATAGGCTAAACAAAGGATCATTACGCCGTATAGACTTAATCCAGCCTCTGCCTGTACTTTTTGGTCAATAGTAAACACGTTCTCTTTAAACATGGGTTTTTTTTATCACTTGATCATATGTAGTATCTCTCTCTCTATCTCTCTCTTTGTCACACGCACACACACGTCACTTACGTTAAATATATCAAAATTATTTCACTTAAATATCTCTTAAGAGTTCTCTTTCCCATTTCCATCAGATCTATTTTTCCAGCCACAGAACATCGTAATTAGAGGAGTGTCCTAGACTTAAAATCCATCCAACCCATTTCGCAAAACATTCTATGCAACAGATGCAAATTCTCTGTCCACTCACCGCATTTCCCAGCTGTCGTCGTCAAATGTCTCATTTCCCCTGATCAAAAATTTAATTTCTCTAACTAGGTTTCCGTTCATCTTTGAAATATTTCGTCTATGACTCGCTATGGGGTCAAACTCTACTAAAGCACGTATTTTCATATACATTCTCTCGCTTGCCACTGGCTAGTAAAGTTGTCTTTTTCTAGCAGCTCTTAAATGAAATTTGAGAGGACTTGGACTTGTGTGCCGTTCTCTCCAATATGGCCCTACTGCATCTTACTTTATTACTGCTAGCTGATTTAGGCTTATTCTTGCCCAATAGGTAAGGCAATATTGTGACCGGCAGATACCATACTGCTGGGTTCCATACATACATATTTATAGTTGATCTTTACCTTTATCAGATTTATTGGTGTTCAGTAAACTTAGATATTTATAGAAAAATGTTTTAAATATTTCATTTTTAGCACTATTGCATTATGAAATTATCATTAAATATTTACAAAAATAGAAAGATATAGGGGACTGCTAGATAAAGATTTTTTTAATATTTATTCAGTACCATTTTAAAATATTGTAATTTCAAGAGAATTTTTGTTTATTTTTATATAAAGTACTGAAATGGTGCTTGAAAATTTCCTATGCGTATCAATAATATCTAAATACTGCTATGTTTTGAAAGGGGCTAAAATAATATTTTCTGTTCTATCAAACCACAGAAGCAAAATACTCGTCTTTTCGAGTTACGTGACTTTTCAATTAACGCTAAGTGTGTTATCAACACTTTGATACTTTGCTTGAAAACTTAATAAACGTCAGAAACGCAGATGTTCTTGGTCTGAGAGGAACTTCTGATTTAAACTATTGATCAACTTGAGAAGACAGTTTAATGAGCTCGTTGTTTGCAAATTTAAATGCATACACGTAGATTTATAAAAATATTATAAAAGCGTTACCATATTTTATTGTTTGAATTAAGTGGAATATTTCATAAATATTTTGAAGAAATACTTCAAAAATCAATTAGTGAGATCATTAGGCATACTCTTTTAAATACATAAATTTATTATTATGGAGCATTTTTTTTTAATGTTGCTGTTGACTTTTCCTAAAAAGTACTGAAGCTAACATAACACAATAAATTAGTCTATGAAAATATGTGATAAAATACTTTAATAAACGTACAGTTTATTTTTATTTCGCAGTCTATCTTTTTAAACATACACATAATTCATAACATATTATATATATATATATATATTTTATTATATATATATATAATATATTATATAATATAAAATATATAAAATATTATATATATTATTTACAATATAGATATTTATATATATCTTTAAATATAAAACAAATAGTATATATATATATACATAGATATATATATATACATATTATATATATATAAATAATATATATATATATATATATATATATATATATACATAAAATATATATATATACATAGATATAGATATATATCTATAAATATATATATATATATACATATATATATATATATACATATATATATATATATATATACATATTATATATATAACATATATATATATATATACATATATATATATATATATATATATATATATATATATAATATATATATATATTATATATATATATATATATATATATATATATATATATATATATATATATATATATATATATATACAAATATATATGTGTATATCTGTGTATGTTTTTATAACGCGGGGTCACTTTCCTATTTAGAATAGCTGATAAAACTCAGCGGTTTTTGTTGGTCATTATATTATATGATAACTATATAGGTGGGCAACATTACTAATACAACACAAACAAACAAAAAGGTTCTTGTAATTTGGAAGCATAGGCAAAGAAGAAGACCCCTTGGCTTGGCCTGCCGCTTTCAGATGAATCATTTCTGATCTTGGAGGCCATTGCGATTACGAACTTATTTTACGTTCCCTAGACGAGATTAATGAACACGAGGGATCTTTGGATGGCTCGAGCCTCAAACCCGCAAACTTCTGGTTAGTGGATCACTGCTTTTTACCACCTGAGCTACCACGGTTCAAACATATGTATGTGGAAATTTGTGTAACGATATACAGATCTGTTTATAGTCACCCATCACTCGTCAAAAGAATATAAATGTTTGTAACATTTTCAAGATTTAAAGAGAAGAAATTGCATTTTATATGTATATAAACATTCTATAATATATTTCAACTAAACTTTTCTAATAATTGATCGCGGTAGATAAGAGATAAATTTGCATATAATAATAAAACGAAATGCGATTATATACGTATATATAAGCATAACTGCGTGCACACACACACACACACACAGACATATATATATATATATATATATATATATATATATATATATATATATATATATACACATATACATGTAATATATCAAAATTATTTAACTTCAATATTTCCTTAAAAACCTGAACTCTTCCAATCTAATTCCCTAAAATATTTTTCACAACCACAAAATGTCTTAATCAAAGGCATGTCGTCGACTTAAAATTCTTTCATCCCATTTCCCAAAGCATTCCACTAGATACAAATTTTCTGTCCACTCACCTAATTTCTCAAGCTATCGCCGGAAATGGCTCAGTTTCCCCCCTGATCTAACAGTTGAATTTGCTGATTAAGTTTTCGTTTCTCTGAGAAATATTTTGTTTTTGTCTCTCTATGGGGTCCACCAAATCCGATTTAGATAAGTAATATAATTTATTAATTAATACGAGAAGTAAAATGCTTGGGATCCAAATCTGACCTCATCACATCTTTTGTAAAGGAGAAGAGGGCCAATAAAAATTATTTCAACTTCTTGTGCGGGATCCTCGGGAGGGATTCTGATCCCAGTCCCAGATTAGAATCACTTCTTTTTAGATGACACTAAATAAGAATTACCTTTGTGGAGTTATTTATATGAGTCCCTAAGGGACAATGCCCAATTTGAAGGGATAAGGTTTTTCCACGTTGGCGGTTTCAAGGCGTGGTAAACGAGTCCTACTGCAGATTTACAGCTATCCTGATTGGACGAAGAGAGATAAGAATGGACACAGATGAAAAATACATAAAATAAGAAAAGTCAAGAGGGAGGGTGTGTTCGAGAATCGAGTCGAATCGAGTAGAGTAGAGAAGTTCGACACTGTCAGAGGTTCGAAGTCGGAGGAGACGACTGTGACAGTAAGACTTCGGGAGTCCAAGGAGAATAGTCTTGAGTTTGACAGAGACTCCGGCAATGTTTGGAACATCTCGCGGCAAACAGCAGTGTTCCTGTGTCAATTATTACGGCCGCACCTCAAATACTCAGAAGGAAACCTATGACCACACCGACGGAAGATTGAAAATTGCTACCACACCTACCAAATCCTGTTTAGCTCCCAACCAGCAGTGTTCCTGGCACACCAGATAGATCCACAAAGGTACTCATTATTATATAAATTTTGAAATTGAGTAATCTTAATTAGTGAGTGGCCCCTAAATTGATTATGTTGAAAAAGTAAATCTTATGACATTTTATCAAAATTTTGTATATTAGTAATGTATATATAATTGTAATAAATTTACTTATTTTTACTTTAAAGCTGATTACAGTCAATCTTAATTTAGCTTAGTAGTTTATTTTTTAAGTCTGTAGTCTCTCAGAACCTGTGGTTGAATTTAGTAATTAAATATTTTCCACAACGCAATTTTCCACAAGTAATATTTAGCCCTTGTGTCTAAAAAAATAAATACCACTATAAATTTGATCATAGGTATATGTATACATACACACATATATATACATGCATATATACATATACATGTATACATACACACAGAGATATATATACATGCATACATACATAAACATACATGTATACATACACACATATATATATACATGCATACATACATGTAAAAACATGTATATATACGCGCATATAGTATATACATGCATACATACATGTGTATATAATATATGTATATACATGCATAGACACACATACTCTGCACTGCATGTCTTGGCGAGGGGTAACTCTCATTTGCCGCCCCACATTATTTTTATTCATATGTAAAAGAAAAAGATGCATTGAAAAGAAAGAATTATTTTGTTATCCAGATGAGCCTAAAAACGGCATAGTCATTAATATACATTTGTGTTTCATCATGTTTATTGAAAATATTACATTTAAGTGTTCTATCTGTTTAACCATTTCCACAATATTTCTCTATTTGAAGAAATTAACATATTTTAAAATGTGAAAAATTGTGATATTTTGGGCACCTCATTTTCTATTATATTTCAATAGAAATAAAGATTTGTAACACTTAATGCTTATCTTCTAACAATGCATCTCGTAAGTTCAAAAACCGATTTTAACTTGCGATGTCATTTACCGATGTAAAGTATGCGGGGTAAAGTGCCTCTAGTTTAAATTTAAGAAAAGAAGTATGCGTTGAAACTTTACTTTTACACAAGAGGATAATGTTACATGAATTAACTAAGCCAGTTGTCACAAGAAATAAAATGGAACACGTCTGATGTAATGAAATTTACATATTACAGAAAAAAAATGAAATTACCCCGCAGTAAACTTGATACATTTAAAAACGACAAACTGTCAGAATTTGTTATATTATATAGTCTTCTTTTATTTAATCGTATATTTCCTAAAAGATATCCCTTATTTAGTTTATATTCTTTATTAAAAATTTATTGTAATATTCAAAGTAGTAAATTAAACATGTTTCTGTGAATTAAGATGAAATACTAAATGGAAAAATTCTGTGTAAATAAAAATAATGTATTTGAGATAATAAATAATTAATCTTTACTTATATTAACTATTAAGGCTTACTTAAAAGTTCTATATATACTTGTATTATAAATAGGCAACATTTGTTTGCAAGTAATAGGTTATCACTGGAACAATAACCTAGTCTAAAAATTATTTTACTAATAGAATTCAACACTTATCCCGATAATATATATATATATATATATATATATATATATATATATATATATATATATATATATATATATATATATATATGTATATATAACGATCCGTTACATGACCTGAGCAAAAGAAGAATGGAAGGTGACCTTTCGCAACGGACAATTATAGTTAGCGGCAGTTATACAAGAGTAGTTCGAACAAAGCCGTTCGTTTACCCGGTTTTCGACTCCAAGCAGAGGCAGTCACTTCAATAAAGGTAAATTAAAATCTGTTAGTAAGCAGGAGCCAGTGTGTCTATGCCTTTATGATGTCTATTGTCGTAATAAGACTCTGATAATCATTATTAATCGAGTGACGTTGGGTCCCCATTTAGATCAAATTAATGGTGCTGCTAATGGATTTAGGATGGTTAATCAGTCACCTTAAAGAAGAACTTCGGCCACATCTGGAAACGCGTCAGCTGATCCAAACGGGCAGGTTGACCTCAAGATTGCGTCACCCCTGGTTCTGGAAAGTTCTGGAAGCATCAAGCACTTGACAACTAGGACCATTATATAAAGAGATTGGCTGAGCCAAAACAAAAGAGATATTTTTGGAAGAGTTTTTGGTTTGAGGTGGAGCTCGAGAGGAGTACACTTGTCTCTCCGACTTGTCGGAGCTTTCTTTCTTTCAAAGACCGTCAGTGTGTCTGCTTTCTGCTAAGAAGTCCACCTTCGACTTATGGATCTCATACTCTCTTCTGTAAATTTTTTTTTTACTTCATGCTTGGAAGTAAGAGGCTGAGAGTGACACTTGCTCTCATTTTGGGTCATCCCGTATGCTTCGATTCACCACGAACTCCAGAGAGATTACTCTAAGCGTTACTCCGAGCGTACTCTGAGCGTTCCGAGCTTCAGTGTAGAATTTCAACTGGTTCGATCATCAGATCGATAGATTATAGTGTTCGAGTCCCATACCGGCACTCACTAGCGAACGATTCCTGTGTTACTAGATTCACTGTACTCACGTAAGGTATTTTTATAACGTTTATCTTAGCACGAGATCCCAGAAGAAATTAAATTAATGAATTCTGTACGTAAATGTATATAATTATTCCCGTGAATAAAGCATTTACTCAAGTGTCAATCGAGTTTCAAACTGTATCTTTGACGGCCTTGCCTACCCTTACTCAAAATGTCACATTATATATATATATATATATATATATATATATATATATATATATATATATATATATATATATATATATATATATATATATATATATATATATATATATATATATATATATTTGTAAATGAAGTCAGAACAAAAATCACATCTTAGCTGATTTATTGGAATGTATTGACAGATGGTACGTAAAAAATGTACTGCAAAAAGTGTGTAACTTATCTTGGAATAAAGAAAATACCACAAAGAATGTCACCAAGCTTGGGCTTAAAAAAAGCCTGAGTATAAAAAAATGGAATGGAATAAAAAACGAATATACAGATTTGGAATTATTTTTTAGGTTCACTTTGTTTAAAAATGCATATACACTGAAGAGCTTCTAAAAAACTGTTACACTTGCCTAATATCATGTAAGGCCCCGCAAGTACGCATAAGTACCCCAACACGACGCGGCATGCACTAGACTAACATATGAAGTAGTGCTTAATGTAATTGACACCATGAGTTCTGCCAGGCTGTCCATAAATCCATAACAGTACAAGGTGGTAGAGATCTCTTTTGGACAGCGCATGTAAGGCATTCCATATATGCTTAATAACGTTCATTTCTGTTGATTCGGGTGGCTAGTGGAAATATTTAAATTCAGAAGAGTGTTTTGACAATCTGTAGCAATTATGTGTGGGTGTCGCATTTCATGGAATTCCATCGGTGTGATTAGGTGATTGGATATTTAATTCAGAAGAGTGTTTTTGGAATGCCATTCTGTAACAATCTGTTGATGTGTGGGTCCATGTCGAGGCTATTGTGTAATTCCATCGTCAATACAATTTAAAACAAGAACATGCAGTAGGTGTGTAAAAGAATGCTTACGTACCTGTCATGTCTGCAGTCATTAAGTTCACATATTCGGGCTCCAAAAGCCATCGACATGCGTTGAATGCCATACACTTGTTGAAGTCCCAGTATTGAAATCTGCAGCAATTTGAGGAAGGGTGGTACTGCTGTCATGTTTAATGATTCTCCCCAGTTGTCGTTGGTCCCGTTCATGCACGATTTTTCCATCCGCAGTGATCGAAAATTGTGTTTAAATAACGAATTCACGATCACTCGTGAAATTGTCCAGAAATCCAAATTTCAGCTACCATAAGTATGTCCCGTCTCTCATGCACCGAATATAAAAGTATATTCGAGCTCTCTTAAATCTGGATAACCTGCCATTGTAGCAGCAGTAACCCATCTAACAACTGTGCCAGTCATTTGTTGTCAATGGTTGTGATACTCAATTCTGTTTCTGATTGGTTCAGTATTGCATAGTCAGTTTTTTTTTGTTCTTCAATAAAAAATTATATATATAATATATATATATATAAAATGTGTGTGTGTGTGTTGTGTTGTGTGTGTGTTTTTCCGGTGCATGTCGAAAATTTGATGACACCGAATTAACAATCTATTAATGATCGTACCTCATGCTAAATGTTAAATACTGCCGGTATTGACCAGACTCCTACCGAAGCTTATAAAACTAATACTCTGTTTAACATGATCCTTGGTGTTTATTCAACGTGCCAGTAATTCTTATTGGTCCACGACTACGATGCGTAATGTCTCTAGTTCCTTTTATATTTAATTTTTTCATTAATATATATATATATATATATATATATATATTATATATTTATATATATATATTATATATATTATATACATATTATAATAATAGCATAAGTTATCTGTCCGTCTGTCCTCGAATTTAGAAATAGATTGGACCTGGAATGGATAGAGGCATCCATCTTGGATTCTTGATTAGTTAGGGTTAGCAACGTTCGAAATCCACCCATTCCCCCTTTTCTAGGATGTAATGCCGTTTTTTTCCAATCCCTCTTTTCCCAGGTTAAGAGCATAGGATTAAATGTATGATATAATATATAGGTAAAATAAAACTTTTTTTCTAGATTTATGACGTTCTTCCTTTAACCATTTCATTTAATCGTTTCTTATTTTAAATTATTTAAACATCGTCTGCATTATTTTGATACCTTTTATCACTGAACTTTGATATTACGTAAATAATTTTCTTTTATATTTGGCTTAAATAATAGATTAGGTACATATGTGATAATTTTAAATGTAATCATGGATTATTTTTTTGTAATTAATTTTTTATAAGATAATTCTTAGCCAAAAAACAAATCATTTTTTTTACCTGCCTCATAGGGTACTTTACAATTCTGGAAAATTGGAAATTATACTGATCCCGTCATATGACGGGCTATATGCTAGCATACTTATAGCGAGAGAGTGTGTAAGAGACATTCATATATACATGCTTAAATCTGTATTGCAGCAGGGTTACAGTAAGAAAATCATGATCGGGAATTTATTACATTTTAATGCTATCGTAATAAGAATTATTTTAAAATTAAATAACCTGTCATATTTCCCAGGAAAAATAATTAGTCACACGTTCAAATTTTAAATACATTATTTCGTAAAAATGCTAACGGGAATAAAAGCGAAAAACAGCAAGTTTAAGAGCGGTTAAGGTTTTTAAAAAATCCCAGGGAAAGTGTTTCTGGTTTTAAATCAAGAAAAGAAGGAGGTGGAAAAATTTTTCTTCCCATGAATTAAGCGAGAGGAATTAGTTGAAAGCGGTATTCAAAAGAAAGAATGTGAAAGCACGCTTTATGTAATGAAATTTCCACATTACAGACCAAATTAAATTAAATTACCCTCAAGTAAAAGTGATACGTTAAAAGCCGACAAAATATGTCAAAATTTATTGTAGCATTCAGACTTACTCATTTTGTGTTGGTTATTTGTTTAAATATCCTGCTAATTTGCTTAATATGACTAATTAAATCACTAAAGTAATATTAAAGGTTGTAAGTAAAATGTATGTCTGAGGATCAAAAGGAAAAATAGAATGTAAAAAATCACCTTTTTAACTATACATTAATATATAACTATATATTAAATAATTTTTAATGATAAATTATTGTTCAAAGCGCAAATGGACTATTGAGATTGCCAAAAGCATCCCCGCAATTTAAAATATTTGACTTAAAACCACAAGTGTAATACTATAGGAAGTTTTATTGTTTTTATAAGTATGCCAGGTTTGAAAACATAAAATTAATTATTTTTGGATTTAAAGAAAATGCAAAAGCTAGAAAACGCAACGAACTCTTTAATTCAGGAGCATGAATCACTAATAACTCCATGTAATAGAGCCTGACACGTAACAATTGAAAGATAGCGTCTTCAGACTGAGTTGCTGATGCAACCACGCAAAGTGCCCTCCTTTGTTAGAAGTTGGAAGCTAGCCACTCGCCGTTATGTTTGATGGTTGACTATTAAAACATACAAAAGGCATGAATAAAGACATTATCAAGATATCATAAGCTCTTTGACTTGTCATAGACCGACATTTTATAAATATAAAATTTATGAAAATTATTTAACTTTAATATTGACTTAATATCATCCTCTCTCCAATTTTAATTCCTTAAAATCTTCTCCTCGGCCTCTAAATATCTTAAACAAAGGAGCGTCCTTGAGTTAAAATTCTTTCCATACATTTCCCAAAGATTTCTGTCCTAAAGATATAAATTTTCTGTCTACTTAACACGTTTTCCAGCTATCGCTAACAAATGGCTTGGCTATTCGCCTGATATTAACAGTTTAATTCGCTGAGCAAGTTTCTCGTCCATTGGGAAAATTCATTTTATCTTCCCTCTTGGATGCACCTTTGTTCGAACAGAGTGATTTCTGTCTTTCTTTTGTCTGTCATTGACTAGTAAAGATGTCCGTTTTAGCAACTCCAAAATAAAGTTTTAATTAGACTTTTGCCAGTCTCTTTCAATGGCCCTACTGCATCCTTATTACTGTTAGCTGATTAGCCTTCTTCTTGTCCAGCAGTTTTATAATTATTGGATTACACACATATATATATATATATATATATATATATAATATATATATATATATATATATATATATATATATATATATAATATATATATATATATATATATATATATATATATATATATATATATATATATATATATATACATATACACATACATATACACATATATACATACACATATATACATACATACATACATACATACATACATACATATATACCACACACACACACATATATACCACACATATATATATACATATATACATATAAATATATATACATATACATATATACATACATACATATACACATATACACATACATATATACCACACACACACACAGATATATACCACACACACATACACAGATGAAAAATGACAAAATGAGAAATGAAAGAAGCAAAATTTGAAATTAAACAACTCCTCTTTTTCGCTTTTTTCTCCAAAATGTGTAACATTTCGCTTTCTGGTGGTGTAAGCATTTGTGAACCAGCCAGTGAAAGTGTTAATATTAATCACATGATGTTGCGTAAGAAGATTAAAATTACGTAACGGTGTTATATTAGAGTTGTATAGAGAGTATGTATAGTTGAGAGTAGCAGGAATTAATCTTTGTATATACAACATTGCGAAAGGTTAGCATTCCGACCAAAATTGCAATGTTAGGGCTCAAATCACTAGAAATTTATTATAGATTATAACTTATTTATTTTGGGATTAAAATATAATTTTACATATATATTATGTGTAGAAATATGTTACTGAACAATTTTTGATACTAGAGCTGCGGGATACTTTGTAGCTAATTTTCTCACAAAGTTACAAACGAAATTGAAATACATTCCTGAACATTCCATAATTTTGCACACTAAAAATTTATGAAAATATAATATTGCAGAATCTGTATATTTACAAAAACTTCCAAGTGTGAAAGCAAAACTGTATATATTTGTTCTAACTGTAAAATACCGATATATAGAAAAAACACAAAATACATATGAAAAGGTTGCTAAAATTGCGCTTGAACTGTGTAAAAAACCTTGAATGATTTAAACTTCATTAAAGTTGCATGCATATAATTTTCTAAATACATATACTTTTTGAAATTGTAATGTTATTTTTTTAATCAAATGTTATTGTTGAATGTCACAAAAATACGTTTTCTTATCTTGTTAATACTAGTTTATTTTAATGTACATTTTTTGTATTTATTGACTTAAGAACTTTAGACACAATCTCCGTACAGTATTGGGAGCCACTTCTTTTTTCTAGTGAATTCCAAGATAACAATAGTCCCATTTATCTATTTGAATCTGAACATTCCCCTTCTCGGACTTAAAATTTTTCTAGAGAATGATAGAAGACAATAACGCCATCTATCTTCATGAATAACAATTATAATTTAATGTCTAAAGATGAATAAATATTAAAACGTATAAATACAGTGTTTTTTTTAATAGCAACATCGATTAATTTAATCGTTGTGCGTTTGATCTAGAACGGTATTTTAGGTATACCGAAACTACAGTAGTTCTAGTGTTAAGGGAAAAGGACAAATTATTTTAATGCCAATTTTCTGTATTTATTGACTTAACAACTTTAGACACAATCTCCATACAGTATTGGGAACTACGTCTTGAACTGTCTTTTTTCTAGTGAATCCTAAGATGACAATAGTGCCATCTATCGGCGTGAACCTGAACATTCCCCTTCTCGGACTTTTTTTAGAGAATGATAAAAGACAATAACGTCATCTATCTTCATGAACCTGAACAATTATAATTTAATGTCTAAAGTTGAATAAATGTTAAAACGTATAAATACAGTGTTTTTTTTTAATAGCAACATCGATTAATTTAATCGTTGTGCGTTTGATCTAGAACGGTATTTTAGGTATACCGAAACTACAGTAGTTCTAGTGTTAAGGGAAAAGGACAAAAATAGTAAAATATCATGCTACAACGGCAAGTAAAGTTGTGATTGGCAAGATAAAACTTAGTGTATGTAGGTGTATCTCTCTTTATCTTTTTTGAGTGATATATGTGTATATATATATATATATATATATATATATATATATATATATATATATATATATATATATATATATATGTGTGTGTGTATGTGTATTTATGTATGCATATATAAATATATCTGTCAGTTCTAAAAAAGGGGGGGGTCGGAAAATTAAGCGAAAATAAACAAAGGGAACTCTTTCGAAATATCAAAATAAATTAAGACCACGTTCGCGTAAGCTTTTGGGATCATCTGGTCAAGCGGAAGGATATTTGAAGAATTTTATGATTAAGCGAAGCGATAACTAACAATTGGAACGTAGACCTAGAGCTTTCAACACGCTCAAAGCTTACCTCAGTCACGAATAAATAAAAATGGAGCAAGTACATCTTTAAACAAAACTTTACTTTGAATAAAAATGTGATTTAATAAGAAAGACCGACTATTTCATTCGCCTTATCACTGAATACGACATATATATATATATATATATATATATATATATATATATATATATATATATATATATATATACTTACAGTTAAATTATTTACAGAACATATTTTCAAAATGAATGTGAAATCTAAATTTATTTCAAATTACCTTTCCTATAATAAGAATTTTTATCCGTCACTTACAAGCAAGTAATATTTTGCTTCCTGATGAAACTTGCCTCAAGTTTTTTAAAAGTGTATCGTGAGTAGCAGGACAACATAAGAAGAGTAAAATGCTTTTCTGAATAATAGATGTCTTTGGATGTTTCTAGTTAAAGAAGACAAGCTTGAGCGAAGTGTTCGTTTGTACACGAAAATAGAGGAATAGCGGTTAAATCAAAGTGGTATTAAAAAAGTAAGAAAACAAAAGCATGCTAAATAAAATTTCCACATAAGAGAACAAATTAAATTAATGTAGTAAAAGTGATACTTTTAAAAATTACAATATGTGACAGAACATTATGCATTATTGGGAATTTACTTAAACTTTATTGAGTTATCCCGAAGGATTTTTATTTTTCCGTAATTAAATATCTTTAGCAACGTTTCAGTGTAGATATAGATATAAACTGATAGTTAAATTGTTTACAGAACATGCTTTAAAAATTAATTTATATATCTAATTCATTTTACCTTTGATTTAATAAGAATTTTTATACGTCAAAGCAAATAATATTTTGATACTTTCATACTTTAAATTCTTTTAAATATGTATCGTAAGTAGCAATGCAAAAGTAGCAATTTTTAAAAGAATAGAGGTGTACGGATGTTTATTTTTAAAGAAAACAAGTTTGAGTGAAATTTTAGTTTGTACACAAAAATAAAGACATAGGGTAACAACTATCAAAGTATTAACACATAGTGTGCGGGTAAATTTCGCAGCGGAATGAGGAATTTTCACTTTTTCTTATTATAATTTTAAAAATAGAATACAAAAAGTAAGCTATAGTACCAATTTTACTTTCATTTGGGGGACTAATTAGTGATTTCCAATGGGTTTTACAGCGGACTCTCTCAAAAACGATACTTTTCCTCCGCCGAGTTTGAGACGTCATCGTTCACGAAAACACCGACCGACTATGTTGTTTACATGTTAAAAGGGGACTTTTAAATTTGTTTCTGTATAAAGTATTGCATATAATAGAAATTTTTTTACTATGTCTGGGATTAAAAATTCTTATTATAAATATTGTATTGTGCCACTCTGTAAAAATACTAAATGCAATGAGAAGATGTATTTCAGCTTTCCCAAAGATCCACATAAGCTTAAAATCTGGACAAATGCGATGAAAAGGGATGAGAAATTAAACGCCAAATTATTATATAAATCATCTCTACGTGTTTGTGAAGACCGTTTTTTGGTAAGTAAATACTTGCTTTTATTTAAATATTACTAGTTTAGTACAATTAAAATATATAAAAATACATATATACCTTTAAAATGACTGTTGATTAACCAGTGCTATTTAACTTCTATAACTGCTAATTTTCGAGTATTATCACAGAGTTCAATAAATATCTGATAAAGCATATAAATATCGTAAAATATATAAATATCTAAAGCGTATAATTATCTAATAAATAACTCGGGGAGAGGAAGATTATGTATTTTCAAGGTATTATAAATATATTTTTCAGAGATGCATACTTTCTTAAGTGTATCAATTCACAGTGATATTTTTCGAATAAATTGGTGACTAATTTAAAAAAAATATATAATATTTTTAAAATATCTAATAATGGTCTTTCTTTAAAAATTTAATTTAATTTCAGAAACTTTATACATTTTTTAATTTAACATTAATATTAAAGGCAATAAAATTGTATTGCTATTTAAAAAAAGTATAAATAATTAAGTAAAGCCTTTTAAAGATTTTAAATTTATTTTCATCAAATCTATAATGCTTAAAAACTGGTTTGGTGTTGGAGCGCTACGGTCTACTTTTTGCAACACGAGGGTACAGGTCCCGATCTCACAATAAATACATCCTCTAATTTTTATTTTACTATATTACAACTGTCTCTATTTATAAAAACGATGCTACTACAAATGTGCGTATATGATATATGTATATTTATTTGACTTGTCTATGTCTACAAACAGAAGAACTGTGATTAGCATGAATAAAATATTAATACATGTTAAGTAAAATTGGATAAATATATAAATGTTTTTACATACCTTTGGGTTTTAATTCCCCATATTTCTGCTTCCATATAATCCGAATTTTCTCCCAAGAACGAACGCATTGACATCATGTCAATTTTGGGAGGTTGTCCAACAGTCTTTTGATAAATCCAGGTAGAAGATACATTTGTAACAAATTGAGATAATTAAGCTATCGAGATCGATAAAATAAAATTTGATAGCTAGAAAATTCCAAGAACTTGCAAACATGATATCGGAAAATAGGTCGCGCTTACAAGCAATAAGAAAATATTGAACATTGTGAACTATGAAGTCACAACCAATCAAGGAGCGTTTTGATGTCAAGTGATTTTCGCTTAACTTTAAAATTAATTATTAAAATGACGGACCCAGTTTTTTTACATTTTTGGAAACATTTTTGGAATCTACGAGTATGAAATTATCAGAAAAATACTAAGTTGTTCAAATCCCCCACATATGCAAATTCCTCATTCTACCGGGAGCGGATGTTTTGAGCGTAAATTTAGTTATTAAGTTAAATATCAATAGATCGAAAATTATTTAAATTTTTAGACAATGTTTCATATTTTATATTTAAATATATAAACAAATATATAAATAGACAAATAAATAAATATATATATAAATACAAATATATATAATATATAAATATACATATATATAATATCATTTTCGTAAGGTTAAATAAAATGTTAATTTTAAATCTAAATTGATTTTTTTAATCAACCTTCCAGTTATGCTGTTCCGCATCGACTGATGTAAAAACTAGTTTTTATTTGTCTAAATTTTTCCAGAATCTATGTAGTAGTCAAGAACATTCTTCTTCGTTTTCCTGTATATACCGTTATTTTTGTACCACAAACAAACCATGTTGTTACACTAACCCGTACTAGTATGTGTCTCTTGCTCAAGTATCAATCGTCAGAAAACGCAATAGTACGTGTCCAGCATACAATGTGTTAAAAATAATTAAAACGGAAGAATGCTAAATAAAATTTCCACATAGAGGAACAAATTAATTTAATCTTTATTAAAATTAACACATTTAAAACTTAACAGTATGTGATAAAACTTGATGCCTTATTAAGCATTACATTTACATCATTGAGTTTCTATGAAAGATTTTTATTTTTCCATAATTAAATTTCTGTAGTAATTTACGGAAGTAAAATAAATGAAACTTTGGAAATAATAAACTTAAAGCATTATTCTTTATTGAAATTAATTTATTTGAGAGTACGTGTTAATTTATTTCTTAGTAATATTTATTAACTGAAATACATTAAAAGTAAGACATAACGAATTAAAACTATTAAAAAATGTTCATAACTTCCTATTTGAACAAAATATAATCTTCAGTAAAAGATTAAATTAGAAAATATTTTCAGCTAAATATTCTAAATGTGTCAGAAATTTTTAAAATGCAGCGTGTAAAAAGATTGCTACAGAACAACTTTAAAACGTGCTTAACGATTTGAAAAATCCAGGGTAAAATGTGTCTGCTGTAAATCTAAGAAAAGAAGTTAGGGAGAAACTTTTCTCTTTCGTTCAGAAATAAATGCAATAAAATTAGTCGAAAGTGGTATTTAAAGGAAAAAAACGTATGAACATCTTTTGTAATGAAAATTTACATTACAGACGAAATTAAATTACGTTATTCTGTATAAAGTAATATTTGTGCTAAGCAATATTTTTAAAGTCGACAAAATTTGCAAAACTTGTCATAATATTCATTCTTACTTATTATATTTATATGGTAATTTGTTTAAAAATCTCCCTTAGTTTAGCTAATAGTCATGATTAAATCTATCTAGTATTAATCAAGGTAGTATGTTGAATTTTTCTTGGGGAAACAAAACGAAAGACATGCAGAAATTTTAAATTTTTAAACCACATTAATTTGCATAACATTGCAATTTTTTCCTCTTTAGAAATGCTACATCATTAGTCTATGTTAAATTAAAAGTGCTAATGCATGTGTAAATATTTAATTATATACGAAATTGTTAATAATATAGAAAAGTAACTTGAAAAGTAAAAATTATGTTAAGAAATTAAACTGAATTGATAAATTATACTGTTAAAATTAATCTTAGGAAATTTTCAAAATTGGAATAAGTATAAAAGTTTATGTTTGATAGCTTAATTATACATGTATTTATGAACGAATGTTTAGTGTAATCTCAATGAATACAATTTTTGTTCCATGTGTATTCCATTTGTTTCAAATTATGGAAATGCAATTTGTAAGTAAAATTGCATATTATCGTGCTTATATATACTTTGACAAAGTAATAAGTCACTTCTCAGGTGACAAAATATATTAGAATATAGTAAGCTTTAATTTTGTCATTGGTTATTAGGACAGGAACAGTTGGGTTTTTGTTAATATATACATCAATATGATTGCTAAGTAAAAGGACTATAAAATGTGAAATACATTCAATTTTTACAAAATTACTTACATATGCTATATTTCATTTTTTTAGTATTACGTCATTTAGTATTTTTAAGCGCTCAAAAAATTTACTTTAAAAATTAAAAAGAGAAAACAATTTTTTATATTCTTATTTCTATAATTTTTTTAATTATTAATTGATTTGCTGAAGTAAATCATAAAACTGATATTATTACATTTGTATTATTTCGTATGTATTTGATCTTAGTGTTCAGCCACTAATTTGTAAAAAACCACATATGTGATCTTCAATATCTTTATACATAAAAATCTTCTGTCCGTGTGTTTGTAATAAAACTCCTTCTAAACAGCTGGACTTATTTTGATGGAATTTTTAGTATGTAGTTAAGATGATTCGAGAATGGCTTAGATTCACAATTTGACCCGATAAAAATGCTTTTTTTATTAAAAATCCAGAATTTCCAGCTTATTCAGATTATTATAATGCCGTTTGAAACCCTTCACTGCCATCGTGTCTGTTGTTCAGATGTCAGCACATAGGGCTTTAGTACGAGAAATCCTAGGATAAAATCCCCGTACAGGTGATGTAGGAATTTTAATTTAATTACGTCAGTGATGACTGTAAGCCTGGTGGAATCAAAGTACTTTTAGAATAAAATAATGTTTTCCTTACTTTTCCCTCAAAACGGTCCAATTTATAATGTATTTAAAACCATTTTATAATTTTTGGATTTATAGCGTTAAAACAGGAAAACGTCTGTCTTGTAGTTTAGTAGCCTTATAAAAGACGTAGTTTTACGTACGGTAAGAGTAGTTTTTTAAATGGCATTCAAAGTTAAAAGTTTCACAATTTAACACAAGGAAAAACAAAGGCAATGGTTTGGTTGGTTTGGAGTGCTACGGTCTACTTTTTGCAACACCAGGGCTAATGAGACTGGGACCTACAGCTTAAAGCCAATTCCGAACGGCTAAGAACATCCATGCCATATTGAGATTTGAACCCACGAACTCCGGTACCAAAGGCCAGCACCCTAAGCAATAGGCCATCGTTCGCCCGAAGAAAATGGAATAAAAATATTTAGTTTTTTTAAATATTTATTTAAAAATTAAAGTTTTTATCTTAAAAATATCTTTTCTGATTGACTAGAAGCAGCGCATTACGTAAATTATATTTATTAAAATCTTCTTAACTTCAATTCAAAATTTGTATTAAGTATTATACATAAAATTTTCAGCATTTGGGAATAAACTTACGTCCATTACATGTCTATCTCAGACTATTTAAATATTATTATTATTTTATGCCTTCTAAAAGTTCCATTTAATGAAAACATAAGTATTATTATTATCGCTTCCATAAATTTCATTACTGCCTAATATATCCTCTACTACAAGCTGACGTTAAGTATTTAAGCATACAATATATTACCGCTTGTAAGACAGTTCAGACATTTTTAATTAAAAGAACAGAAGCCTCTGAAATATAATATCAATGCTTGAGTTCTCTTTAGTTTATACCCACGAAACTTCTGCCAAAAGAAACGTGAAAAAAAGCAACGGGGAAAATTAATATTTTTTGTTAATAATGTAGGCAGAAAGAAATATATTAACTACAAATCATATTCTTAAAGTCCCATAAGGTAATATATTTTGAGATGTGTTCTGTAGCAATATGAAATGAAATTATTTTTTCTTGTTCGCAAACATAACTTTTATGAGGTCAGGGAATAAATTTATTGATATTATTCAAGCATATTAAGGAAACTGGGAACTTTACTTTTGAATAAAAGAAGATTAATACATTAATTATACAGGAAATGATGCCGAAATAGAGAAAGGTTTCCTTAAGGATAAATAATATTTATGTAGTTGCAGCTGCGTTTTAGTAGTTAGCGTACTAATAGAACAAATTTAATCATATGGTTGTAATTTTGAAAGAAAGCTTGAAGTAAAAACCAGTAATTTTGTATAAAGGGAACGTGTTGTACATAGTTTTACATTATTTTAATCTAGGAATATTCCATTTAACGTATATATAACATATAGAATATATAACAGATCCAAAGTAGTAACATATAAATAAGAATATTATTGTGTATAAGAATATTTTTAATTCAGAATATTTGATATAAGAAACATAACGAAGCAAAAGTTCAAAATACGTGATAAAAGTTGCAATCTTTCAATAGATAACAACTAATTCTCAAACATAACTCAATAAAGAATTCTAGTTTAAAGTCAACAAATTGTGATGCGTTGCAGGTCACATTTTATTATAAATTATAACCACTAAAGTAAGATGATTTGTTAAAAGAAGCATAACGAAGCATTTAGTTCAGAATATTTGATAAAAGAAGGATAATAAAATAAATATATTAGTTAAGAATATATGATAAAAGTTGTGATCTCGAAATAAATATCAAATGGTTCTCAAAAATAAATTAATAAAATATTTCAGTTTAAAGTCAATGAATTATGGTATTTTTCATTAAACATTTCAGTGTAAATTATAGCCACTAAACTAAGATATGATTTGATAAAAGAATGATGAAGTATTTAGCTCAGATGAAGCGTTTAGTTTTATATTGAGATGAGTTCTGTAGCAATATGAAATGAAATTATTTTTTCTTTTTCAGAAATATAACTTTTATGAGGTCAGGGAATAAATTTATTGATATTATTCAAGCATATTAAGGAAACTGGGAACTTTACTTTTGAATAAAAGAAGATTAATACATTAATTATACAGGAAATGATGCCGAAATAGAGAAAGGTTTCCTTGAGGATAAATAATATTTATGTAGTTGCAGCTGCGTTTTAGTAGTTAGCTTACTAATAGAACAAATTTAATCATATGGTTGTAATTTTGAAAGAAGGCTTGAAGTAAAAACCAGTAATTTTGTATAAAGGGAACGTGTTGTACATAGTTTTACATTATTTTAATCTAGGAATATTCCATTTAACGTATATATAACATATAGAATATATAACAGATCCAAAGTAGTAACATATAAATAAGAATATTATTGTGTATAAGAATATTTTTAATTCAGAATATTTGATATAAGAAACATAACGAAGCAAAAGTTCAAAATACGTGATAAAAGTTGCAATCTTTCAATAAATAACAACTAATTCTCAAACATAACTCAATAAAGAATTCTAGTTTAAAATCAACAAATTGTGATACATTGCAGTGCACATTTTATTATAAATTATAACCACTAAATTAAGATGATTTGATAAAAGAAGCATAACGAAGCATTTAGTTCAGAATATTTGATAAAAGAAGGATAATAAAAGATATTAGTTAAGAATATATGATAAAAGTTGTGATCTCGAAATAAATAACAAATGGTTCTCAAAAATAAATTAATAAAATATTTCAGTTTGAAGTCAATGAATTATGGTATTTTGCATTACACATTTCAGTGTAAATTATAGCCACTAAACTAAGATATAATTTGATAAAAGAATGATGATGAAGTATTTAGTTCAGATGAAGCGTTTAGTTATATATTGAGATGAGTTCTGTAGCAATATGAAATGAAATTATTTTTTCTTTTTCGCAAATATAACTTTTATGAAGTCAGGGAATATATATACAGGAAATGATGCCGAAATAGAGAAAGGTTTCCTTAAGGATAAATAATATTTATGTAGTTACAGCTGTGCTTTAGTTGTTAGCTTATTTAAAGAACAAATTTAATCCTATGGTTTTAATTTTGAAAGAAAGCTTGAAGTGAAAACCAGTAATTTGTGTAAATGGAATGTGTTGTACATATATTTACACTATTTTAATCTAGGAATATTACATTTAACGTATATGTAACACATAGAATATATAACAGATCTAAAATAGTAACATATAAATAAGAATATTTTTGTATATAAGAATACTGTTAATTCAGAATGTGATAAAATAAACATAAAGAAGCATTAAGTTCAATCCATTAAGTTATATAAGTTACTAAGATGTATAAGTTACTGTACTTACGGATTATGATTTCGCAGATCCGGAGTTCACATGACGGCCAAGAGCCTTACTACTTACTTAATTTTTTGGATCTTTCTCTTTAAAATTTTTCTTTTAAATTTTCCTTAAATTTTTTGGCTTATTGAATACACAAATATTCAAACTATATACTGTTGTCTATTCATACCTTACGTATTCTGAGTCTTGGACAACGCCCACTGACTCCAATATCGCAGTGTCATTGGACATCTTACTTGTAAGATAAAACTTTAAAATTCTTAAAATCTGGCTAAACACCAACTTTCGCACTCACTTCCAACATATACACAAATACGAGAAATTTGATTGAACGAATACCAGTATTTTCATTGGTCCTCTCGTGGCCATTTGGATCGCCTGGAAATGACAAAACTTTTCACCCCATCTCCCGTCGTCGCAGCAAACAACTGTTTCAAAACGTATGAAATCTTGTTAAAACATAATTATAAGCGATCAGTTTTAAATCTAGGGATCCTTAAATCGGCTCCTTAAATCTGGGGAGAAAATCAAGTCAAACTCGTATCTCTCTCATCTCACCTTCCGTCCGCAAATTTCCGGAAATAATTCCGGTTTGGTTGGTTTTGGTTTGGACATCTACGGTTTTATAAGATAAATATACCCAAATACGAGGGCTAATGAGACCGGGACCTACTGCTTAAAGCCGATTCCGAATGTCTTCGAACATCCATACCTCAATTGGATTTGAACTCACGAACTCCGGTAGGTTAGAATTCCTGTTTCGGAATCGGCTCTAAGCAGTAGGTCCCGGTCGTATTGCAAAAGTAGACTTTAGTGCTCCAAACTACATCCGAAACCTATCTCCGCAAATTTACGGACGGAAGGTGAGATAAGAGAGATACGGGTTTGACTTGAATTTAGCCCCTGACCTCATCTACCCTAATCTAATCTAATCAAGACTTGTGACTCAAAACCTTAATACATACTCTGGCACCCAAATCTATTTAAGTAAATAAATTTAAAAACCTAAACTTTATTGATGACTATTCAATTTTTAGACTCACAATCAGTGGGCAAATTGTGTAACAAAACTGTGTACCAATGTATCTACCCTTATCTACATTATTATAATAAGAGATAATAATGGATGTTGTAAGTTAATGAGTTTATCATAGGTAACAATGAAAACAGAAGAGATCGGACTCTCATGTATACTTATGACGACTATTCAATTTTTAGACTCACAATGAATTGGCAAATTGTATAATAAATTGTGTACCAATGTATCTACCCTTACCTACATTATATAAATAATTCGCACTCCGGTAGGTCTAATCAGCTCTTTTCTGGTTACATGTGTATTACATATGCTGAATGGTGATTTTCGGTTACTATTAAGTTTCTAATGCTGTTAAGTTCATAAAAAAACGTGTTAGCATGGATAAAATAAATAAAAGAAAGATATTTATAAGGTACATTGATTTGATTTATAATTGTAAGAAAAAAGCATAACCAATGGAAATAATTACTTTACATTTCTATAACAGAACAAAAAATTCAAAGGGAGACTGCTTCCATTTTTTTAAATATATATTTTTAAAAATTTATATTTCACATACGTAAAAAATTTCTTAAATTTATCGTAATTTTAATTTTTGGTATTCGATATATAATGATTTAAAATATCAATTTTACTTTTTCAACTTTTCAGTGTTAATTATTTTAATATTTAATGTATTATTAGTATAAATAATACATTAACAAATTTATGTCGCTGCAAATTATATATTTTCAAATAATAAATCCTTAATTTTATGATTTTACCATGAGTAATCAACACAATGCCAGTAATATATTTTCTCATACGAATTCAAAACGATTTTCAAAACGAATATTACGCTATTTTGTTTCGTTCAATTTCACGAACAATAACGACTTGTACAACTCAATATTTATATTTTTTCCTTATTTAAAAAAAATAAATTTTTATTTTTACGTATAAAGCGCATCGGAAGCGATATAAATATCTTTAGAAGTAGAATTCATTGAGCGTCTGTTATGCATTTTCTAAACAAAATATTTAGTTTCACTGAAATAGAGAAAGGAAATGTCATTACTTGAAAGATTGAATTTCTGAGTTTATAATAATGTATTTGATTAATCAAATTTCCTAGAAGCAAAGACAAGTAAAAAAGTTGAATTAAGCTCGCTTACAACAAGATAAAAAAAGAAACATATCTTTTATGTTTTAATTAAATGTGATACGATGTTTTTTACACTAAATATTAGAATCCGCTTTATTTTACTTCTTTGAACAAAGCGTTTTTCTTCTACAGCTCGTCAAGTAGTTAAAAGAATAGTACATACTAAAAGCTAAGAAATTCAACTAAGTAGAATATATGCTAGAACAAGCTTCAAAGCAAAGATATTAAATCAAAATACATGGCATCGTACACAATTATTCTCCTGGGAAAACTCATTTGGAAAATGTGCTGCTAACGTCTGATTTTTTTTTACTTCAATATGGGATACTAGCATTAATGAAAGCCTTATTTTCATACATGAATTAATAAATTTTACATATCATGATTACATATGTCTAGCATTTATATTAATTTCCAAATATCCCTTGGGTTTAGAATTACTGAATTTCTCAGTAAGTAAGCAATCAATGTTGCCTTTTATATTATATTTCATAAATACATATCCTTACTTTATAACAAAATCCCTTGATACCAGTTTCTAAAACCTAAATTAATAATGTATGTATAAATACATATATACACACACATACATACACACATGTATATAAGCTAAATATAATTTAGTAATATTACAAAGCTATAACACCTAGAATATCTATTTGTAAATTGTCCTTTTACCAATTCTCACTCTTTCGTATTTATTTTTCCAGCCGTATAATGACAGATTTGAAGGAGTGTTCGATTTAAATTCTTTTTACCAGTGTCCGAAAACTAATTCTAGAATACATGCAAGTTCTTTGTCCACTGGCCACATTTTTTTATCTGACTTATAAGATTAAAGCTCATTTTTGACTAACAATAAAGCTGGTTAAGCTTTTGTGATCTAATGGGAAAAAACCCCACGTGATTACTCGCTTTTGGACAAAATATGTAATAGAAAGGGGTTTTCGATATCATTCGATGAAAAGCGCTTGTCCTGTAAAGACTTCCACTTTTAGTATTAATAACCATCAAAGAAGTTCTACGCTTGACTTCGCTTCTTTTTAATGGAATCACAGCTGAAATTTACTTAGGTTCTCTCACATGCTCAGGCAATTCAAAATAATAGGGGTTAAAATTCTAAAATCACTTTGTATCGATTTTTTTAATTTAAAAAACAGACAAACACAAATACAATAGTTTTAATTCTCAAAATTTCTATTTTATTCCTTTGAAATAAATCTTCATAAATTAGATCAAAAATTTTCAAATTACTAATTTTTATAAAAATTACTTCTTGCACTAATATGATAGATCTAAGAAGATTAAAGAGTTGAACACACTTTCTATAACATTTAGAATAAATCTTAAATCTATGTTATTTTGACAATATTCATTCCTGTGGACTGGGACTACTTTTGTTATTTTCTTAAAAAATATTCTACAGATCTATTATATAATTAAATATTTTTATTGTTAGGTTTAAAAAGATTTTATTCACAGCGGAAAAACTTAAATTTACTATGGATTAATCACAGCGGAAAAACTTAAATTTACTATGGATTAATATTAATGAGAAATTCCAAAAGATAAAGTTTTATTTAAAATTTTGCTTAAGAAAATATAATTTGTAACCTAATGTTTTAAATAAACTAGAGTAAAATATTAAGGGTTTAGAAATATCTAAACTAAAATTTTGTTTCCAAATAACAATATTTAATAAAAGTTACTTTCAGGCAGTACATTTCGAAGCATGGATTGGAACAAAGAGCAACACCACGAGGATTGTAATTGGCTTTGATTTTCTTTTCCTTATTTCTTTTAGTTTCAATCCTTTAATTATCTGCTACAAAACTTAATATTCCTGTAGTAACATTTTAATAAAAAGTTAAGGGTTTAGAAAGGCCTAAAGTTAGATTTTGTTTCCAAATAACAATATTTAATAAAAATTACTTTGATGCAATATATATCGAAACATAGTTTGGGACAAAAAGCAACACCACGAGGATTGAAAGGGGCATCGTATTTCTTTTCCTTATTTTTTTTTAGTTTCCAACCTTTAATTTTCTGCTACAAACCTTAATATTCCTATAGTAATTTTTTAATAACATGTTTATAAGTAGATAAAATATAAAATATGGTCATTTATTTTAATACTATCATAGAAACTAAAATGTACGGAAATTCTTTAAAGTTATTGGTGCAACTGGATTCTATGGGCCGAGCCCTTCAATCCAGAGATTTCTAATAGTAAGCATAAAAATAACAACAAATGGGAAATAAACAGCTAAAAAAGTAAAGAGTAAATAGAAGGGTGTATTCGTGAGTCCAAACACAAAAAAAACTACAGAGTAGAAAGTTTAGGGATATGAAACACAAAATATTTTTGTGGCCATTGACATTGGCTCACTGCGACGACAGAAAATGGAGCGAGTAGTTTTCTATATTCGGGGGATTATCTTAATCTCGGGAGAACCAATGAAATTTCAAAAATTCAACCAATAGAAGTTTAGGGATTTAATATTAGACCAGTATAATTTCAGTGGATTTCAAAGTAGGAAATGAGTATGAAAACTTCATAAACTGGACAGAAAGTGATATCCTATTGTATTTAAAATCAGTTGTATCGGTGTAATACAGGTGGAAATCCATCTAATACAAGTAAAAACATACCAAACAGTACAGGTAGAAAGGCCATTTCGACTTTTTTATTCTACAGTTAAGTTAAATGCATTTTTTATTACCATATTACAAAATAATTTCCAGATTCTAAACTAAAGGGAAAGTAGTATGAAATTCAAAATACCCATAACGTTATTAACCCTTTATAATTAGAATTTTGTAAAATATTATCCCATAATATCCATTGAAAATACATAATTCTTGTGAGCTACCATTTCAAATAGTTAACCTATGAATATTTTGCTTTTATAAGAACTTAAAATTAAAAACACAACTAGCTATGACTCATGTATGTGATACCTGTGAAAATATATTACATGGAGTGGGTAGTTTAAAGATGTGAAACAGCAAATCAAAAATTGTAATTAAAGTAACTGACAGTGGCAAAGCAGGTAAGAGGGGCTTTTAAACAAGAGTGTGAGTTCAAAATTTGTTGAATTAACGCATATATATAGCTAAGCTTTAAGGAGAAGATTCTAAACCGATTAGGATTTGTGTTGTAAAGAATTGACACTATTCATCAAAGCTAAGCTCAATCAAGTGCCTGATAAATTTAAATCGAAATATTGTTTATGTATGCAAGGAAACTAAAGTAGTATGCTTTTAAGTTCTCCGATATTTTTGAAAAATTTTTACAAATTAATTTCTGCTTCAGGATGATTTCTAAATGAAATTTTTGATAGTGAGTACATAATAGTAGGGATGCAACGGTTATTCAGCCAACATACTGCATCCGGCATATCCAGCCACTATAACGGATAATTAGCAGTAGCCGAATATTACAATTATCTGTCAGTACATCCAGCCAAAAATTATACACCAAGAAATATGATAATTATAACCAAAAAAAAGGGAAAATGTTAAATATAAAACTATATGAAACAATGGGTATAAGTATTTTGAAGCATTATGTAAAAAAAATAAAGCTTTATGGGTAAAATAATATTATTCATACATTTCATTACAAAAAATTATAAATTCTTTTTTCAGTCTCAAATGTAAAATTGTGTTTTTACATCTGTGCACAAGAAAGACAAAACTTACTTTTTTAGAGGAGAGAAGAATAAAGATAATTTATTAAAAAAAAGTGGAAACACGTTCTGGAAATTTTTCATACACAAACATAAGAACCATTAAAGAAGAAAGGTAAAGAATTATTAAAAATGCTTTTATGCAAGTTTTACTTTTCTAATTAAATGTCGAATTGAGATATTGAATAATCAAATTTAAAGAAAAAGTTTGAAATAAATCATAGCACAAATAGTTGATTAATTAAAAATATAAAAGGTGAGAAAAATAATACAATTTGGTTGCAAAAATAAATTACATAGAGCTGATTTATTTAAAATAAATTTAAAAAGAAAAAGAGCAAAACATACGGAAAACCAGCAGGATATCCGGTTGAAACTATAGCCAGATATCCTGTATCCGTCCAAATTTATATCCGTTGCATTCCTACATATTAGTATTTAATTTTCAGTTTATATTAATTTTCACTTCCTGGGGACTACTTGAAAATGCTTTTAGTTACGAAATCTTATTGTACATTTTAGTCGTGTTTTCGAAGCTTTATAATAAGAATAAAAATATTTTTCTTATATTTTATTGTGATAGTTTTGAAAAAAATTATAAATTAGTCACAAAAATAAAATTTTTGAAAAATAAATAGTAAATTTCAATATTCTGCGATTTATTCAATAAAATTTTTAATAGTGAGTACATAATAGAAAATTTCGAAAAAGAATATTTGAAACGAGTTCTAGCTATTTTAAATCGTTGAATTTAATATGAATAATAATAGTACATAAATATAGTGAATCAATAGTATTAATTAATAAATTTTCATTTCACAGGTACTACTTGAAAACGCTTTTAATTACTAAATGCTATTCTACATTTTAGTCGTGTTTTCGAAACTTTATAATAATAATAAAAAATATTTTCTTTATATTTTAATGGTATAGTTTGAGAATATGCTTTCTGTGAGATTTCTAAATAAAATTTTTGATAGTGAATACCTAATAGTATTTTAATTTCATTTTATATAAATTTTCATTTCACAGGTACTACTTGAAAATGCTTTTAGTTACGAAATCTTATTGTACATTTTAGTCGTGTTTTCGAAGCTTTATAATAAGAATAAAAATATTTTTCTTATATTTTATTGTGATAGTTTTGAAAAAAATTATAAATTAATTTCTGCCTCACGATGATTTCTAAATAAAATTTTTGATAGTGAATACCTAATAGTATTTTAATTTCATTTTATATAAATTTTCATTTCACAGGTACTACTTGAAAACGCTTTTAATTACTAAATGCTATTCTACATTTTAGTCGTGTTTTCGAAACTTTATAATAATAATAAAAAATATTTTCTTTATATTTTAATGGTATAGTTCTGAAAAAGAATTTATGCTTCACTGTGATTTCTAAATAAATTTTGATAGTAAGTACATAATAATATTTCAATTTCAGTTTTTACCAATTTTCATTTTCTGGTTATTAATTTAGAATGCCTTTAGTTTCTAAATCCTATTTTACATTTTAGTCGTGTTTTCGAAGCTTTATAATATGAATATTTTCTTACATTTTCTTATGATAGTTTTGAAAAGTTTTATAAATTAATTTCTGCTTCAGAGGTATTTCTAAATTAAATGTTTGATATTTAGTGCATAATAGTATTTCAATTTCATTTTATATGAATTTTCATTTCCTGGGTACTACTTGAAAACGCTTTTAGTTACTAAATCCTATTCTACATTTTAGTCATGTATTCGAAGCTTTGTGATAACAACAAAAATATTTTCCTTATATTTTATTGTGATCCTTTTGAAAAATTTTATAAATTAATTTCTGCTTCACGCTTATTTCTAAATAAAAATTTTGATAGTGAGTATATAATAGTATTTAAATTTCAGTTTATTTCAATTTTCATATTCTGGGATCAACTTGAAAACGCTTTTGGTTACTAAATCCTATTCTACATTTCAGCAATGTTTTCGAAGTTTTATAATATGAATGCTTTCTTTAATTTTATTATGATAGTTTTGAAAATTTTTATCCTTTTATTTTAATTAATTTCTGATTCACGATGATTTCTAAATAAAATTTTTGATAGTGAATACCTAATGGTATTTCAATTTCATTTTATATCAATTTTCATTTCCTGGGTACTACTTGAATATACTTTTAGTTACTAAATCCTATTCTACATTTTAGTCATGTTTTCGAAGCTTTTTGATAACAATAAAATATTTTCCTTACATTTTATTGTGATAGTTTTGAAAAATTTTATAATTTAATTTCTGCCTCACGCTGATTTCTAAATAAAATTTTTTATAGTGAATACCTAATAGTATTTTAATTTCATTTTATGTCAAGTTTCATTTCCGAGGTACTACTTGAATACTCTTTTAGTTTCTAAATCCTATTCTACATTTAGCCCTGTTTTTTAAGCTTTATAATAACAACAAAAATATTTCCTTATATTTTATTGCGATAGTTTTGAAAAGTTATATATATTAATTCCTGCCTCACACGGATTTCTGAATAAATTTTATTTTAGTGAGTAAATAATAGTATTTCAATTTCAGTTTATATCATTTTTCATTTGTTGGGAATTATTTGAGTACGCCTTTAGTTTCTAAATCCTATTCTACAAGTTAGTCGTGTTTTCGAAGCTTTATAATAAAATTATTTTCTTTATATTTTAATCATATAGTTTTGAAAAAATGTAAATATCTGATTCAAGGTGATTATTAAATAAAATTTTAATAGTAAATACGTAATAATATTGTAATTTCAGTTTTTACCAATTTTCATTTTCTGGTTATTAATTTAGAACGCCTTTAGTTTCTAAATCCTATTTTACATTTTAGTCGTGTTTTCGAAGCATTATAATATGAATATTTTCTTACATTTTCTTATGATAGTTTTGAAAAGTTTTATAAATTAATTTCTGCTTCACGGTGACTTCTAAAATTTTTTACAGTGAATACCTAATAGTATTTCAATTTCATTTTATATCAATTTTCATTTCCAGGGTACTACTTGAAAACGCTTTTAGTTACTAAATCCTATTCTACATTTTAGTCATGTATTCGAAGCTTTGTGATAACAACAAAAATATTTTGCTTATATTTTTTGTGATAGTTTTGAAAAATTTTATAGATTAATTTCTGCTTCTTTGATAGTGAGTACATAATAGTATTTCAATTTCAATTTATATCAATTTTCATTTCCTGGGTATTATTTGAGAACGTCTTTAGTTTCCAGATCCTATTTTACATTTCAGTCGTGTTTTCGGAGCCTTATAATATGAATGTTTTCCTTACATTTTATTATGATAGTTTTGAACATTTTTGTAAATTAATTTCTGCTTCAGAGGTATTTCTAAATAAAATGTTTGATATTTAGTGCATAATAGTATTTCAATTTCATTTTATATCAATTTTCATTTCCCGGATACTACTTGAAAACGCTTTGAGTTACTAAATGCTATTCTACATTTTAGTCATGTTTTCGAAGCTTTATGATAACAAGAAAAATATTTTCCTTATATTTTATTGTGATAATTTTGAAAAATTTTATAAATTAATTTCTGCTTCACGCTTATTTCTAAATAAAAATTTTGATAGTGAGTATATAATAGTATTTAATTTTCAGTTTATTTCAATTTTCATATTCTGGGATCTACTTGAAAACGCTTTTGGTTACTAAATCCTATTCTACATTTCAGCAGTGTTTTCGAAGTTTTATAATATGAATGTTTTCTTTAATTTTATTATGAGAGTTTTGAAAATTTTTATAAATTAATTTCTGCTTCACGATGATTTCTAAATAAAATTTTTGATAGTGAATACCTAATAGTATTTCAATTTCATTTTATATTAATTTTCACTTCCTGGGTAGTACTTGAATATGCTTTTAGTTACTAAATCCTATTTTACATTTTAATCGTGTTTTCGAAGCTTTTTGATAACAACAAAATATTTTCCTTATATTTTATTGTGATAGTTTAGAAATATTTTATAATTTAATTTCTGCCTCACGCTGATTTCTAAATAATATTTTTGATAGTGAATACCTAATAGTATTTTAATTTTATTTTATGTCAATTTTCACTTCCGAGGTACTACTTGAATACTCTTTTAGTTTCTAAATCCTATTCTACATTTAACCCTATTTTTTAAGCTTTATAATAACAACAAAAATATTTCCTTATATTTTATTGAAATAGTTTTGAAAAATTATATAGATTAATTTGTGCCTCACACTGATTTCTGAATAAATTTTATTTTAATGAGTAAATAATACTATTTCAATTTCAGTTTATATCAATTTTCATTTATTAGGAATTATTTGAGTACGCCTTTAGCTTCTAAATCCTATTCTACAAGTTAGTCGTGTTTTCAAAGCTTTATAATAAAAATATTTTCTTTATATTTTAATCATATAGTTTTTGAAAAAATGTAAATTTTTGCTTCAAGGTGATTTTTAAATAAAATTTTGACATTAAGTACATAATAGTATTTCAATTTTAGTTTTTACCAATTTTTATTCTCTGGTTATTATTGGAGAACGCCTTTAGTTTCGAAATCTTATTCTACATTTTAGTCGTGATGTCGAAGCTTTATAATATGAATATTTTTTTACATTTTATTATGTTAGTTTTGAAAAATTTATAAATTAATTTCTGTTTCACGCTGATTTCTAAATATTGTTTTTGATAGTGAATATCTAATTGTATTTCAATTTCATTTTACATCAATTTTCATTTTCTGAGTACTACTTGAAAACGCTTTTAGTCACTAAATCATATTTTACATTTTAGTCATGTATTCCAAGCCTTAAAATAACAATAAAAATATTTTCTTTGCAATTTATTGTGATCGTTTTGAAAACTTTTATAGATTAACTTCTGCTTAACGCTTATTTCTATGTAAATTTTTGAATAGTGAGTACATAATAGTATTTCAATTTCATTTTATTTCAATTTTCATTTCCTGGGTACTACTTGAAAACGGTTTTAGTTACTAAATGCTATTCTACATGTCATGTTTTCGAAGCTTTAGAATAACAATACATACATTTTCTTTATATTTTATTGTGATAGTTTTGAAAATTTTTATAGATTAATAACTGCTTCACGCTGATTTCTAAATAAAATTTTTCATATTGAATACCTATTGGTATTTCAATTTCATTTTATATCAATTTTCATTTCCAGAGTACTACTAGAAAATGCCTTTAGTTTCTAAATCCTATTCTACATTTCAGTCGTATTTTCGAAGTTTTATAATATGAATGTTTTCCTTACATTTAATTATGATAGTTTGGAAATTTTTTATAAATTTATTTCTGCTTCACGTTGATTTCTAAATAAAAGTTTTCATAGTACATAATAGTATTTCAATTTCAGTTTATATCAATTTTCATTTCCTGGGTATTCTTTAAAGACATCTTTAGTTAATAAATCCTATTTAACACTTCAGTCGTGTTTTCGAAATTTTATAATATGAATGTTTTCCTTACATTTTATTATGATAGTTTTGAAACCTTTTATAAATTAATTTCTGCTTCACACTGATTTTTAAATTAAATGCTTGATAGTTAGTACATAATAGTATTTCAATTTTATTTTACATAAATTTTAATTTCCTGGGTACTACTTGGAAATGTTTTTAGTTACTAAATTCTATTCTACATTTTAGTCTTGTTTTCGAAGATTTATAATAACAATAAAAATATTTTCTTTATATTTTATTTTGATTTTTTTGAAAAATTTTATAGGTTAATTTCTGCCTCACACTGATTTCTGAATAAAAATTTTGATAGTGAATACCTAATAGTATTTCAATTTCATTTTATTTCAATTTTCATTTCCTGGGTACTACTTGAAAACGCTTTTAGTTACTAAGTGCTATTCTACATGTCATGTTTTCGAAGCTTTAGAATAACAATACATATATTTTCTTTATATTTTATTGTGATAGTTTTGAAATTTTTATAGATTAATAACTGCTTCACGCTGATTTCTAAATAAAATTTTTCATAGTGAATACCTATTGGTATTTCAGTTTTATTTTATATCAATTTTCATTTCCAGAGTACTACTAGAAAATGCCTTTAGTTTCTAAATCCTATTCTACATTTCAGTCGTGTTTTCGAAGTTTTATAATATGAATGTTTTCCTTACATTTAATTATGATAGTTTGGAAAATTTTTATAAATTTATTTCTGCTTCACCTTGATTTCTAAATAAAGTTTTTGATAGTGAGTACATAATAGTATTTCAATTTCAGTTTATACCAATTTTCATTTTCTGGGAATTCTTTGAAGATATCTTTAGTTAATAAATCCTATTTTACACTTCAGTCGTGTTTTCGAAATTTTATAATATGAATGTTTTCCTTACATTTTATTATGATAGTTTTGAAAATTTTTATAAATTAATTTCTGTTTCAAACATACCTCTATATAAAATTTTTGATAGTGAGTACATAATAGTATTTCAATTTAAGTTTGTATCAGTTTTCATTTCCTGGGTATTATTTGAGAACGTCTTTAATCTCTAAATCCTATTCTACATTTTAGTAGTGTTTTCTAGGCTTTATAATAATAAAAATATTTTCCTTATATTTTATTGTGATAGTTTTAAAACAATTTATGAAATAACATCTGTTTCGCTCTTATTTCTAAACAAAATTTTTGATAGTGAGTAGTACATAATAGTATTTCAGTTTTATATCAATTCAATTATATTCAAGTTTATATCAATATTCAATTTCTGGGTACTACTTGAGAACAACGCTTTTAGTTAATAAATCCTTGTCTATGAATTTAGTTCTGTTTTCAAAGCTTTATAATGACAACAAAAATGTTTTTACACACCATAGCGTCCTTTATTTAAATTAAGTGCATTGTCCTTTCGCTAAAAAACAAACAAGTAAAGTGTAGTGCTTTTCAGACCCGTGGTAATATATCTCCCTCCAAAAGAACACTTTTGGGAATAAAAATCTTCCATTTTCTTTTGATCATTTGAAAAAATAGCGTCTTCTCTCATTTGTCTGCACCAGAAGTGGCAACAAGAGAGAAAATATATATACCCTGTTGCTTTTGGAACAAGTGTTTATTGAAAGGAAACTTTTCACCATTTTTTCTTCATTTACGAAACATGAAAAACGAAAAGCGTTGAAACATTTTCTGTCGCATAAAGACATTTTTAATTATGCGTAATATCAAATAACGGTTCTTGTTGTTTATTTGCTGTCATGTTCGGAAATTTTGTTCTTTATATATATTTGTTAAGTTACGATATTTATTGAGTTATTTGTGAAAGAAAATTCAATAATAAAAGGTACTCTTTGTTAACTAATGAAAAAAATAAATTTAAAGAAGAAATGTATTTATTGTTTATATTTTACCGTTTGGTTGTAAATAAAGTATAATACACAATTATATATTTTATTTCATATTTTTTTTATATTTTAACGTTGTCAACAAGTTTTACGACTATAGATGCAAAGTTGTATATAATAATTTACTGTTAAAAATATTTTAAATATTCATTAAGGATTCCTGTGTAATGGCCTATATTTTTATAGATTAGGACCTTGTGCGTTAAAACAGTAAATAAGATATACAAACAACGCACAGGATATACAGCAAACAACTATTTCAAAATCTCGTTAAAGCCTAATTATGTGCGATCGGCTTTAAACATTTCATTAAATCTGGGGCCAAATTTAAGTCAAATGCGTATTTCTTTTATCTCACTTTCCGTCCACAAATTTGGGGATACAAGCAAGTTTCGAATTTGACTGGGTTTGGCTTGGAGCGCTACGATCGACTTTTGCAATATGAGGGCTAACGAGACGTACTGCTTAAAGTCGATTCCGAACGGTTACAATCATCCATGTCTTAATGGAATTCGAACCTACCGGAGTTCGTGAGTTCAAATTCCACTGAGACATGGATGTTCGTAGATGTCCGGAATCGACTTTAAGTAGTAAGTTAAGCAGGAGGTGAGCCTTGAATTTAGCCTCTGATCTAATCTAATCTAATCTAATCAGGACTTGTGATGCAAAAGCTTAATAAATACATTGTCATTTAAGCTTATTTAAGGAATTAAATTTAAACCTAAACATTATTGACGACTGTTCAATTTTTCGACACACAATCAGTGGGCAAATTATAAAACAAAATTGTGTACCAACGTATCAACCCTTATGTACATCATATTAATAAAAAATAATAATGGATGTTGTTAGTCAATGAGATTAGCATAGGTAACAGTGAAATCAGAAGAGATCGGACACACATGTATATTAATGATGACTATTCAATATTAGACTCACAATCAGTGGGCAATTGTATAAAAAAATGTGTACCAACGTATATATCCTTATCTATGTTATATTAATAAGAGATAATATTGGATTCTGTTAGTCAATGAGTTTACCATAGGTAACAGTGAAATCAAAAGAGACCGAATGAGACCGGACTCATATGTATATTAATGACTATCCTGTTTTTAGACGCCCATAGCATGTATACATATTACTCACGAGGTTAAATGGATCGTGAATATTACAAAGTATTTTTAAAAATTACTAATTTAAATTTATGGATTTATGGCTCACGTACCTCTTTCCACACAAAACAAAACGGCAGCACTGGTAAAGACACATCACACCGTGATTACTCTGTACACAGAGAAATCTACTTGAAGACTCGCCTCCGTTTGGGACTCAGCCTGCCTTATAAGGCCAGAAGAAACTGCTAACATTCCAGATTAGACCAGTAACCAGAACCGGAAGTTGTCAAATATGGACACATTTGGCGACATTTGGCGATATTTGGCGACCGAATTGGGGACATAAATAAGTTGCCAAAACTGTCGCCAATGAACTGATATCTCGCAAATTTGGAGAGATACTCATAGAGTCCCATGTTAAATACAAGGCTCACAAACAAATTCGAAAGAATATTCTTTTTCAATTTTAGTGTACTACTTTGTGAGCATTGTTATCAGCTTAAAGCTATTACTAATTTTAGTAGTGTTTCCAATTTGCAGTCAATGCATCACAGGACAAATAATCCATTATATTATAATAGCCTAAGTCGGTTTGTTTTCGATTTTATGACGCTGTTGGACCTAGAATGGATAGAGACATCCATATTAAATTCTTGATGAGTTAGGGTTAACAAAATTCAAAGCAAGTAAAGTTTATCTTTTCCTAAACTATAGATCAAATTCTAAAATAAATTGATATAAACATGCTTCATATCATAACAAATATACCGTGGTCTATAAAACTTTCGAAATCCACCCTTTCCCTCATTTCGAGCGTTTAATGCCATTATTTAAAGCCCTGTTTCATCGATTAAGATCAGGCGATTAAATATATCCCATAATAAATAGGTAAAAATAACATTTTTCTAGTATTATGACGTCATTTCATCTCATTGAATCATTTCTTATTTTAAATTATTTAAATATCGTCTGCATTATTTTCATCCGATTTATCACTGAACTTAGATATGGCATTAATAACTTTCTTTTGCATTTGGCTTAAATAATAGATTAGGTACATACGTGATAATTGTAAAATGAATCATCGATTATTTTTTGTTGTCAGATAATTCTCAGCCAAGAAACAAACAATTTTTTGCCTACCTCACAGTTACTCTAAAATTCTGGAAAATTCAATATTTTCCGGATCCCGTCATATGACGGGCTATATGCTAGTTTTTTAGATTGGAACATCTTGCTTCAAGCCATTTCTGAGAAAATACAAATTTCTATACCAACAGCAAAATCTAAACTCTCTAACTCCAGTAAAGCCGAACGCTGGCCGATTGGTTAGGGCGCTGATCGTCGGTACCAGTGTTCGTGGGTTCAAGTCCCACTATGGCATGGATGTTCGTAGCCGTTCGGAATCGGCTTTAAGCAGTAAGTCCCGGTCTCATTAGCCCTCGTGTGCAAAACAGTAGACCGTAGCGCTCCAAACCAAACCAAACCAAACCAAATCTAACTCCAGTAAAAAAATACAACTATAATTTTAACAGATATAAATTGATAACTCATAAAATCATAGCTAAAATATTAAATTTACTTTAAGAATAGAAGTTAAAGTAAGAATAGAATCCTTTTCCCCTACACATAATGTACTTTATTTAAATAAAGGGCACTATTCTTATCACCAAACAAAAATGTCGTGCTTCTCAAAACAATGGTAATATATTTCAAGGCTAAGGCAGCACTTTCGGGAATAAAATTTTTCTTTCAAACAGTTTTCTTTTAAAGGAAGAAGAACACCGTCTCGTCTCATTTGTCTGCACCAAAAGTGGCAGCAAGAAAGAAAAAATATATATACCCTGTTGCTATTGGAGAACAAGTGTTTATTGAGGGAAAAGTATCCACCTTTTCCTCCCCCCCTCCCACTTACGGAAAATGAAAAGTGTTGGAAAACTTTCTGTCGCATAAAGATGTTTTTAATTACAAGTAACGTCAAGTAACATTTCTTGCATTTTTTTCTGTCATGTTTGGAATATGTCTTGTGAAATATTGTTTTAGTTAACATATATAGTTATATGCAAGTCGGCGAAATTCACAGGAATATTTATTATGTGTACTTCCCAATAAGAAGAGCATAATTTAAACGTGAAATATATTTTTCACTTATTTTTCTAGCTTTTGAGTCTCAATGTTTATTGTGCAGTTATATAAATTACTTAATATTATTTTATATTTGATTATTTTTAACTATTCTAACGTGTAGGTAAAGTGAATGGTTTAGAAACTAATTTGCTATTCAGAATCTTAACACTTTGCAGTTTAAAGCTTGAGTTTCTTTCAGGTTTATTTAGATAAGAGCTAACCCCGAAGCTATGTGATTGTTAACTCTAAACTATAATATTAACCCCTTCCGGTATGATTTAATAATGAAAAACTGTGCATGAAATAACCATTTAATTTTTATTTAAAAAACTTGTTTCATTTTACAATTCTTACATATTCTTAATTAAAATCCACTTTTTACATAATGTTAAATAATATCAGAAACAGTAAAATTAAGAAAATATCAAAGCAAAACATTAATAAGGTATACAGATAATAGTCTTCAAGCTAGTGGTACTTTTCAAAACAAAGTGCAAAGGAATTCTTAATTGTTTACACCGCCAAGTAGTCTCACTTTTAATTTGATTCTTGTAACACACACGGCATTTCTTAGTAGGTTTTCTTTTATTCTGACTCATTAATTTGGCAATGACTTGTACCAAGAAATTCTAAGTAAACAATATGCAATAGTGGCTTGTGATTTTCACAAGTGATAAAAGTGTTGACAAATTCAGTACACTAGAAATTTTAAACTAAATTAATTATCATATTTAACAGTAACTTTAATCGCATGACGAGTGTAGCTCGTCATTGTGCGGTATGGAATGAAAAACTAATGACGAGCTAGACTCGTCATTTTACCGGAAGGGGTTAACACAAACATATATGTTTTTGTCTGTTCAAATAATATTTTTTGATGAAAATTTTAAATTGTGTAAAAACATTATATAAAGGTATACAAAGCTCCTAAAAGACATAAACAGCCGTGTTAAAGCTTATGAAACTTCGTCTTCAATGCAAGAAAGATTACTTTCGTTTTACTATTGAAATCTTACAGATGAATCTATTTCACTGCTCTCATTTTGGAAGAATTATTTCTAACTTTACAGTTTCATGTGTAGTGGCTTTTCAGTCAAAGAGGAATTACATTAGTGACTTAGTTGCATTTAGTTTGCAGTCAATTTTCCGAAGGACGAGGATTGTTTTAGACTGGAACTTATTGTTTCAAGACAATTCTGAGAGAATAGGAACACCCATGCCAGCAGCAGAATCCAAACCTTCCTTCTCTGGAAAAGAAAGAAATTGATGCGATTTTCCTTTACCAGTAGTCTGTCCATGTCTATCTGTTATAGAGGTCGCAGATGGTTTTTGCCCTCATGTCGCAAGATCAAAAAGCAATATTTAGTTAATGATTGAAAACGATCTTCGGGAGCGATGGGCGAGCCGTCCGAAAGAAGTTCTCTTTATGCGAAGAATATATGAGAAAAGATAGAACAGGAGAACAAGAGGTGGAGGACAAAAGAACAAGACAACATGACGACAGAAGTTTTATTGTTCCTGTGATTATCTAATTTTTCACCAATGTTGCCTCGCTGAAGCAGAATGTTCCTGAATGATAAATATTTTCTGCTTTGGAGGTATTTGTAATCTTGATAACCTTTCCCTCCCTTTGAAAAAATTATTGTTGTTTAGTTAAAAATCTTTTTTAGTCTTTTTTAGAAATATAAGAACGCACTGAGATGTGAGCCTGCTTAGTTGAAGAGCTGAAATAAATGATTTGTAAGCTTTACAGCTCAGGCAAGCAATTTGAATTAACTTTTTAGAAAAAATGAATTTTTTTTCTACTATCCAAATATTTTTATCATAAATATCGGGGAAAATTCCTCATAAATATTAAGTGTTTTTAGATAAGTAACTTTTAAAGGTCTAACATCTGAATTTAAAGACTTTATTTGTCCGTAAAACTTTATGAGTTACTGAACAATTTTCCTCCTTTTCGTGTTATTTTTCAAAATTAAGCCTGAGTTAATCAAGTCTGGAAGATAATCAGGAAGTAAATTACAAGACATAAAATATACCTTGTAAATATTTAAAAAATGTTAAAAAGGACAAATATTTGATTAAGAAATTTCTTGAAATACAGTAAATTCCTTTTGGTTTTGATTGAATATTAAAAATTAATTATGCAATCCAACTGCAATTTTTTTAAATATTATTCATTAGCTTTGAGTGAGATTAAATTTTACACTCTCGTACAATATTTCTATTACAGAAATTATTTTGAATAAAATAATTGAAATCTTCAAAGTTTAATAATGCAGAAAGAAATATTTTTGCATAAATAATCCTGCAGTAAGTTTAATCTAAATGTGTCAGAATGTTGCTGATTTCATAACATTCATTTTAATTTTTAATGTTTCACAATATTTGTACATAAAGATAAATTGCTTTTTAATTCAATAATAAACATTTTTTTTAAAATTCATATCCACTTAGATATGTTAAGGGCTTTTATTTAAACATACAAAAAAGAATATTTTTCATTGCATAAAATACATTTTCCTTTTGAGTATTCGTATGTAAATTTTAATAGGTATATTAATTTTGAAAGTGCGTATTTTAGTGATAAGTAAAATATTTTTGTTACTAACTTAATTATCAAAATTGCTTTTTTTAGCATTCCTTATAGAGTAATTCACTTCAGATTGAAACAGATGTAAAATATATTTGTTTGAATAAATTTAAAAGCCAAATGTAGTTTCACTAAATGAGTATAAATAAAAGGCAAGATTTGTTTTCTTTTAAAATTACTCTAAGTACAAATTTTTCATTTGAGTTATATTTCAATATTAATGAGTACATATTAAAAAATATTAACTTTAATCATATGTATAGCACAATTTTTTTTCCACAAAAATGTTTGAATACCTCTAAAATGCCAAATAATTTACTTTTAAACAGCATTTCGGAACTAATAATATTTGATCAGATACTATTTTTATTTTCTGCATAAATATGCATCATTTGAATAAAGTTTTACCTTTCAGTCTGATAAAGAAAAAAATCTGTATAAATTGTCTACGTTGGGAGTATTGTACAAGCACTTAATACATTACTTTAGTTTTAAAATTTATGAAACATGTCATAAATTTACATCTTTTCTCAGCTCTATTGCATAGATAACCTTATCCGGAGCTTAAATAATGCATAAATATTTAAAGTTTATGAACAGCCTTTTGAAATGAGATTTAAAGGTGAATCAATTTCGGAAGAGATTTTATAGTGTTATGATGAAAAGTTATCCTGTTAAAATTTCACGAAGACATTTTAAAGAGAAGGATCAAGTTCATTCTCTACTACGTGAAATATTGTAATGCATTACTTTTAGAATTACTGTATATTTAAGGTAAAATTTATTGACCTTAATTCTGAACGGTAATTGAGCCTCGAAGAATACAGATTTGAAAATTTCAAATCAGCATGAATTAATTCACACGAAATTGATACCTCAAAACAAATGTGTACAACAGATACTTTAACCCTTTTGAAGATCGTGGGAAGATTACTTCCTACATCATCTTACAAAACTATCATATTCCTTCATATGATGAGATCAGTAAATTTTTAATTTTTCAATATTGTAAAGTATCCTATGAGGGTGGTAAAAAATGGTTTGATTTTTGGATGATAATTATCTGGTATACGCTCTAGAATTTGTTTATCTCCATACTCCTCAAATTTTCCCAATAATGTGAATGCAATTTAGAATTACATTAAATTCATTTAGAAAGATAATCCAAAGTTTTCTTAGCTAAGTGTAAATTATCGTTAAGTGTTTTCCATTTTTTTCCCACAGCAATTAAAGGAAGTAAAGGAATGAAACTATCATTTTCATTACACCCTGGAGGTAGGTGAATTTGTTGTTAATACCGGTGATAAAAATTTCATTGTAACAAAAATGTAATCGACGATTAAATTTAAAATTATCACATATATATCTAAAATATTATTTAAGCCAATAATAAAAGAAAAGTATTTACGTAATATCTAAATTCAGCTATGATACGTATGAAAATAATGCAGACGATATTGAAGTAGTTTAAAATAAGAAATGATTCAATGAGTTGGTTAAAGGAATGACGTCATAATGCTAGAAAAATATGTTATTTTTACCTATTTATTATTGGACAAATTGATAAATTTAATCGCCCTCTCTTAACCTGTGAAAATATTGCTTGAAATAATGGCATTAAATGCTAGAAAAAGGGGGAAGGGGTGTATTTTGAACGTTGTTCACCCTAACTCATCAAGAACCCAATATGGATGCCTCTATCCATTCCAGGTACAACCGCTTCATAATTTCGAAGATAGGGCTATTATTATATTTAGGCTATTATTATATAGAGGATACACCTGTGGGATGCTCAAAATATTAAACACATTATAATATACTGGCCTTGCTATTATAACGATGGGAAGTCTGATTCCCTCTTCAGTTTTGAGCTGTCATCTATTGTTTGATCAATTGAATATAATTAGCTCTTCAGTTTTGAAGGTTTGTAAACGTTGTGTGAGAAATAAATGGCCCACGAAAGGTGAAGCTGCACAAAATAAAATAATATCTAACACAGGATATTTTTTGTTGCATATAGTCTGGTCTGTCAATAGAACGGGGTGTTGTAAACCATGTTTGTACAAGGAAAATCGAAAACAAAAACATGTAGAATTTAAATACAGAGAAAACTGATGGTGGATATTGGTTTATCAATGAATGCTTTATGGGTTTAATTGCCGTAACTGCAAGAACCTTCGCGAAATGTATGCTCTGGGATAGAATCAAGTGGTTTGGTTTGGTTTGAAACATTCCGGTCTAATACTAGGGTTAATGAGACCAGAATGTAAACTAATTCTGAACGGCTATGGATATCCATGCTACAGTGGGAATCGAACCCACAAATTCCAGTACAGAAGATCACCGTCCTAACCACTAGGTCATCGTTCAGCCAAGTGTTTCAGATGACGAAAATTTGTATCATTGTCATAGTAAGCACACGCTGCAGTTAGCTATCTGTTTCAGTTAGAATTGCAATGTACTTTCCTTACTGCAATACGCCCTCTCAGTATTTCTGCAAATTGTGTTATACGCAGTATATCTCGACATGTTGTTCATGCATAGTATTATATGTGTACGTTTTTTTCCACGAAGGGCAGAATCACTTCTTTATTGCGCACTGAAGGAAGTTGACTGAAGTTACGTGGGACCTTTTAATTAGCCTCCAGGTTTATCAAGTTACTTAATCCATTTATGATGCAATTATGGGCACAAACTTAAAATTTCCTGACGTGAATTGTAGTTGCTGCGAATGTCCTCAAAAGTATACCCGGTAATTTTGAGCACGTCTGAGAATGGTTCTTATTTTGTTGTACACTGCAAGAGCGTTAACAGCTGCCATATTTAGCTACTCTTGTAGTAGTTTGTTAAATAACTATTCATGCAGTTATTTGTCGTTCCAGCCTAAAACCAGCCTGTACGCAATTTCGCCATTTCGATCCTGTATGCGGCATAATGTTACATAGAAATATTTGTTCCTATTGATGTCTTCTATGAACTATTAGAGGTTTTTAGTCCATTTACAGAACATACTTTACGCATGTAAAACGTGCCAAATCTCTTACTACAGCCTTCCTCAAGCCCAATCTTATGACAACATGATCTGGACTTTTCTCATGAATTTTCTCATAGATGTGATGACGTAATATTCTGGAAGTGGATGGTTTTTTAGAGATATTAAAGCATGATTATGTGCTCAGAGATAGTGTGTCATAGACTTCTACAAATATTCCAAAAATTGAACATTTGAACTGACATTTTGGGTTCCAAACCGGCGAGTAAACCAGCGAATATTATTATTAATTAGATAGTAAGATAACAAGAAGGGACTTGGTGTGAGAAGCATCCAGAACATTTATTTTGGATTCATCCACAGTTTTAAGGGCAAGGATTATTATTATTGTTATTGTACATTCAAAGAGTAGCAACCCAAAACATCTTGATGATGTTAAGCTAAGGTTTTCTATGCTGATATCTACCATATAATTGAGCATATTTTTCTCTATTTTTTTCCATTATTTAGCCAAGAAATATATCTTATTATATTTTAGCATGGCCATGCTTAACAATACTTTTAATGCAAATTGATATAACTGAGCGTGAATTCTCCAAATTAAGAGATATTTGTGTCTTGAGTTATAAATTTTTGTAATTTATGTGGTTTTTAATTACTATAAAAACAAGAAATATCAATATAACTATTTATTAAAACTTTTCACGAATGTTTAATGCATAGTAATACAATTTTCTTCAAATGTCTAGTTGCAAACTTTAAGAAAAGCTGCATACAATCACATAACTAAAATAAAACCTTGTGAAAAAAACTACAAAAGTGAAATGAAGATTTAGATTAGGCCGACTGTTTTGCTAAGACAAGTGTTGAGGAGGATAATAAAGTGGACTGTAATTTTAAAACTTAACAAAAAACTTTAATTAAGAAAAATATGACAGGGTCATATAAGAGCAATGGGCTCTGACAATAAACACATATATCAGGGATATATAAGAGCAATGGGCTCTAAACAAGCAATCTCATGGGAGACACGGACTACGGTTCGACTTTCCTAGACGGGGTCCGAACGCTCACACTCCGGTTACAATACAAAAAAAAAAAAAAAAAAAAAAAAAAAAAAAAAAAAAGAAAAAAAAAAAAAAAGAGGAAAGGGACACGGTGGACACAACAATTGCGCTTAAAGTGTGGGGGGAATGTCTATATGTACAGAACAACAAGGTTAATGAGATCAGTGGACATCGATCGATATCAAATGTAAAATATAATACCCAGTATATTAAACATCTGAGAATTTTTCCATTAATGATTAAATTACAGCAGTACTAGTTATAGCATTCCTCAAGCCCAATCTTATAGAAACAGGATCTAGTTAGGTAAATGTAACAATAAGTTACATTCAATTCAAGTCCCCGTGTGTCTTCGAAGGTGACATGCCGGGGCAGGACCGGTTTGAAGGCAGAGCGACTTCGGACTTCTCCCAGCCAATAGAAGTGTCTTTGAGTTTTGGGGAATTTTGACCCTTTCCCCCCGCCTTGCTGGAGTGGACTATTCTTTTTTTTTTTTTGTCTCCGCGAGGGTCGGAATTTTTTTTGGACGGACAAGGTGGTTTGCAGAACGAGGAAGGTGAAAGGCTGGCATCCGTGGAGTGTGGATGAACCTCTTTGGAAGATAGATATTTTTGTATTTCCTTTTCAGGATTGACGCCGACTCGAGAGCAGTCTTCAGTCAACAAAATGATAAGTTGATTCATTTGTATTCCTTAGGCATTTATGCATTTATAAATTATTTAATCAAGACCTATTTTTCATGTGTTTCTTGAGTTTTATCTTCTTTCTCAAACACTGGGCCAACGTAACATTATTATTTTTACAGTAAACTATAAAAGACTCTGGTCTGGACCACAGTAGCTTAGTCGGCAAAGGCAACGATCTCGTACCTGGAGGATAGGTTAGGTGCCCGAGTCGGCCTAAGATCCACCGTGTTCGTAAAAGGTGACTAAGGCGCGTAAACTATGTTCAAAGTCACAATGTCCTCGAAGATCTCAATACCTCTGGGGTTGCTAGGCCAAGCCTATGTTTCTTCTGCTTGGTCCCTGCTTCTAAATTACGAGGACCCACTTGATCAAGAAGTCGTTTTTTCAACCTTGAGGTGCTCGTTAGAACGAAAGTCCGTTAATACGAATTGCGTATGGCTTAATCGTGCTTGGTTTGACCAAATGGGACCAGAAACAACAGGAACAGACTTTAGTCTTTCATAGTTTATCTAACATTGAGTTGAACACTTTTGCTATCACTAATTAGCGAAATATTTTCATCAAAAGCAAGGGCATAGCTATAAAATGCCCTTGTAAAGTTTAATTAATACCTTAAACATAGACATAGAAAAGCCTTAAACATATCACCTTGTAATGTTTAATTAAAAAAACCCTTAAATTAGCTACATAAAAACAAAATATACCAGTATTAAAACTTATGAAATAAAAGTAAAACTCTATGTAAATAACACTGACCATTATATAATGATATTCTTAATAATTTCTCAAGTAATACGTTTTAATGATTAAATTACAACATTTTTTTTTCGATAAAGTGCTTCCCGGGAAAAGCTATTTTTGAGAAATTAATTCAACCAATATCTTTAGTATTTTATTTGTCTGTATTAAGCTCCAAACTAATTACGGCTTGCATATTGCAACGTATGTGTACTTAATTAATTTATAGTTGGTTTAATCTTTTAAAACATTTTCAGCGTATTATATTTCAGTCGATCATAAAAAAATTATTTAGAATGTGAATCACCAATTAATTAAACCTCTTTTAAAACGTGATAAAACGCTGCATTAAAGACGTTCCAAGAAAAGACTAATTACCCGATAAGTTTCGAAACAAAATGTAAAAAGTAATTTTCTTGAAATCAAGCTTTGCAGTATACCCTGTTTTCGGAAAAATGTTTGCCTTTAAAAAGTTAATGTGACAGAATTTAGTTACGCTCTATTAGTGCGCTCCTACAGTTATATTTAATTGGACTACAAATTTTTATTTCTTGCGTAATTACATTAAATTACTTTAAACATTTCAGGAGTTTTCCTTTGATATAGTTTTAAAATGATTTAAATAATCATTGTGATAACTGATTCAAAATCAGATTAGTTCATAATTAATATTGCTTTTTCATATTTTTATTGAGTATTCGAAGGAAAATATCTAACACTGACTGTACATTTTAAGCCAGATTAATATATCGTTCCATTTAAAATACTTCGTTTACGAACTTAATTTTAAGTTTTTTAATCCCAAAATAAAATGCTTAAAAATTTTTTCAAGATTAAAATCTCTGAAATTTTATTTTTAAAGATAAAAATATTTAATTTACAATTTTATTTGAAATCAAATTCTACCTTTGCCATTTTGTTTTAGTACACAATTTAATATGACTGCAGGCCATCAGTTTACATGATTTACTTGTTCGCTTTTATTTTGTCAATTCTGCCTTTACATAGTGTTGTTTCACTACTATATTCTTCCCCTTCACAAAGATTCCGCTCTCTTTTTGTTAATTAACGCTTTAACCCCTTCCCTGTTTCGCCCTTACGCCATTTGGGCACAGCTTTCGGGCCTTTACTGATTTGCCCGTACGGCATACGGGCAATCTGATTTCTATTTCACTTGCACTGTTTCGGCCGTATTTTTTCCAATTTTAGTAACAAATTATTCGTATAGTTAGTAAATGATAGTTTGCAGTTTATTGTATTTTCTACTCTGATTTGTTGAAAAACGCGGGTTTTTTCGTATGTTTTGTATCAGAAGTCAAAATGTTATGTTTCAGTGTATAGCTTTCTGGTTATATTATACTAACCACCTGGTTATTTTATTGATGAAATTAAAATTAAAATGAAGAAATTGATGAAATTAAAATTAAAATGATGAAAATTAAAATGAAGAAAAAAATTCAATAAAAAAATGTGACATTTTTTGACCAAATTCTGGAATAAAATGAAACTGTCAAAGGGTTAAGGTGAAAGTACAACTTAGCTCGAATACACACGATACAACCTTTTTAGTGGCTGGTCGAGGAATCAGTCAAGGAAGACAATTTTTTAAAAAATAATTGTGATAATCCTTCGGATCCGCCTCCTAGATTTGCTTTCACTCGAATTCCAAAAATTAACTTGGATATCGATGAGACTAAAGGCAAACTTCAGTTCTATGATGCTTTCATAGAAAGAAAAAAAGATATAAAATATTAAATAACATAAAATATAAAAAATGTTAACTTTAATAACATATCTTTACTTAAAAATGTAAAATGAACAAAAAAAATGCAATAAAAAATGTGACATTTTTTTGACCGAATTTTGGAAAAAAAATGAAACTGTCAAAGAGTTAATTTCAAATTCAAAATTCATATTCATTCTCTCTCTCCTTCTCTATGTGTGACGTTAATTTTACATTTAAAGTTCCATTCTAGTACAGAGGTTTTACGTTCTCGCAATTTTTCATCCATTAAAATTACAGCTGCTGAAATAGCATGCCCAGATCAAAAATTAATGTTTGCCTAAAATCCTGCAAATATTTTCCATGGCATTTTGAGACCAGCTCGTCTGTATCTCATGGGCATTAAGATACCCACGAGGAGTCAAATTCCTTATTCGAGTACGAAGAGAGGTATATTTATTTTGAAAAATTCTTTTCTACTTGTAAACAAAAACAAACTAGAAAACAGATCTTTTCTCTCTTATATATACTCAATGCACCAGAGAATACTGAATTGTCGACATTTAATTGAAAATGTCACAGGCAACAACACTATTTTCTGAAAGTCATTTTTCTTTATTCCAAAGCCATACGTCGGGCAGAGCCAAAGAGAAAACACAATTTATTTCTAACAATAATACTGATATCTTGATACACAGAACAGATAAGGCTGCAGAGTGTATTTCAGAGAGATCCGTAAAATATCATTTCCAAATCTCGGATAATCTCTGACTCTGGTCTTATATCTCGTTTTCTTTCCCTCAAGATTATGTCAAAAACTAAATGTGTCATATTTTCACAAATATCACTTAAAGGATTTATTTATTTTTTTTAAAATTTATAGCTCATAATGTACTTTTTAAAAAGTTCTTTGTATATTTAATATAAGGAAGTAAAAATTACAAAAATTGATAATTGGGGTATTTATTATACATTATTAAGACAATGATAAAGTGATAAATTTACACGTGAAAATGATTTTAATGGGGAATACGTGTCAGATATAAAATATTAGAGATACACAAGTATTTTATGCCACTATATTTCAGCGTATTTTGTACCAATCTTAGGCTTTAAAAACTTAATACAATTAATAAAATCTCCCCCTTTTTCAGAGTATGATAAAAATTAAATATTTTTATGAAAAAATATTTTTTGGTTTTAAATATACATAATGATTCCATACCAGTACGAAAAGCTAGCAGAAGGCTAAGTGTTGTGACTTCCAACGAAGCAATCTAATAATTTCATCTCAATAGATGGCGCTGTGTGCGCGTTTTAGAAGTTGAGATAATGTACGTGTATATTGTTCTGTTGTCAGTCCTTTGTTACGTTGTTGAACTGTTACGTGGAATAAAAAACTTAGAAAACGAAAACGTGGCTCGCACTGGATTATTCCAAACTTATAGCCTAATACCCCGATTCATAACACTAAGGAAGTTCAAAAGCAATTCGGAATCTCGTAAAAATGCAGGGTTGGAAATGCTTTCATCTCGCAGTAGAGAACGTTTCACGGTGTTGGAAAAGTCAGGAAGTTTTAAAAATAGACGTTTTGTAAAAGGTGCAAAGAATTGTTGAAGATTTTTAAATGCTTTTCAGCATCTATTAACACAGTTTCTTTTACCTTTGTAACTATCATTCCTATCATGAGCTACTCATTGATATAACTACTTTGTCAGGTCCATTCTGGAAGATACTTCCTTCATGTATAATTGTGTTAAAAGAAACTTGTTCTTTACATACTGGAACCAAAATTATCTTTCTCAAATATGCCGCATCATTTTAGCATTCGTTAGCTTTTAAAATTTTTTTTGAGAGCTCGAACGTCTTTTTTATTTATCAGTACACTGCTTTATTTTCCTCATTACCGCAAACGACTAGCTCAAGTTATTTTTAATTTTTCACAGTCGAATGCAATCGAGAATTGAAAATAACAACGTGAAAGAAAAAAGTTTTTTTAATAGTTTACATGGGATTGTAAGTTATAACACTTACTTATTCAAGTATAAAATATATATTTTTTTTCTACTTATCACTTACGATTTATCTCTTCCTTGTGAGCCGCTTTCCAACAGCTTATTCATATTCATATTCTGATTCAGTCATTTTTTAATATATATTTTACTAAAATATGTAAAATAAAATATAATTGTTAACTATTTTATTACTGAGTTCTGGCTGTAAAGACATCCTTGACTCAAGTTTTCACTTTATATACTTTATTCTTGAGATATGAAATATAAGGGATTCATACTTGATACCTAAGCATCAAGGGATGACACATCCTACTGTCAATTGGTAGATTGTCTACCAATTGAACAATTTACTCTTACGACAATAATAATAATATTTTAAAAATTAGAAATCATACCAATTGAATAAATATCCACTATACTCAAGTTTTGATTATTTTTCTATTATTGTAATTTTCTTGGCAAGACAAAGTTCTAAATTGTGTTTTTTATATTAATTTGTTTTTCTTCCTTTTTCAAAAAAATTTTTCATTAAGAGGTTAATGGCTAATCTTTAGAGAAAACTGTTGCTCCCTAGGGTAAAATTTTCGAAAAACTACAGCCCCCTACAAATCAGAATTTTTGAATAAGTTTATTATAATGTAAAATTAAAAGTAAACAAAACATTTCTAGAATGATTTATGAGAGATATACAGAATATACATGAAAAACCATAAAGAAAAACAGTAAGGAATGAAAGTTTTAGATATATTACGTTACCCTGTATCGAGCTGCTGTGTGGCTACCTCTTGCTTATAAAACCTATGCTGTTTTACATGATTTTGATTCAAAAATTTCATTTTATTCAGTGAACTGTCTCGAGACAAATAGTATTTCAATGTCTAATCCTTAGACAGGGCTGTTTCCCACAAGGGTTAAGGTTTTGGAAATGTGTGCCCACTATAAGTCAGAATTTGCGAATTCGTTTATTATAATGTAGAATTAAAAGTAGGCAAACATTTCTACAATGCCTTATAATGAGAGACATACAGAATATACATGAAAAACTAACAAAAACAGTAAGGAGTGACGTTTCAGATATCCTATGTCAGTCCGTGTCGAGCTCCGGCTAGGCTACCTCTGGCGCATGAAACCCATGCGTTTAATCGATGCTAAAATAAGAATCATAACTGGGGTCATATTTCAAGTCTACTGAAAAAGAATACAGCTTAAAATGAACTAATCGGAGCAATAACCCCTAGAAGCCAGGGCCTACGGTGCCAAGTTCCGTTTCCAGGACCAAGGGTTGGGAAGCTTGTGTTCCGGTTAGGTGGTCAAGCTTACGCAGATCCCCCAGTGTTTAATTTCCAATCATGCTTGGTCCTCAGTTTGTCTACCTACTGAAGGTATGAAAGGATGAGTTAACCTTGCCCAGCCCAGGGATGGAACCCCTGTGTTGCGGATTCTAAGCGATACTTCAGAGCCACTGAGCTTATATAAATAAAGCTTAGTGTCAAATAGTTTTTCACACCTATAAACTTCTTTAAATGTATATTATTTTATTACA
>CM063498.1:18379560-18399560 GCA_032207245.1 Pardosa pseudoannulata | reverse complement strand
TAAAAATAAAAATGCTAATACTACTTTCGGAATATAAAGTTACTTTTTTTAAATAGATTAAATACTTCTATAATGATTTAAATATTTTTTTAATCGATAACGCTGTTAATAATATCAAATAAAATTGTCCTCTAAGAATTTAATAAAAAATTGATACATTTAAATTCAAAATGGAACAAAAATATGCCAAATTTAAAGTGATAAAATAAGTAAAATAAACGTGGTCAAAAGATCTTAAAAGTAATATAATTAATCTTAAAACATATTTTAATATTAATTATATTTCTTAAAAGCTTACAATTACTTTAGCATTTAATCAAAATAAAAACATACCAAATTTCTTCAAAATATGTTCCCAAAAAATAATTTAGATTAAAAAGCGCTTCCTCCCTCCATCTCCATCTTTTTTTCTCCCTCTCTCTTCCTCTCAAAATTCTCTATCTTTCTCTATCTCTCTCTATCGCTCTCTATCCCCCTCTATCTCTCTCTATCCCTCTCTATCTCACTCTCAATCTCTATCTATCTATCCCTCTCCCTCACTCCCTCTCTATCTATCTATCTATCGCTCTATCTCTTCTCTCTATCTCTCTATCTCTCTAATATCCTATTAAAAAATGCAACTAAATGTACTCACAGACTGCATTTTGTTTGCTTTCGTATTTATCAGTTAATAATATCTAATTATACTAAATTTCTACATAATTTCTTTTCAATTGGTAGTAATACTCTCTAAAGAGACACAGTAATCAGGTATTGAAATTATGCCTTATTACAGATACTTTCGGATTATTTTAATTGGCATTAATGAAATTTTTTAGAAAGATATCTTTTTAAAATGACTTAATATCTTGCAAATTAATCTCTTTTTAAATAAAAAATGTGGGAGATGTATTCATTCCAAATTAATACTAAATGATAACAACATCTTTTCCCCAGACACAAAACTGGAGGGAAAGAAAAAATTTAATTTTTTTTTTCAGTGAAGTCTTTTTTATTTATAAAAAAAATGTTTAGTTAACATAATGTTATTTATTCGACGGCTGCCCTAGAAATTTGACCGTTTTCGTGTATGCACGCTCTGCCGGCCTGATCACCGCGACCCAGGATATGGAACCTATTTACTCACTTTGTAATTTTCAATGCCGAATTCAACAAAGTACTATTAAATGTATGTAATATGTATATTGAATGAAAAGGTTAAATGTTAAACAGTTCAGAATATGCTTGAAGAATTTACGAAAATCTCATAAAGATGTTTTATATTTCCAAGTAAAAATTGCTCGTAAATTTTCAATTCTCATTACTGTATAGATAGAAAGCTTTTTTTTATAAATATACAACTACAAGACACTGGGATTTATTAGCATTTTACCATACAACCTGGTGATTTTTTGCCCTTTTTAATATGGAAGCACCATATGGGTAGGAATACATCCTTCTTATGAGGAAACGACACAAAAATACAATCAAACTTTACACAGGAATCAAACCGAAACCTGGTGTAAGCACCCTACACCAACCACTATGCAATCCAAAACACTACATATTTAATATATCTGTACATAAAACTAGAAATGTATGGAATCTGCCTTTTCTAATCAACAAAGCATTAAAACTAGTAAAAACACGTGATGTAAAAATGATTTTCACTAGAACAGATACGAAATATTTCTGTAAACATAGACTTAAGTATTAAACCAGGGCTTTTAAAAACGGGAAATCTGAAAAGAAAAAAACTTTAAAGGCATGATATTTTTTAGTAAAGGCTGTACTTGTTTTTAAATTTATTTATTTTCTTTCAACCGAAAGAAAGTAATTCACGATCCGAATCGTTGTGGTTAAAGCAATTTAAGAGTGGCTGCCACAAGAGCAATAATCATACCACGAAGCAAAGAAACTTTTCAAATATGTCAGTAATCCCAATTTTCTGCAAGAATACCCACGGGATTTTTCTTTTTCAAGACACTCGAAAAAAAGAGAAGAAATGGTTCTTCAGTCGAAAATCTTTACTCGGAAAATAAACACTTTTAATGAAATATAAAAAATGTAAAATTAAAATACCGAAAAAAACTAAGTACAGATTATATAACGATAAGGGGCTGCTCTGCTTTCCCAAATTATTCGACTTCAGAATATAGGAAAGAAATTAAACCTGTATAACAAAATGAATTACAATCTTTGTTAATACCGCATCTGTAAGAATATCAAAAATATTTATAGAAAATTGATAATAGGGAAAATGTTAAGAGTAGTGTGCTTCATGTTTATTTTTTGATGTAATTGTCGCTTTCCAGGTAAATAAAATATTTAATACCTATTTTTAGTTTATTTCGCTCTCCCAAGACACATGTCCGAGGTTCGATCCCCGAGCTGGGCAAGGTTGACTCAGCCCTTTCATCCCTTCATGGGTAGAGATAGATTGAGGAACAAGCATTTGGTAACTAAACACTGCTGGTTCCGCGTAAGATTGACCACCTAACCGGAACTTCGCACCCCAGGGCCTTTGGTCACGCAAACGGAGATTGGCACCGTAAGCCTTGGCCCCCTAGGGGCTGTTGCGCATTTTAAATAAATAATATATGTTATATATATTTTTATATTATTATAATAGATATATGTATATATGTGTTTTTATCCTACTGTTAATTGCATCCTTTTCTATATATTGTTTATAGTTATATATACGATGTATATATATATATATATATATATACACACATACACTAACATATATATACATATATACACACACACATATATACACACACATACATATATATATATATATATATATATATATATATTATATATATACATACATACACACACATATATATATATATATATACATATATACATATATATATATACATACATACATATATATACATACATACACACATATATACAGAGATGATAGCTATAGATATAGGTATGTGTAAATACTTCTATATATATATATGCATACATATGTAATATCAAAATTATTACACTTTAATATCTATTAAAAATTCTCCTCTTTCCCATTCTTATTCTTTAAAATCTATTTTCCCAGCCACAAAATGTCTTACAGAAGTGTCCTCAACTTAAAGTTCGTCCAATTCATTTTCGAAAGATTTCTCTGCAACAGATGCACATTTTCTGTTCCCTCATGGCATTTTCCAGCTATCGGTGGCAAATTGCTTAGTTTTTCCCATCCATTCTAAGTTACTTTTAATTTTAAATACGCTGAGTAAGTTTTCGTTTTCTCTGGGAAAGATTTTAATCTCTGCGTTTCGCTCTGGGGTCCAATACTGTTCCAGCACGTGTTTTGATATTCATTCCCTCATCTGTCTTTGACTGTTAAGCATGTTTTTTTAGCAGCTTCTTAAAGTTCGACTTGGATTTGTGCCATTTTCTTTTAATGTGGCTCTACTGCATATTACTTCAATAGTCTAGCTGTATAGGCATCTCCTTGACAAGCAAGCCAGGGCAATTAAATATAATAGGGACTTAATTCGATGGGACTGGTGGCGCATTAATTTTCACCGTGTTACAATATATAACATTTTGCTAAACAGTAAAAATTTGTTTTATTTTTAGCGTTAAGTCTGGAGATTTGAGCATGCGAATAAAAAAAAGGAGAAAAAATGAAAGAAATAAATATTAAATTTTTTTGCTTATTTAATTCTGTAGATAACAAGAGCAAATGTAGTTATTTCTCCCGTAATCTTGAAATTTTCAAAAGGAATTGTATCTGTTAATTTCATTCCTATGAATTATTCGTCGTAACAAATTTAATTAATAGTTTATAGTATAATCTTCATGGTTGAAAACACTACAAATTTTGAAATGTTATGACTTAAAAGGATGAATTACAATTTTAAACAATATATATTCATATTTTACCATTGATGCACTATATTATCTTAACATTATTTTATGCTCCATGAAATAATGAATAAATATGTAGCCCATATAACCATAAATAGATATGAAATTGATATTTCAGGTTTTACCACATATGTCAACTAAATGGTAACATAATAATCTTACTTACATGACCCTTAAAATTTCAGGAAACGTTTTCTAGTTAATAATTTTAAGCATACAGTAAAACATACCGATATGTAATTGAAATATGGATAAGATAATTCAGGTCTTCCACAAGTTTTAAGCAGTATTTTTAATCAACACAATACAGTGATATATGTATTCGAAATATGGATTAGGTATTTGAGGTTTTCCCCTGAGTATCAATGCCGAACGATAGCCTAATATTTAGGCCGCTTACATTCGGTACCGGATTTCGTGGGTTCGAATCCCACTGTTGCAGCATAGATAATCGTAGCCTTTCGGAATCGACTTTAAACAGTAGGTCCCAGTCGTATTAGACCTCATGTTTCAAAAAGCACACCGTAGTGCTCCAAAACCATAACCAAATCCCCATGTATCAACTAAATGGGGTAAACGTTATTTTTTATTTAAATGGCAGTTCTTTGAAATGTTTTTCATTTAATATTTTTATCTATAAAATGTGTAATAAATATTTCAAGTTTTTCAACTGTATCAAGAGAAGGGAATAAAGAAAATTATTCTTCAGAATGATAGTAATTTGAGCCCATGACCCTATTATAATTCATCCTAAATATCCGAAAAACTTTTCTCTAAATTGCAATTAATACATAATTTTCAATAGTGAAATAAGTATTGTTGAAAAGGCGTTATAAACAGTGGTATTTAAATATCTTAAATCAGTGCAAACTAATACTCAAATTTAAAAACTTATTTAAATTTTCAATGGCACAATAAAGGAAACGATTAAAACTTTATGAAATTTTCAATTACAAAGACCTTGGAATACACATGTATATAAAATTAATATCTACAATCTCCTTTCATTATAGCTCAAAATTAATTGAGAAATCTACTCTGAAAGATTTATATACGATAATCTGTGAATTAATGCAGAATGTTTCATAAACAGTATGGCTTTGAGGCCTACCAAAAATAATTGCATCACAAATTTTAATGAGAACAACACCTTGTTATTCCCTAAATATCTAATGGGTCGTACATTTAATTCTTGTAGGTTTAAACGTTAGGGCTTCCAGTTTAAACGGGATGATTGTAAAGTCAGTTCATGATTGCACTGGTTTACTGTGATTGATGATCTTGATTATAAAGGATTTATACAGGTGTCTGTATTCTATGGACTTTATAAAGTCTAATACTACGTTATGTAAAACACAAAAGGCTTATTCTTAAATAAACTGGTAAAATTTTCCATTTTGTTTAGCCATTAAATCAAATATGCTTTATTTTTCCCCATATACTAGTGTTTCCATGATACTAATTATGGTAACATGTGTATACATATATTCATTCTCTCTCTCTTACACACACACGAGTAGATACACTCATATATATCAATATATATATATACTCAAATTTATACACTCACGAGCCAAAATATTATGACTACCTGTCAATAACGAGTTGGACCACCTTTGGAGTGCAATACAACTTCAACCCACCTTGGCATGGATGCCACAAGTCCTTGGTAGATGGCCAGAGACAGATTGTACCAGATGTTTAAGCAACGGTTACGCAAATACGAGATATTGCGAATTGGTGGTCTTTGAACTCTGAGCTGCCGTCCCATGACATCAAAAATGTGTTCTATAGGATTGAGATTCGGTGAGTAAGGCGGACAGGACATTAAACTGGAATTCAGCATCCTGTTCCTGGAACCACTCCAATACAATTTTAGCCTTGTGGCACAGGGCGTTGTCCTGTTGGCACATTCCATTTCCAGCTGAGGCCATGTAAGGGTGCAACTGGTCCGCAATGATGTTCAGATACCCTGTAGCATTCATGGTCTTCTCTACTACAACTCCGAGACGCCCAAAAGAACGCCCCCTAAAGCATAATACCGCCACCATCGGCTTGTGTATGACCTACTGTACATTGAATGAGCAACTGTTCTCCTGGAAGACGGCGTATCCTGACACGGCATCAACGTGATGCATGATAAAAAGTGATTCATCTGAACAAGCAACTCTCTCCCTCTGATCTATGGACCAGTCACGATGTTCCGGGCACAGCGTAAGTGCAGTTGGTGATGTCGCTTTATCAGCTAAAGCACACGAGTGGGACGTTTGTTGCGTAGCCCCATATCCATCAGTGTCATCTGAACAGTGTACTCCGATACTATTATATTTGGCCCTGCATTGTAATGGGTTGTCAGCAGAGCCACTGTCTGGTTCAGGTTTTGCTTCACCATGCGACACAGTCTCCGACGACCTTTTTCTTTGATTGTGTTTGGATGTCCAACACCTTGTCGTCTACTGATGGTTTCCCTGTCATTCATCCACTTTGCATAAGTACAAATAACTGTAGATCGCGAGCAACCTACGAGTTGTGCAGTTTCGGAAATACTTGTTCCTACCCTTCGAGCGATTACAATCTGCCCTCCATCAAATCGCTTAGATCCGCAACCTTTCCCATACACACAGAAGTAAGTGAAAGAATGATTCTTCAGACTATCCAACAGCAGTTAAATACCACTTCCACCTGGTCACGTGCCTTCCACGTCATCCAGGCGAGTTCATTGCAAAATGAAGGGGTGGTCATAACGTTTTGGCTCTTAAGTCTATATACATACATATATAAATACATATATACACACGAAAATTATTGTATATTTATATGTAATATCAAAATTATTACTCGTAAAATAGTTATACAAAATTATCTTTTTTCCACTTCTTACATTTTAGTATCTGATTTACTGGGTATAGAATGTTGGATAACGGAGTGTTTTCTTATTTCAATTATTTTCACCCATCTCTCCAATCTAACAGTGGAATAAATGTTAAATTACTATCCACTTTTTCAGTTCTCTTAAATAGCCAAGATTTGCACATGCCTCACAAAATTGTTGATCCATACGAATTATCATGAGAACAAAATCACATGACTCGCTTGCTTTGGGGCTGATACCGGCACAACACACATATATATGTATACGTGTGTGTATGTGCATCTATATACACAGAGAGAGGGGGAGAAGAAGATAGGGGGGAAAGATAGTGTTTAATATACAGAGATATACATATATAAGACTTCATATATTTCCAATAGAATGTTTTTTAAAGTACTTATTTAAATAGACTTGTCTATTATCGCTGAAAAAAATTAAGTAAACATAAAATTTATGTAAATATGAACGAAAGACATTAATATGTTAAGCCTAAGTTTAAGAATTGGAATAAAACTTCGTGTTAAAATATTTTTGTAAAAAAAAATATAATTGTAGATTTCACTGAATTGGTTATAAGAATACTAAGAAAATTTATTTGGTTTGTTTTAAACTTTTATGATATATAATGAAAATATCTGCATTATTGTTAAAGTAGCAGACTTTCCCGACATAACATTTTATCATTATGGTATCCGTGACTTTGAATTCCTTATGATTTTCTTCGAGATTATTCTTAAACTTCTCTGCATTAAAAAAACAAATTTTGGAAGGAAAACTTTTTTTAACAATAATTTTTGCTCTTTATGCTAAAAAAAACTGAAGGTGTTTTAGGCATATTTGAGTTAGTGTGGGGCATAAATATGTCGAAATGTAAGTTGATATAATTTATTTCAACGTATGAAATAAATAATATTAATGCTTTATGTGATACGCCTATAAATTTTTTAAATAAAGTGCAGACATATATTACGGCTTATGTTGCTTTATAAAGTTGAAGCAACTCAAAGAAAAATAAGAAAAAAATGGGTTAAAGAAAAATGAGAGCTCTAATCTTATATTTTGAAGTATACAATTCTTAACTATATTCTAATAATAACCAGAAGCAGTGAAGTTATAAACAATATATAGGCTATAAAAATTAACAAGTAAACAATTTTTGATTTGAAATCAAAACATTTTCATTACAATGGATGCATTTCATAACATTCATCAAACATTATAATGCACTTATAACATCTAGCAATTTTACTATTTCCTAAGTTTTGATTATATATATTTGTCAGGTCTAAAAAAGGGGTAGTTGGAAATTACGTGAGTTATATAAGAGAGTTTAAAAAGTAAACTCTTTTATAATAATAAAATAAATGAAAAAGGTCCACGCTCGCGTAAGCTTTTTGGGTATTCTGGTCAGGTGGAAGCATTTTGGAAGATTTTATGAGTTTGGAAAAAGATAAAAGTCAGTTAGCGCTTGGACATGGAACTGTGAACACACGCTAAGCATGTTTTTCATGAATAAACGAAAATGGAGCTAGTTGTGCTTTAAATGAAACGATGATTTAATAAATTTACTATTATCAAGAAACACTGTTCTCCATTCGCCTTAACACCGGACCATGATATATATATATATATATATATATATATATATATATATATATATATATATATATATATATATATATATATATATATATATATATATATATATATATAAAATAAGTAATTGGTTAGACAAAAAATTATCACAATAATCCATGCTATTACTCACAGTGATGTAGTACATAGTCATAGGATATTATATTAATAAATATTAAAAAGAAGCATAGTACACTATATTAACATTATATAATATTATTATTATAAAATCATTTTAATCTATTTATAAGTTATATTATAAGGATCTTTAAATAATATAATGGGCTGTGTTTATTTTTAATATATATATATATATATATATATATATATATATATATATATATATATATATATATATATATATATATATATATATATATATATATATATATATATATATATATATATATATAATCCCATCTCATAAATTTGACGAATGATGGCCTAATGGCTAGGTGCTGGTACCGAAGATCTTGGGTTCGAATCTCACTGTAGTATGGATGTTTGTAGCAGTTCGGAACCGGCTTTAAGCAGCAGGTCCCTGTCCTATTGGCCCTCGTGCTGCAAAATAGTAGACCGTAGCGCAACCCCCTCTCTATCTCTTAAAAATTCGCTGGCTTTCTCAATGTAGATAATATTTCAATGATTCTAAATCTTTTCTAAATATTCTGTTGACAAGCTTAATTCATATACTTTAAATTATTTATTCATCAGTACGTTTACACGATTAAATAAAGAAACAAAGTAATGAGATAACTTTCTATATATTCAAATATATCTGACTGTCTTAGAAACCGAAGTAATATTTTACTAACCTCAAGTTAATTAGTACGGGGTATACGGGTTAAAGCGGATACCGAATGAATAAATCCATCCATCATGTTTCTGGAACATACAGAATTATATATTTTGATATACAGATGTCCTTTACACAAATCTATATGTAACAAGTTCCTAAATGAGCATTAAAAATTTCCTAACATGATAGTACAAACTATTTCCAATGCTTGTATACTTATTTATCTAATTTATCTCTACAAAAAATGTAGTTTAAACCCCAAATGGGTTCGCAAGATAAAATGTCAGAGTGACGAAAACTTAATTTATAAACATGAGTTTAAAGGGTCAAGGGATGAGAAATTTCGAAAAAAAAATTATCTTTTATTTTGAAAAACTACCGTGTGCGCTTCATTATCAAAAACATTTTTTAATAACATGATTATTTTATGCTGCTTTGAAATCTGTTTTTTAATATACATCCTTATTTTAAACTTTAAAAATATATTACAGTTAGATAATTTTTTTGTCCAATTAGCAATTTCGAAATATTGTAGGTTCATTATTTTTATGCATTTCTAATTGAAAGTTTTGGAGATTCTCTATTAATGAGTTTGTCATTAACCTGGTATGCATTTGAAAATCACAAAGTATTTTCCCAGAGGATTAGAGAGTGATAAAGTATTTAATATAGTAAAATGGTGAAGACAGATTTCAAAACAATGTATAATTTAAAAAAATTGTAATAGTGAAAATCGATAACCATTTTTGTTACTACATAAATTCTAAAGATTAAAAAAAATAAAGGCAAAGGTTAGAAGGCTTTGGATTAGAAAAAATATTGTTGTATGACTGTTGGATTTTAATGGTTTCATATTTTAATAAAAAATTTTTTCTAATAGATTTTTGTGTTAAGTCATTTATATATACATATATATATATATATATATATATATTTATATATATATATATATATATATATATATATATATATATATATGTATATATACATATATATACACATATACACACAAATATATATATACATATACACATATACACAAATATATATATACATATATATATATACACACTCATTTATATATATATATATATATATATATATATATATATATATATATATATAACCTCCTTTTAACAATATTCTTAAAGATTGAAAATTCAAATTCAACGTCAGCTATCCCATCAAAAAACTATCATATTATTCTTCAATTATTCATTCCCAAATAGTTATTAGATACGAATTTTTCACCTTTAATATTTATTAAATCAAAAAATTGTTAAATTATTTTAAATATTCAACATCAAATATTGCTTTAAGTTTTAATTTACCGTGCTGCAAGAGACAAAGATATTCATCAAAACTTAATTTTCTTTCACTATTAGCTGTCTTACTTGAGTAAATTTCTAAAACAAAACTTTTTTCATATGTGAACCGTATTAAAAAGTAAATAATGATTTGAGGAAAATATTTATATTTGTTTTAAATTCAGTAACTAAAGTCACATCAAGATCTCCCTGATAAATAAAATCCTGAATCAAAAAAAGTTTAAAAAGTATGCAGCACACATAATCAGTGCTCAATTAAAATACTAAGCTTAATTTTGCAGAAATAAACCTCCATTAATTATGTTGTAACTACGTTACATTATTTACATTTTAAGTAGAAAACTTTTGTGCTAAAAGAGAAAAAAAATAATTAAAATAAGTATCTAATATTTACTATTATCTGGCAACTTTCCGAAATAACCTTTCACTTTTAATGACATTTCCACTTTAACGGTTATAAAATCAAAATATTATGAAAGCTAAAATTACTTTAAATCATCAACTTCAAATATTTCTCCGAGTTTTAATTTATCATGCTGCAAAAGACAGAGATATTTGATATTAAAACTTGATTTTTTTTTCACTAATAACAGATTACTATAGAAAATAACTAATACAAACTATTTTCGCATGTATATTGTGTACCAAAGAAAAAAAAATAATTTATGGTAAAATATTTTGTAACGTTATCTCTACCGTTCTCATCTACTGCTCCACGTATTAGTTTCAACCTTGCCAATTGTGGCACTTATCCTCCAACTTTTAAGAAATCAGCAGCTTAAAACTTAACAACGCTTTGTTTCCATTGTAAGGCCATAACGACAGCTGTAACTGACAAGTACCAACATTCTCCTGAGACACTCCGCTTTTCTTACTAATCTGTCTCATCATTTCTTCTTATTTCAATTATCCCAACAGTCGTGGACACACCTCAACGAAACTTAGAGAGGTAAAGGAAAGAATACAATTAATCCACTCATAACCATTGATTAATTAGTCATCTGTTCACACACACACAAAATTATATCATGTAACTGATCTGACTTCCTAACAATTTATTTTTGTTTCTTTGTACTTAAATGCAATATCTAAGGTCACAACAAGATCTACATGATATATCGTGATCATGAATCAAACAAAGCTTAAGAATATGCAGCATATATACTTAGTGATGAATTAAAATACTAATCCTTGTTTTGCAGAAATAAGTAAGTCTCTAATTTTGTACTAATGATGTTACAGTATTTACACTAAGTAGAAACATACATTGAAAGAGCAAAAAATCATTAAAAGATGTATCTCTAATATTGACTGTAGTCTAACCAATTTTCGGAAATCCCCATTCCCTTTTGATGATTTTTCCAGCTTTAACGTTTATTAAATCAAAACATTATTCAATGCTAAAATTACTTTAAATCCTCAACGTCAAATATTGCTCCAAGTTTTAATTTATCATGCTACAAGAAACAGAAATATTAGTCAAAAGTTGATTTTCTTTCACTAATATGCGATTACTAAAAGAAATTACTAACACAAATTATTTTCACATGTATATTGTTTACCAAAGAAAAAAGTCATTTACGGTAAAATATTTTGTAACGTTATCTCTACCGTTCTCATCTACTGCTCCACGTATTAGTTTCAACCTTGCCAATTGTGGCACTTATCCTCCAACTTTTAAGAAATCAGCAGCTTAAAACTTAACAACGCTTTGTTTCCATTGTAAGGCCATAACGACAGCTGTAACTGACAAGTACCAACATTCTCCTGAGATACACCGCTTTTCTTGCTAATCTGTCTCATCATTTCTTTTTATTTCAATTTTCCCAATAGTCCTGAACACACCTCAACGAAACTTAGAGAAGTAAAGGTAAGAAAAAAAATAATCCATAAATAACCACTGGTTAATTATCTATTCACACGCACACAACTAGATCATGTAACTAATCTGAACTCCTTACAATTTATTTTTGTTTCTTTGTTCTTAAATTAAATATCTAAGGTCACAACAAGATCTACATGATATAAAGTGATCATGAATCAAACAAAGCTTAAGAATATGCAGCATATATACTTAGTGATGAATTAAAATACTAATCCTTGTTTTGCAGAAATAAGTAAGTCTCTAATTCTGTCGTAACTATGTTACAGTATTTACATTTTAAGTAGAAACATACATTGAAAGAGCAAAAAATCATTACAAGAAGTATCTCTAATATTGACTGTAGTCTAACCAACTTTCGAAAATCCCCATTCCCTCTTGATGATTTTTCCAGCTTTAACGTTTATAAAATCAAAACATTATTCAATGCTAAAATTACTTTAAATCATCAACGTCAAATATTTCTCCAAGTTTTAATTTATCATGCTACAAGAAACAGAGATATTTGATTTTAAAACTTTATTTTTTTCACTAATCTCAGATTATAGAACAAATTACTAAAATAAATTATTTTCACATGTATATTGTTTACCAAAGAAAAAAGGCACATTTACGGTAAAATATTTTGTAACGTTATTTCTACCATTCTCTTCTACAGCTCCATGTATTAGTTTAATCCTTGCCAGTTGTTGCATTAATACTTCAATTTTTCAAGAATACAGCAGTTTAAAACTTAACAAAGCTGTATTTTCCTTGTGAGGCCATAACGACAGCTGTAACTGACAAGTACCAACATTCGTCTGAGATACACCGCTTTTCTTACTAATCTGTCTCATCATTTCTTTTTATTTCAATTATCCCAACAGTCGTGGACACACCTCAACGAAACTTAGAGAGGTAAAGGAAAGAATACAATTAATCCATTTGTTAACTACCACAAGATAACCCCTTGTTAATTAATCATCTGTTCGCACGGAAACAACTAGATCATGTAACTGATCTGATATCCCCACAATTTATTTTTCTTTCTTTATTTAAATTTAATATTTAAGGTCACAACAAAATCTACATGATAAAAAGGATCATGAATAAAAAAACGTTTAAAAAATATGCAGAATGTATACTCAGGGCTGAATTAAAACACTAATCCTTGTTTTGGAGAAATATTTAAGTCTTCAATAATTCTGTAGTAACCATGATACAATAATTACATTCTAAGTAGGAATATACATTGAAATAGTCATAAATCAGTAAAAGAAGTAATCTCTAATATTGACTGTAGTCTAAGCAAATTTTGAAAGCAACAATTCACTTTTGATGACTTTTCCAGCTTTAACGTTTATTAAATTAAAACATTATTCATTTCTAAAATTACTTTAAATCACCAACACCAAATATTGCTAAGTTTTAATTTATCATGTTACAAGAAACATAGAAATTCTTCAAAACTTTATTTTCTTTCCCTGATATCAGATTACTAGAGGAAATTACTAAAACAGTATTGTTTGCCAAAGTAAAAAAAAATCATTTAATGTAGAATATTTATTTTAAATTTGATACCTAAGGGTCAAACGATGGCCAAATCATTAAGCCCTTCTCATCGGTACCGGAGTTCGTTGTTTCAAATTCCGCTGATGGCATGGATGTCCGAATCTATTCAGAATAAAGTTAAGCTGTAGGTACCGGTCTCATTAGCCTTCGTGTAGCAAAACAACAGGCCGTAGCGTTCGAAACCAAACCAAATTATTATTTAACGTCACAACAAGATCTCTCTGATAAAAAGAGATAAAAAAGAGTAAGATATGTACAACAGACTCAGTTCTGTATCAAAATACCAAGCCTTGTTTTTTAGAAAATAAATTAAGTCTCCAAATGCTCTCTAGTAGTTATATGTTACCGTATTTACATTCCAAGTAGAGACATACATTGCTGAAAGAAAAAAAAATCGTAAAAAGAAGTATCTCTAATATTGACTGTAGTCTGGCCAACTTTCGGAAACTACCATCCACAAAATCAACTCGATTCAGATATGGACCATTTAACTAACTGGATAATGTAAATCAAACGGACATTATTGCGTTATCTGAAGCTTTTGGTTTCGAGATTAAGTAAAATAAAATACCGACATTAAGTACTACTGTTTGCTAACTTTTCCTGAGTTCGTAGTTCACATAAATCTTCTGACTTTATTGTGAATTATTTTTACTAAGATTTCCAATTTGGAGTTAGAGATAAAGATATATTAGAAATATATTCAGACATAAAGGTATAGTTTTTAATATAATTTTCAAAATGAATGACAAACTAAAAAGTGATTTATCATAAATGTTCAGTGGAGTATAAATAAATATATTTTAAGGAAAATATAATATCAGGAGGATATTATATCATTAAATTATTAAAACAAAAGTAATTTTAGAATTTTTATAGCATGGGGTTATTTCTTATATGCATATATTACCAAATGTTTTAGTGCATCTTAACTATTTAACAAGATGTAAAATTATAAAATGTGAGTACAATTCCTTTATTTCTCGTATAAATACATATGTATATGCCGTAAGTTTTATGCTGCTTACAATAATTTTATACCATCTATTATTTCTGATATCTTGAGAAATATTTTACATCTATCATAAAAATGTGATTAAATGTTATTTTTTGTATATATTTAAGACATAGACAATTATTGTTTTAACCCTTTAACGGACAGTGGTTTCTTAGCAAAACCACCTATTAAACATCTTTTTTTTAAACTTTACTTTTTGGATTACTTTACTTTATCTTTTTATAATTATTTACGGCTCCAATCTCATACATCTGTGATATATGGAAACCAATGATGTAGAATCAAGAGCTTTTGCAATTAAAAAAAATATATATATATATATATATATATATTTATATGGATATATATATGTATGTATATATATATATATATATATATATATATATGTGTGTGTGTGTGTGTGTGTGTGTATATGTATATATATGTATATGTATATATATGTATATGTATATATATATGTATGTATATGTATATATATATGTATATATATATGTATATGTATATATATACATATTATACACTTTATACATATTATATGTTTGATATTTTAAATATATAACAGATGATAGTTCTACGTTTAACATATTTATTTCTTTTTCTATTGAAATATATGTATTTAAACTTTTTGTACTTGAGAAGTCAGATTCAATTGATCTTACTTATGACCTCAAATAAAAGTATCTGTACAAACAACACTTTTAAGGTAAGCTATTTATTTATTATACCAGTTTAAGGACTATCATTTATTCTTCTTCCAGTAAAGCTAAACTTTTAAAAAGGCATAATGTTCAAGCTGTACAAGGGTAGGGGTTAGTTAGTTAAACCACTACTCAAACCCTAATTTGGTATCCTCTAAGGCAAATCCTTTTAAGGAATGTAAAAAGTTTTTATATATATTACATATACAAGGCTTATAGATAACATTTATAAACATATTACATTAAATTCCCATGAATTTATTTTGGTGACCTTTAAAGGGTTGAACACGATTAAGATTTTCTAAAAATGATAATCTAACTTTAATGATATTTTTATCAAGACACTACTTTTGTAACTCTCACACAATTATTTGAAAAGCATTTTAGATACACGTGGGAAATTTTGTATACTCATAATTATTAAAATTACTAGCATTTAGCTCGTCACATGATGGGATCAGTAAAAGTTTTAATTTTTCAGAGATACAGAGTACTCTATGAGGCAGGTTAAAAAATGATTTGTTTTTTGGCTGAGAATTGTCTGGAATACTCTCAGTAATTTGTTTAAATTCATAGTCCTCTAAAGTCTCCCGTCACTGTGAATGTACCCTATGAGGCAGGTTAGAAATGGTTTGTTTTTTAACTCAGAATTATCTGGAACACGGTCAGTAACTTATTTAAATGCATGCTCATCAATAGTCTCCCGAAACTGTGAATGTAATTTAGAATCACGTTGAATTCATTTAGTCAAACCGTGTACTTATGTATAAAAAGCAAACACACAAACGAACAAACTTCTTAATTTTCAAAGATATATAACTTAAAAGCTAGATATTTATTATTCCATGAAATAGTTTCCTAGACTTTTAAGAGAGGAATTTGTTGTTAATACCGCTGATAAAATTTTCATTGCAACAAAAATAATCGATGATTAAATGTACCTAATCTATTATTTAAGCCAAATATAAAAGAAAATTATTTACGTTATATCTAAGTTTAGTGATAAAAAGTATGAAAAAAATGCAGACGATATTTAAATAATTTAAAGTAGGAAATGATTAAATGAGATGGTTAAATGAATGATGACCTAATGCTTGAAAAAATGTTCTTTTTACCTATTTTTATGTGAGAAATTGATAAATTTAATCGTCTACTCTTAACTGGGGAAAATAAAGCTTGAAATAATGGCATTTAAGGCTAGAAAGGGATTTTGAACGTTGCTAACCCTGACTCAACAAAAATCCAATATGGATTCCTCTATCCATTCCAAGTACAACCGCTTCATAAATTCGAGGACATACGGACAGATAACTTAAGCTATTATTATACAGGGGATTAATAATATGAACATCAATTATTAAATGCCAAAGTCTCTCGGGACTGGGAATTTACCCTATGAGGCAGGTTAAAAATGGTTTGTTTTTTAACTCAGAATTATCTGGAACACGGTCAGTAATTTGTTTAAATTCATACTCATCTAAAGTCTCTCGGGACTGGGAATTTACCCTATGAGGCAGGTTAAAAATGGTTTGTTTTTTTAACTCAGAATTATCTGGAACACGGTCAGTAATTTGTTTAAATTCATACTCATCTAAAGTCTCTCGGGACTGGGAATTTACCCTATGAGGCAGGTTAAAAATGGTTTGATTTTTAACTCAGAATTATCTGGAACACGGTCAGTAATTTGTTTTAAATTCATACTCCTCTAAAGTCTCTCGGGACTGGGAATTTACCCTATGAGGCAGGTTAAAAATGGTGTTTTTTTTAACTCAGAATTATCTGGAACACGGTCAGTAATTTGTTTAAATTCATACTCATCTCTAAAGTCTCTCGGGACTGGGAATTTACCCTATGAGGCAGGTTAAAAATGGTTTGATTTTTAACTCAGAATTATCTGGAACACGGTCAGTAATTTGTTTAAATTCATACTCATCTAAAGTCTCTCGGGACTGGGAATTTACCCTATGAGGCAGGTTAAAAATGGTTTGATTTTTAACTCAGAATTATCTGGAACACGGTCAGTAATTTGTTTAAATTCATACTCATCTAAAGTCTCTCGACTGGGAATTTACCCTATGAGGCAGGTTAAAAATGGTGTTTTTTTAACTCAGAATTATCTGGAACACTCAGTAATTTGTTTAAATTCATACTCCTCTAAAGTCTCTCGGGACTGGGAATTTACCCTATGAGGCAGGTTAAAAATGGTTTGTTTTTTAACTCAGAATTATCTGGAACACGGTCAGTAATTTGTTTAAATTCATACTCATCTAAAGTCTCTCGGGACTGGAATTTACCCTATGAGGCAGGTTAAAAAATGGTGTTTTTTTTAACTCAGAATTATCTGGAACACGGTCAGTAATTTGTTTAAATTCATACTCCTCTAAAGTCTCTCGGGACTGGGAATTTACCCTATGAGGCAGGTTAAAAATGGTTTGTTTTTTAACTCAGAATTATCTGGAACACGGTCAGTAATTTGTTTAAATTCATACTCATCTAAAGTCTCTCGGGACTGGAATTTACCCTATGAGGCAGGTTAAAAATGGTTTGTTTTTTAACTCAGAATTATCTGGAACACGGTCAGTAATTTGTTTAAATTCATACTCCTCTAAAGTCTCTCGGGACTGGGAATTTACCCTATGAGGCAGGTTAAAAATGGTTTGTTTTTTAACTCAGAATTATCTGGAACACGGTCAGTAATTTGTTTAAATTCATACTCATCTAAAGTCTCCCGAAACTGTGAATGCAGTTTAGAATCACGTTGTATTCATTTAATCAAACCGTGTGGTTATGTATAAAAAGCAAACACACAGACGAACAAACTTCTAAATTTTCAAAGATATATAACTTAAACGCTAGATATTTATTATTCTGTGAAATAGTTTACTAGACATTTAAGAGAAGAATTTGTTGTTAATACCGCTGATAAAATTTTCATTGCAACAAAAATAATCGATGATTAAATGTACCTAATCTATTATTTAAGCCAAATATAAAAGAAAATTATTTACGTTATATCTAAGTTTAGTGATAAAAAGTATGAAAAAAATGCAGACGATATTTAAATAATTTAAAGTAGGAAATGATTAAATGAGATGGTTAAAAGAATGACGACCTCATGCTAGAAAAAAATGTTCGTTTAGCCTATTTTTTATGTGAGAAATTAATAAATTTACTCTTCTACTCTTAAGTGGGAAAAATAAAGCTTGAAATAATGGCATGAAAGGTTAGAAAATGGGGGAAGCGGTGGATTTCGAACGTTGCTAACCCTAACTCAACAAAAATCCAATATGGATTCCTCTATCCATTCCATGTACAACCTCTCCATAAATTCGAGGACATACGGACGGATAACTTAAGCTATTATTATACAGGGGATTAATAATATGAACATCAATTATTAAATGCCAATGAATAAAACTGAATATTTTGCTTTAACTGTATTCAAAAAATGAATCATGTTTCATTTGCATTATAAATGCTAGATGACTTTTACTAAAGTAAAATTTCTAAAATTTTATATTATTAACTTTAACAACACATTTAACTTAAAATAATAATATACAGTTCACTTTGAGTTTCATATCGATATCAAACTAATGCAATGTAACTCGTTTGCTGGAAAAAAATAAAATCCGGATAAAATTATTTAAAAATTTATATTTTAAAGCATAATAAATTTTTTCAAACATATGAATACTTTAGCTATATTAACAGTTTATACATTTATTACCTGCTTTGCATTAAAATATGTGTCAAATATTTCAAATCTGTGTCACATATTTTGCATTTATCCTTCAATAAATATGTACCGTCCCCTTAAGGTGAAATAAGTTTCTTTTATTTTCTTTAATATATTTCCTTACAAATACCTCACTCGTTTTACAGCAGGAAGGAATGTTATAACATCAAATGGGATATTTCAAATACACGTTATTAAAGGAAGACATTTCTCGGGAAAGCCAAAAGAGAAGCAAATAACAAAATTCCTCTTTTATTTATCTCTATATATATATTTAAAGTATTCTTCCACGTTTAATACTTTCTTAAAAACCTATACTCTGTAAATTCCCATCGTTTTTGTTTATGATAGTTATATAAATTAAATATTGTGTATAAATTTAACTACATTTAATTTAACAGCCATTTTTATTAATAACAATATCAATAACTGATCTCTTAAGAGCAGTTACTGTTTTTGAGAAACTTCGAAAATGAAGCTTCTGTTTATTTTTCAGCTCTCTATTTTAACAGCATTATTAAGACCTGAAATATCCAATTCATTTTTCAATTACATATCAGTATGTTTTACTGATAAAATTATTAAGTGAAGAAAACATTTCCTGG
>CM063498.1:18354560-18374560 GCA_032207245.1 Pardosa pseudoannulata | reverse complement strand
TATGTTTGTGACACTTCGATATTTCTACAATACATGTTGAATTAAATATTTCTCTGCAAAAAAACTAAATGTCGTACACTAGTCAGATTGGTTTATTAAAATATTAAGTCTCAGCTTTATAAAGAGATAATAATTACATATTTGCCAGAAAAATCTTTTTTTCTAATTTTATTGCTTACAAAATGAAACATGAGTATGGATTTATTATTAAAAATATTAGGAGGTTTTTAGATTGAGACTAATAAATTTTTATTTGGTCTCAAGCTCCTGAACGATTATTCCCAATAGTAAATTGAATATTTGTCCAATTTTAACAGAAAAACTGCCCATTTGTGTAGTGATGAAGTATATGCAACAAATATGTGTAGGAAGTAAAACATGCATTTGTAACAGCTTTCATAAAAAATGGAATGGAAACCGAAATAAATGTACCTTTCTGGTTACCCATTTAATATATTTAAATCATTACATATGCGATCATGTCTTGTTTATACAAAATTTTTATAATGGAAACATTTCTCAGTACAGGAAAAATATACTTGTAAGATGTCACACTTCTCCTTAAAGTATTCCCTGATTTATGCTTAAACTTCTTTCCATGTAAACATTAGCTGGAATATGCTTTCTTAATTGTGATTAATTTTTACTCTCTGAAAATATATGCAGGATTAAATCCTTAACTATAAAAATATTCCCAGAGATATTTATTAACAATTTATATTATGTATACCGATATCATTAATTTATTCTCTGGGGAATATTAATTGATTGATATTACTTAAAAGTTCCAAGCTATCTTCAATTTAAAACTTATGAGTTTCGTTAACTTTTGAGCTTCTCTAAATTAATCCGATGATTTAACAGCAGTAAACTTTTTAATGTATTTGTAACCCTAAAGGGTTTTCGTTGTCTTTACCTTCATATTTACGAATTTTTATTGAATAATTGTCAACAAAATTGAATACAAGATTTCTATTGATACTGAATCTATACACATTACTTATGACTTTTAATGAAATAAGATTTTTTTCCCTTATGAAATAGGACTTTTTTCAAGTCACTGTCCAAAGCAATTCAAAACGCAATTATGTAAACACATATTTTATAATTCCTTTTTCTATTTTTAGAGTATGTAAATGATTACTATAACAAGATAATATATTAGAGTTGAAGTTTAACGTGAAGACTGTTATATACTAACTATGATTGATGTTATATACTAACTTTTGATAAGTTCGGTGTTTTTTGCGTTTTATAGTTTCTTCAAAATCTGCAGTCTTCCAATTAATACCCATGGTTTACAGTCGCTTTCAGGCTATTTTCGATAGAAACGATGAGAAAAGTAGGTGGGTATGCGAATTGCCTCTGTGAGTCAGTTGTTGTTTGGAGAAATAGGAAAGAGTTACATCATAATGCCGTAGCTACCAATACGAAGATACTGCTTGAAGAGTGAAAGTAATTCCAGCGAATTTCACCTTCAACCCTGTTAGACGGTTGGTTTGTGCCACCCTCTTTTCCCCATGAAAGTCAGTAAAAGTGCCTTTTCCCCACTAGCAGTTAGCAGGCGAGAACGACAGAAGAGTTTGAAGGAATCATTTTAAGCTGGAGCTGCGTTTCACCATTTTTTTTTCTTAGCGAGTTCTATGTTTACCATCTTAACTGACCTCAAAACCCTAGCAGTTCAAAGGTCGTTCTGATTTGCAAATTCACAATTAATGATGTTTCAGTTGTAAAGAAAGGTTTTTTTTTACATAAATTATCGCCAAATGATACGTTTTCCCTCATTTATATCTTGTGTCTAATTTTATTAAGTTTCTCAACATACCTTGTTCTTATCTTTGCTAGTCCTGTGCTGTGTGATTTTACTCTTTTTCAACCTCTCCCAAACCATGGAATAGCAGTTTTTTAATAAAAAAATGTAATTTTTTTAAGTTGCAATAAAGCGATATTCGTTTAAAATTTTCAATAAAAAATTTCAGTGTGAATTTCTGCGAGCGGTGAGTAAAATCTGAAGGTCAGTCACTCAGTTAATTTCACAGCTTAATAAAACAAAACTGGATAGAACTTTTAGAGTATTTTTATTTGTATCCTAAAGTTCATTGCAAACATTTTCTACAATTTGCCGTAATTTAAAGATTTGTCGAGGCGAGGTACAAGTGTATCAATATCGTCTGCAAAGGAATTACGTCCAATATCCGATAACAATTCTTAGACTGCAGCTTTCATTTCGTCATCCGGTATCTTCGCTTTGAAATTTCTGTTTTTGGACCAAAAACATGTTCGCTAGATGAAAGTTTCCAGGCTATAAGAAGGGTAATATCATTCTTCTCAACTAATAATTTTCCTTTGTTTTCCTGCATATGTCATTCGGCAATAATTAGACATAACATTAACATTTCTACCCATAAACTTCAATGAAGTAGCATCGTTTCAACCACGGGCAAAACATTGCACGTCTTTCCAATTTGAACTTTAATTAGAGCTGCTCAGACAACTTTAAAAACTATTATCAGACAAACTAAAATTGCTACATCACACAATGAAGATAAGCATCTGAACTGTTTCAGAAATTCGTCAAAAGAGACTTCCATAAAGTTTTCACGGAGGAGTCCAAATCACTTTATGACTAGCTACAGTACAAACGCTATAAGCAAAAAAACATAACACGTCTACTGGAAGATTTACATCTTATGTAAACATGCCTAATTTAAGTTACATCTTAATGGGATATCTTCCAAGAAATTAACGGGAACATATGCATCTTTTAAATTTCTTTTCCAATGAAAACAGAACTGTAGGACTATCCGAAGAAATGCAATAAAATTTAACAACCGATCAATTTAGAATTTTCTTGGTATAATGTTCATACTTAGTACACATTTCATGATTAAGAAAAAGGGTTACAGGTTTCTTAGATAACAAGAATTTCAGTCGAGTTATTTTGAGAGTTTTTGTAGAAGGGCTTATTTCAGTATTAAATTAAAGAGATAATAAAAGTAAAACCTGCAGGTTCTAATATTTTTATTTAAATATATATTGTATGGAGTTTTACAATTACTAAGTTGTTAGGTTTTAAATGTAGAAAACAATATATTAAACATGATGTGTTCTCCAATGTAAAAAATACAGGCAATTAAACCTTATAATGTGTAGACAATTGCAATAACAAGCTTATTAATGTTAATAGAATCAATGTAAAATTAGAGCTGCAACAAGTACTTATTCACCCATTCTGAACAGAAGTTTCTTACAACCTGAGAGGATTTTATATTTATTTTTTCTAAAACTGGTCAATAATAAAAATGATTCCAGGACTGACGCTTTAATTAAAACTTAATTCATTAGCTAATAAACTAATGAAAATTAAGCTAATTAAAGAAAATTCAAATAATATAAACTTATTTTTTATAAAAATACATAAGTTATACAGGGAAAGAAATATCCAGTATTAGTTAAAATTACCTATCCTGCAGTTCTAGACTGAAACAGGTATTAATATTTGTGTTATCAAATAAATATTCGAAGTCAAAAAAGTGAATATAATACTTTATATAATCCAAAACTTAATCTGTATAACTCATCTTTCAGTTTTTATTTTAGATGTAAAGAATCATTTATAACTTTTTTCGAAGCTCTTCTTAACAATTTAATTGCCTCACTTTAACACACTTAGTATCATAGTTAGTAGTCCTTTATTAAGACTCATTTATAAGGTTCTACCATTAAAAAAGATTAATGGAAGAAGATAAAAAAGAAGCAGACAGCAAGAACAAAAGAAAAAATAATTAAAAAATATAGCCGTGAGACAAATGTGTGTCTAAGAACGAAAGAATGTAGATTAAATACCTCTTGTATGTTCACTTTTATCCTTACCTCAGAACACACACACACACACACATATATATATATATATATATATATATATATAGAGAGAGAGAGAGAGAGGAATTGAATAATATTTTAATATGGGAATAATGTAATATAGGAATAACAGATCTAGGAATAAGCACCTCGAAAACAGAAAGTAATAAGGGAAAAAAACCTTGAAAGACCCTAACTGTGGGAAACAAACAAGACCTCCAGCAATCACACAGATGTGAACCACCCCTTTTGACGTCTTAAAATCAAATGGATAAATCTCCCGTGACACTATAGAATCACATAACTTGCGGGAGTTAATCTCCACGATACCCACCTGTAGCCACACAGGTAGCGTCCCACGCTATCGGTTCCGCTAGACTAAAAGCTAAAAGGAAAAGTGCAAGAACCAATGAAGAGATCCAAGAACGCCCCAAACATTCCCTCGCAAATTCTAAATAGTCAGCCACAAAAACACCCGCCAAAACCTCATAGTGTAAGATTTTATGTTTTCGATAAAGATTTCATATTCTGTATTCAGTCGTCAGTTATAAAAAGATACCTCAGTTAATATGTTATCTCCCCAGCCATGAGTTAAACTAGTCGTTCAATTAGACCAGTCATGTCTTTGAGATCCGTATCTAATGTCAGACTTTGTGTCGCCATAGTACTTCGTGTGAAACATACTCATATCTTTGATAAAAAAAGAAGTATCCAGAAGAAAACTGAGGTCCAGATTGCTTATTTAAAGACGGACAATGTAGTACCCCCCCTCTCTCTCTCTCACTCTCTTTCACTCACTCTCTTTCACTCACTCACTCTCTTTCACTCACTCTCTTTCTCACTCACTCACTCACTCACTCACTCACACACTCACACACTCACACACACACGCACGCACGCACACATATATATATAAAATATTGATAAATCAATTTAAAATGTAGATGAATAAAGCCCTACAATTTTGAAATATATTTAATAAACTGTTATCACGTATATTTCGACAATGTACGGAACTTTAAAACATTTTTAGAAAGAAAATGCACTGATGCATTAAAACTTTTCTAGAAGTATTTTCCATATATGTCTACTGATATCCCCTAATCTTTCGGTTAAAGTGAAGATATAGAGCACTAAAGAATGACTATAGTGTATTTTATTGCCTCGATACGTCACGCAAAGAAACAGCTAATCTCAGGAGATATGATTCTAAATCTATCTTCTTTTTTACTACCTGTTGTGCGCAAGCTGAGTATATTACTTTCATAAAACAGCAAAGTGACTTTTAGCTATGCGCTTGTTTGTTTTATTTCTATATAACTTTCACTTATTTCGGATGCCGACTGAAATATTCATAGATATCTATCACAGCTAATAGGCTTATATACTATGTCTGGGGATTTGTCTTTAAAAATTGAGGAGATGTCATTGCAAAAGAAATATTCTTACATATACTATTTCAGTTTTTTAAAGAGAAATAAACTACAATTACGCAACACTAACGCTTTTTAACATATTCATAGAAATACTTGAAAAGGAAACGATAAGGTGTTGTATGTAATGACTTGAACGATAAAACCCTTAATTTCAAGCACAAATAGTTTCGTACTAGAATAAGTATTTAGTGTTTACAGAATTATGTACATGTATGTGGATTTAAAACAATTACAAGTTATGTGGTTTTTTCACGTATGAAAGCTAGGTTGCAAACTGGAACACAACTTCGAGAGTCAAACCATTCTGCAAAAAATCGCAAATGCTTCAACGCAACTCAGAGAGAAAAAAAAACCTCTCGAAATATGTCGCGGACCCGTCCATTTGCATCATCTCCGACCCCCTGTTAAACTTCATTCCAGGGGCTGTCCAGAAACACCCAAAGAAGATTCGCTGATCCTTACCAAATATTACCAGTCGTTTGCCAAAACTACTTTCTCATATTGGTTAGGTAATAGTGACAGAATGTTTGTCCTTTGATGTCGGCCCTGAAGACAAGGCTTCCAAAACTCTTTTGAAGAGCCAGACCATAGAAATCTTCTAGACAACAAGTCTAGAAACCGCGCAGTGTCAAATTAGGCTTTTGTCACCTTACTTGCAGCTGTACGTCACATCACGCAGGACAAGCGTTTGCAATACACTCCTTTTAATACATTACTGATCGCTTTGCTACGATAGGGCTGGGAGTCATTACAGTGTGTATGACGGTATTAAAATAAAAAGAATTTAACCTTGGACGTATAATAACCACAATTGCACAGCTTTTGTTTCTTCCTCATCAGACAGCAACTGACGCCAGTTGAGAACGTAGATGATATGTTTAACAGTTTAAACTATAGGTTTGATAATGGTAATACCGATGCATATTTAACGATCATTAAGAATTTTTCACTTGCCTTGTTTTATTCTCATGCAAACGTTCTGCCATTATTATCTCTAATTCTAAAATGGTTGTTGTTGTTTTTACTAATTCCCCTTGGAAAAGCCAAAGACGTGAGCTATAAGCTATTTGAATTAAAGCATGGAGTGCTCCGTTTTTCTTTGAAGAGCATTGCTAGGATGAAAGAATGTTTTTTCTCAAAGTAGGTCCTCGTAACTTAGAAACAAGTATCAAGCAGAAGACACCTCCTGGCTTGGCCTGCCAGTCCCAGAGGTATCGTTTAAGAACTTAGGATATTGTGACCACGAACATATTTTAAATGCAACAGTCATCCTTAACGAACTCGGCTAATCATAGGCTGGCTTAAGTCTCGAACCCGCAACTTTTCAGTTACGAGATCTGTCTTTGCCTACTGAGCTACCGCGGCTCATTCTACAATTCATATGCTGTAATATTCGAACAGGTGTACATTTCAAATTTAGAATATTTTCTATTTAGAAATACCCAGCCTTATATATTTTTTCAGACTGGTGACATCAAGTGCTCTATAGATAACAATTTTGCTGTCAAAATTCAAATAAATTATGACGTACTAATTATGGAACATTTGGATGATTTATTTTTGTACTCAGCTAACGGAAAAGTACCCTTTTTTGTGTATTACGATCACATTCAGTTATAATGATATATTTTTTTATAAAATTAAACCCATTTTAAAAGAAGATGGAAAAGTATTTCCGTACAAGGAACTACAGAATTTTCTTCTTCAGCATGCAAATATACTGTATTAATTAAGAATATGTATAGTAAATTTAAAATTTTAAATACTGTATAAAACTTAACTTTTTTTCTGAAGAGCAAAAATTAGAATGGAAAATCTAAGAAATTAAAAACTTTATAGTGATACTGAAATTTTCAATTAAAGAAAATACTTGACTTAAATGATAACGATACAAAATTTGAAATACTCAAAATTATACAATACTCTAAAAATGCCAAAATCTGAAAATCAATATATCTAAAATTGAAAGATTCGGTTCCTTTCTGTTATAAAATATTGATAAAATTAATAAATTAAATATCCATTTGTTCACACAATATTTATAAATTTATTTTCCCCATATTATAGTCCTTTTTTTCTGGGAACATTTAAATGTTCATAGGGCTATAAAATAAAAATAAAAATATTTTCGTAACTAATTATAGTATTAGTGTGTGAGAATTTTTATATTCAATTTTACCAAATTTCACTCTCGAATTTAGTAATAAAATATTTATATATGAAAATATTTATTTATAAATATACATTATACATACATTTATATAGACATGATATATATACCGACATACACTCATACACACACTATCTTAAATAATGTTTAAGTTAAAATTCCAATTTTATTTTTAATACACACATCTTAACTATACGAAAATCCTTAAATTTTCAATTATTTCAAAAGGCGCTATAAATTTTTCAGCAGAAAAACAAATAAATTGGCGTATATATATATATATATATATATATATATATATATATATATATATATATATATATATATATATATATATATATAGGGGGGGATAGGGAGAGAGAGATAGAACTACCTAAAATTAAGCGCATTTTTCATAAGTTTAGTTATATGTAGTAAAATATATTAAATTCATATTGAATCATCTCTTCAATCAGATTTAATCAAATCGTTCATATCAGACTGAATTACTAACTTATATTTAAATCGAAAAGCATATTTATATGCATTCCCTATATATAATTGGAATTTTTATTTGGAGTTTTAAATGATCATTAAAGTTGTCATTTAAAATTAAATTAACACACGATTTCCCTAAGTTTAGTTCCAAAATATATTACTTAAACTCAGATTGAATTACCAATTTATATTCGAATCCAAAAGCACATTTATATATATACATACCCTATATATAATTTGAATTTTTATTTTATTTGAAATGTTCAGTAAAGTTTTCATTTACACAATTATTTAAAAACTATTTTTTAAAAGTAATATATATTATTAATAGAAAATATATGTAGACAACTCACGTGCTCTAGTTAGATTATTGTAAATCAAATACATAACAAAATCTTTTTTCTTTTACATACTTTATTTTAACTAATGACTAATCGCCGTTTTATTAGCTTGATAATTATTTCGATAATCACCCGGAAACAAAGAATTAATTAATTACTCAATATAATTTAAGGCCTTACTTTAAAGGATTTAATGGAGTAATCCTCAAAATTAATTTCATTTTTAAATAACACTAAACATTTCCGCAGTGTAAAAATGCTGAGTAGTCGACTGAAATATTTAAAGAATGATGTCAGTTTCCTCCGTCAGAAAGATCGGACATTAGTAACAATTACGTCCAACTTAATATAATCTTCATTTAATTCCCATTATGGTAATGAAATATTTTATTCCAATCAATTAGGATAATACTTTGGAGAAACCAAAACGCTAGTTAAGTAGAATTACACTAGGGATGGCATTATTTTAACCAGAAAACATCTTAATTATTTGGACTAAGATTATTGAGAATAAATCTTAGAATTTGGTTTAAATATTGTCAAGAGTAAATTTATAAATCTCTTGAAAGTAATATAAAAGCAATTTTAGTACTCTTAAACCTTTCATTAAATAAACATGAGTAAATTACTGTCTTATATTTATATAAGTAACCGCTGGGAACCAAAGCGTAAATATAGGTAAATTAGTGCCTATTACGGTAGGGATTTACAGCTATGTAGTGAAGCCCATAAAAACGCATTGTAACTAGGAATTTGCTATACTATGCTTAAACAAAAAGCCAGTTGTAATAAAAAAAAATTTTTGGTATTATTTCGGGAATGTTTTCTGTCATATACAAAATGAGCTAAAATTATGCAAATTAAATTATAAAAATGTGATAAGTGTATTCAAGTTTACGTAAATAAAACGCATTGTAACTAGAAAATGGATATCTGTTTGTAGATAAATACAACCAGTTGTAATAATAGACTTGTATTACTTGTAAACTTGTATTTTCATAATGTTTTCTGACATGTTCAAAATGAGCTAAAATTATACAAATTAAATTACAAAAATGTGATAAGTGTATTCAAGTTTACTTAAATAAAACGCATTGTAACCAGAAAACCCTGTTGTAGGCAAATAAAACGAGTTGTAATAATAAACTTGTATTGCTTGTAAACTTGTTCGTATTTTCAGAATGTTTTCCTGACATGTTCAAAATGAGCTAAAATTATACCAATTAAATTATGAAAGTGTGATAAGTGTATTCAAGTTTACGTAAATAAAACGCATTGTAACTAGAAAATGGCTATCTGTTTGTAGACAAATAAAACCAGTTGTAATAATAAACTTGTATTACTTGTAAACTTGTATTTTCAGAATGCTTTCTGCCATGTACAAAATGGGCTAAAATTATACAAATTAAATTACAAAAATGTGATAAGTGTATTCAAGTTTACATAAGTAAAAATCATTGTAACCAGAAAACCCTGTTGTAGACAAATAAAACCAGTTGTAATAATAAATTTGTATTATTTGTAAACTTGTTAGTATTTTCAGAATGTTTTCTGACATATTCAAAATGAGCTAAAATTATACAAATTAAATTATAAAAATTTGATAAGTGCATTCAAGTTTATGTAAATAAAACGTATTGTAACGAGAAAATGGCTATCTGTTTGTTGACAAATAAAACCAGTTGTATTAATAAACTTGTATTACTTGTAAGCTTGTTCATATTTTCAGAATGTTTTCTGACATGTTCAAAAGGAGCTAAAATTATACCAATTAAATTATAAAAATATGTCCTAAAAGTATATTTAAATTTACGCAAATAAAAAAAACACTGTAACTAGGAAATGGCTGCATTATTTGTAGACAAAAAAATCAACTGTAATAAAAAGCTTTGTTGAGTCCACTATTTCTCACAAAATTCTTGTCACAATCTCGCAAGAGTCGTATTATTTTGAGAACGTTTCCTACCACGTACAAAATGTGCTAAAATTATACCAATTAAATTATAAAAATATAATTTCACATACGTTTTATTTCATCATAACGTTATTTTTTTACAAAGTTATATACTACTCCAGAATCCCATAAAATGATTTCAGTTCACTTAATTAAAAAAAAATATATATAGATTTATTTGTCGTTATTCTTCTGTCTTATCATGAAATAGACATGTTTTTTCCAATAATTTATAAAAAAACATAAAATTTTTACAGGATTCCTAAGAAAATTGTTTAACGACAAAAAGATTTATTAACACAATAAATTATAAAAAGATTTAGTTAATTAAGAACAAATTTGATAATTTATTTGTGTTATAATATTTTTTTATTAAAAATAGACAAAATTTATAAATATCTGAAAAACTATTATTATTTAAGGATTCAGGTCCGAAGTATTGTATTATATTTCAAAAAAGGTTATTAAACTTAAAGAAAAATAATATTAAGAAAAAAACGTTAAATATGTAGATTTAGCAAAAAATAATATGTTTAATTAGTAGAATCATTAAAATAACGAAATGGATGATAATTTATGTAAGTATAATTTATGTATGAAAAAATTTATGTTGTGTAACGTTAGTAAAGAGTACACAAAACAGATTATAATATAGTTGTAATTTCCAGAAGCTTTAAAAAAGAACTGCTATAAAATACTTGAGTTAACAATAATAAACTACTGTCGTGCATAAAATACACTTAAAAAATTATCAATAATTAGTACTATGTTCGTCATGAAATAACTGTTATGTGTTAAATGTAATTATATGTTAATTGTAACTTTATTTATAACTAGCAATATTATTTATACTAGTTAAAAGGAGTAACGTACACTTTAAATGTGTGATGGAAAAGCGGATCACTTGCAGTTTCCGTATTCTGCGTCTGAGAAACTGATAACTGTCACTGATGAATAGAGATTTACTTGAAGTTTTTTTACAAGAATGTAATAAAATAATGTTACGTCGGCCTAGTATTTGAGAAAGAAATTAAAACTCATTAAGAAACACATGAAAAAATATGCCTTGATTAAATGATTTAATACAATTAAATAAATGCCTAAGGAATACAAATAGTCGAATCAACTTATCACTTGTAGATCGAAGACTGCTCTCCAGTCCGCGTCGATCCTAAGAAAAATGGCTATTTTTTCTGAAGGGGGTCATCCACAAGACACGGATGCCAGCCGTTCACCTTCGCTTCTTCTAGTAACAACCTTGTCCCCTCCAAAAAAATTTTCCACTGACCGCGGAGACAAAAAAAGAGTCCACTCCAAAACGGCGGGGGGGGGTCAAAATTCCCCAAACGAATGGACACCTCTATTGGCTGGGAGAAGTCCGAAGTCTCTCTGCATTCAAACCGGTCCTGCCCCGGCATGTCCCCGTCGAAATTCCATGGGGACTTGAACCGAATGTAACTTATTGTTACAAAAAACGATAACTGTTTATTCTTTTTGATTAAAGTTATATTTCGAAGTATTTTTTATATGTCCCAAATTTCCATTAATTCTCATAGATCCAGTCTAAACGATGACCGAATAGTAGAACACTGCTGTTCTGTATCGCAGTTTGAGGGATCAAATCCCGTTGATGGCATGGATGTTCGTAGCCGTTCGGAATCGGCTTTAAACAATAGATTCCGGTCTAATTAGACCTTTTGCAGCAAAACTACAAACTGTAATGCTCCAAACCGAACCAAAACCACGTATATAAAGTTTAAAACTCTAGTCGTTCTAACCTGTAAGTCAATTTTAAGTATTCCGAAAATTATAAGCTTCCTGTATATGTCAAATATTGTAATATTTCGTGACAGCCTTCGGAGAAAATAGCATTTACAAAATATAGTTAACACATTAATGAAAACAACCTGTTTCAATTCAATTTGGATATATTGCTATAAAAAGAAATGCAGTTTGAAAACAATGTTCTTTCATTTTCAAAATATAGAAAATTTTTAATCACAATTTTTATGAAAATGCCCACTCTCTCTCTCGTATATTCTTATATTAGGTTGGGGAAAAAGAAATCCATTATATTTTCGGTAGATGGTTGTAGTTATCGATATCTCGTAAAGTTTCGATCAAACAATTTCAAATTTATACTCGTTGTCAAGGTGACATTTCACACTAAACAAACTTTTTACTGTTTTTTGTTTGTTCCATTCAGTTGTGAGTTACAGGGTGTTAAAAAGGGAAGTCAAAAAAGAGATAATTCGGTACATTTTACATTTTTTATTTTATAAAGGCGAAAATGCAAGCCAGGCGCCTGAAATTGTAAATGTGTTTATGGTGCTCATATTGTAACAGCTAATTACGTGCAATTTTGATTTCGTCGATTCTGTTCAGGCATTTTTGATGTTAAAGATGCACCTCGCACAGACAGGTCAGTCGTCGAAAATGTCGATAAAACCATAGAAATAATTGAAGTTGACCGGCATGTTAGTAGTCGTAGTATCACCCAGGAGCTAAACATTGACCATAAAACAGTTTTAAATCACTTGCGCAAAGTTGAATTATAAAACAAAAGCCTTGATGGTTGGGTGCCACACCAATTAACACCAGACAACATGATGGATCGAATTTCCTTCTGCAAAGACTTGGCCAAACAGAATGAAATCCACCCATTTCTTAAAAGGATGATGACTGGGGATCACAAATGGGTCAAATACGACAATATTCTGCAAAAACGATCGTGGTCAAAGCTCTGTAAAGCAGCTCAAACGGTTGCCAATCCAGGACTAACGGCCAGGAAGTTTCTACAGTGTATTTGGTGGAACAGAAAGGGAATCATTTATTATGAGTTGCTTCAGCATTGCCAAATACTAAATTCAGATCTATGCTGTCAACAATTGGACCATTTGAAACTAGCGATTGATCAGAAGCGACCCGAACTGGCAGCTTCTGGTGCACAGAAAAGGTTCTGTGCTCCATCAGGAGAACACCAGGCTATACACGTCTGTAGTAACTCTCCAGAAACTCAGGGAGCTTGGTTGGGAAGTTTTAATGCATCCACCATATAGTCCGGACCTGGTACCAAGCGATTACGACCTTTTTCTCATATTGCAAAACTTCTTGAGTGATAAGAAATTGGGGTAAAGAGACGATTATGAAAATCAATTACTAGGGTTTTTCTCCAATAACGACCAAGACTTCTATAAGAGAGGTATTATGAAGGTACCTTTAAAATATCAACAAACTATACAGCAAAACGGTGAACATTTGACCCAAATCGGACAATCCGAAACGTGTTAAATAAAGTCATTAATTTCACACAAAAATAATGGATTTCTTTTTCCCCAACGTGATATTATAATTTTCTAAGACAATAATGAGACCGTTTTCTTTGAAAGCGGATATCCATTTTGTCCATTTTGAGAAAATTAACTTGTAAGTCCATTTTGAGAAAAAATTAAGTTGATGATAAAAATGAATACAATTTACTATGAATTTTACATAAAAATAAGTTTATATAAAATTACTAGTTTTATATAAAATATTAAAATAGTTTAATAAGAGGCATTCATATATTTCAGATTATTCAAGTGTAAAACCTTGAATATGTCCATATAAAATAAAATACACCACTTTAAAAAGAAAATGCCTCATTTGTTGAATTCCTCTTTCTGTTTCTATGTTAATCTGCCTTGATATCTGGACAATATCATTTTGATGATGTCAATTATAAAGATATTCATTTTTATAATTTAAGTAAAAGTTTTATTAATTTTTTAAAAATTTCATTGATAAATATTGACCACCAATTATTCCTGTTGAATTCGAGATTAACTCATAATTAACATTCATCATAATGTGTCCTTTTTTAGGAATGTAAATGTATAAATATACTTGTAGATTCTAAAAAACACTTGTAGATTTTTAAAATCAAATCAATATACAACTATATACTCTAAATGTCTGTTAAGCAACTAGACACTAACTTTGAAACAATTTTTCAATTTATGATATTCAGATTGCTCAGTGAGTGTTACGTAATGCAATGACTAAATAATTAGAACGGAAATATTAAAAGTTTTTTCCAGTTTGTATTTTCTTTAGTGTTCTGTAAAATACTTTTGAAATATTCTATATGTATTTAATATTTTCTGACAAGTTCAAACAGCCAAATACAGGTTAAAAATGTTTCACTTCAGTGACATCTATTTTATATCAACTATAAATATAATATTCTGTGGAACTGTAGAATAGCCTTAAACCATATTCAAATGCATTTTTAAAAGAAGGATGAAAATGCTCCATAATTGTGCTATAAATATTATTTATTCTGCTGTGCGCAGTTTAATGTTTCCATTAATATTAATACCGCTCTTGTATGCTGAATATAACCTGGAAAAATCGTTCAATACGATGCCATTTACAGAAAAGTTCTTACAAGGAGTAGATAAAAGTTATCTGCTTGCTTTGTATTTGGTTTCGATAAGAATTCCCATAAAATTTTCTCATCCAAAAATAACACCCACGGGTATTTTTCCCCCACTGGTTACGGACTTTTGTTGCTCCTTATATATTTCAAATTTCAGAATAATCCGAAAACAGCATGTTTGGTTTGGAGTTCTATTAAGAGCACAAAAAACCTGCTTTGATCTTTTCCTATACTTTGCATTGCATTTTTTTTGCATCAGTATGTGGTTCAAATTACTCTCGTTTTGGAGTGGATGGTTTTTCCAGTGCATAGCCTAGTATCGTAAATCTTAATGACTAACGTCTGGGAAATACAGTCTCCAGCATTTTCTTTATTGCTATTAACGTTGCACCTGCGTTTTCTCATGGGAAAAATACATTACATGTGTTAGAAAAAAGGCAGAAAGACTTTTTGGCGACTAAACATCTTTTTATAATATATGGAGATTACTTAGTAGATGGTGTTGCTTTAAAGAGTGCAGAAAACACAGCAATATTTTAAAAGCTAAAATAAGCTAATGGCTCTTAAAAATGTGAGGATTGTTTATAGATCAATTTTGAAATCCCTTAAGTTTAATATTATTAGTACATTAATATCATAGAAAAATACTTGTGTTGGAAAAAGGCAGAAAGAATTTTTAGAGATTAGATATTTTTTATAATGTAATTTAGATTACTAAGTATACGGTGTTGCTTTAAAGAGCGCAGTAAATACAGCAATCTTTTAAAGCTAAAATAAGCTAATGTTTCTTACCTTATAGATTAATTATTGACTAATTTTGAAATCAATTAAGTTTAAAATTATTAGTACATTAATATCATAGAAAAATACATGCGTTGGAAAAAAGGTAGAAAGAATTTTTAGAGATTAGATATCTTTTTATAATGTAATTTAGATTACTAAGTAGACGGTGTTGCTTTAAAGAGCGCAGTAAATACAGCAATCTTTTAAAAGCTAAAATAAGCTAATGTTTCTTAACCTTATAGATTGATTATAGACTAATTTTGAAATTCCTTAAGTCTGATATTATTAGTGATGTTTGAGTTCCAAGTAATTAGTATTTCCATCTGAATATTAGGCGTTTTCAATCTATTTATGAATTCCAGGGTAATAAATAATAAAATGCATTCGTATAGATTCAATTTTGGTTTACGACTTTCAAAATTAACTAAATGAAAATTCTTAATAAATAAGGTAAAATCTCTTAAAAACCTGGGAACTGTTTCTTGATAATTTTGAAATCCCTTTAGTTTGATCTCTCTAAGACCACCGGAGTTCAAAGTAGTTCGAATTTTTAACATGGTATTAGGGGTTTTCAATCTATATATTAATCCCAGCTTAATAAAAAAAATAAAATACATTTAGAAAGATTCAGTTTTTATTTATAGCATTTAAAATTAACTAATAAAAGTAATGGATGTCTCCCTCATTACATCTCAAATCAAACCTTAAAAATTCGACTTGTGTATCGAAATCAACACATGTCTGAGTTTGTGTGTGTGTGTGTGTGTGTGTGTTTTTGCTAGATATGTTGTTTATATTTGATTATGTAATATGATTTATAATTTATTTCATAAATAAATATGCTTACATAAACCGAAAGACTGAAATGAAAATGTTTAGCTTGCATTATAATAATAAAAAATGATTATAAATGTAAAATTAGAATGGATGAATATTTCATTGAAAATAAATTAGCAAAAATGATGGTTTCATATGATTAATAGCAAATAAAATATAACTTATCTTTCTATAAATTATTTATCACAAAGTTATAAAATAATCGCGAAGCGTTAAAAGCGATTTAATGTATGATAAAATTTAAATAAGCTTTCCTAAACGCCCAAATGAAAAAGAAATTTCCTCTGATAAGGTATAAATCAATATTTTCCCTGAAACACGTGAAATGAAATGCCAAATTTTATTATCTATACCGTTTTAAAACTAATATGCCTCCAAATTAATTCCCCAGTCTTGTAAAATCTGCTAACACTAAACTTGTAAAAGTACTGAAGTAACTGCTTACTGAATAACAATGCTCGACATGAAGTCTTAAATTTCGATATTTCCTCAAAAGAGAATTAAATACTTGATGTTAACAAAACATTGTTTCGAAACATTTCGATTATACGTAAATATTTAAGCTTGTTTAAATATTGATTGCAAATCCATACGGGAATTTTAATTTTAAAAAATGCAGAAATACAATGTTTTCGAATTCAAAGAAGTAATATATATATATATATATATGTGTGTGTTCGAGTGAAATGGGATGTTATTTTATACAAAACAACATAATTCAAACTATAATTGTGCAAATAATCTGATATAAATTTTATGCTTAAGATTTCGAAGAATCTTCTTTTGAAGATATTAATCTTTACTAACTGAATTGCTTGAATTCTTTTCATTTTAGAATCAAATATTTTTCATATTATACCGCAGAGATCTAATCTTAATGATACAAAAGAATAGAAGTATATGCATACTTACCTTTTATTACTTTTCAAAAACGATATCAAGTTTTAAATCTGAAAGTTAAAAATTATTTAAAAATAATCCAAGGACACGAGATCTGGTATTTTAAGGTGCAGACGAAATAATTTATAAATATATGAATTGTTCATAGCTTTTTCTTAACAATATATTATTTGTCATAACATATTTGCTTAAGCAGCAATTTCTGCCAGTGTTATTTAGATATACTAATTTAAATAAGCATTTAAATCTCCAGAAAATTAGTTCCTTTAAATATTACTTTACAACAAGTCTAATGCAAAAGTTTTGTCTAAAGCCATTAAACACATTTATTGCTCCATTAAAGCGAACACCCTTAATCTTTTGAAAGTGTTCAGTAGAGTTCAAAAGTTTATTTTACATTTACTGAAGTTAATTCTTGTGTCGGTATTAGCTAAACGCTATTAAATGCATGCAAATAACCTAATGTATATGTTATAGCATGTGATTTAATGATGAAAATACATTCGTAGTATAAGAAAAACGACACACCAAGTAGGAGTTACCCGAATGGACCGAAAATAGGTAGATGGTATGTACATTAAAAAATTGTTACAATTTGAGAAAAATTGGACGTTTCATTCAAGTTATAAGTTTCAAAAAGTGAAAAACTCAATAATGCGTTTTCCACCTCTGCCCCTTCCGCAAGCAGTTATTCGGCTTAGCATTAATTGATAGAGGTGGCGATGCCCTTCCGACGGCTATTGTAACAAATTCTGTCCAAGTGGCATGCTAGATCGTCAACATCCCGAGCTAGTTGGAGGACCCTGTCCATAATGCTCCACATGTGCTCAATAAGAGAGATCTGCCGTCCTTGCTGGCCAAGGTAACATTCCGCAAGCACAAAGACAAGCAGTAAAAACACATGCAGTGTGGGGCCGGATATTAAGTTGCTGAAATGTAAGCCCATGATGTCGTAACATTAAGTGCAACACAACGGGCTGTAGAACTTCATACCGCTGTGCTGTAAGGGTGCCACGGATAGCAACCAAAGGCGTCCAACTATGAAATGAAATGGCATTCCATACCTTCACTCCTGGTTGTCAGTTTGTATGCAGGAATACAGTCAGATTTTTACGCCATCGTTGTCCGGGCCGTCTCCAGACACCTCGTTGCTGGTCATCGGGGCTCAATTCAAAGCAGGGCTCATTACTGATGACTATTTTACTCCACTCTGACATTCCAGTTCGAATGAGCCCGACACCACTGCACATGGACTTTTTGAACTAAGGTCAATGGTAGTCAGCGTAAGGGGCTTCGTTACCCCAGACCACTTTCTGTGAGCCGCTTATTAACGGTCGTTGTGATCACTGAAGCACTAGTTGAATGCACAATCGAGGAAAAGAAAGAATTTAGGACTGTGAAAGCCTCTCTGGTTACCGGTCCTCACGCTCTGTCATTTCTTTAGGCCGACAGCCTCCTTCTTGACGCTGTCTTCGGCCACGGTTGACCTATTCGTACTAACATCGTGTAATAGTGGTATAGATCCTTCCCAAATGTTGAGCGATTCATACATTAGACCAACCGGCTTCTTTGAGCCAAACTACACGTCCCTTCTCAAATACGGGCATCTGCGCTTATCGTTCACGCATGTGTATACGAGTCATAGTTACCGTCTACATGAGTACACGAAATGAAATTTGCAAAGAATTTATGACCTGAATCGAAACTTCTCCTCTTAAATATCCTGCTAGTTACGCAGATAGGTTGCACTGCAGCGATACACGCCCATTCACTGGTAGCCAAACTTTAAAATTTGCATTTTCCGTCGAAGTCTGTATGCATATAAAATAGTGTCCTATTTGCATTACATCTTCTCGGTGCGTCGAGATGCTTTATTTTTACGGAGACAGAGGGCAAAGAAAGTATATTTAACATAAATCAACATTTTAAACATTATTTTAGTAAAAAAGTTAACTTTTTTTATATGTTAGTTTCTATATATCTTAATTTGTATTATTTACTTGTAAATTTTACAGTACAAAAAATTCTGGTTTCCAGATTAGTTGTATTCACAGGCCGTAGTTTAGTCTTCTTTCTTAAAATGATTTTAACAAAATGGAGTAGTAAGGGTTTTTAACCATACCTATTAGTTGTAGGTCATTTTTGTAACATATAAACTTAACTTGGAAAATACAAAGTGCATATGAGCTCAAAGTAACAGTATGCAATATATTGATATTAAGAATCGACAGAATAAATATTTTTTGCATATGTCTCTCTCTCTATCTCTCTCTATCTATATCTATCTATCTCTATATTCTATCTCTATCTCTCTCTATCTATCTATCTATCTACCTATATATATATATATATATATATATATATATATATATATATATATATATATATATATATATCATCGATATAAATAAATTTAAAACATAAATTTTTTACTGTGCAATGTTTACATATTAGATAATCGATTTAACAGAAATAACCATTTTTCATGTTTTAATAGTTCTAAGTGCATATCTAGATATGGATTTATATCTTTACTATATTTATGAAGGTCTAACTATATAAACTTTATCATCATGAATCACAAGTTAATGACAACCTCTGATCGGAAATTTATGCACAAAAGGGATAATTTAATATGTCGCGATGTTCAAACTGACATAACGTCACATATATTTACATATCATTAGTGAATGCAGGTTGACGCATTCCAGTATGTCCAGGAAGAATTCAATAACCCAGATAACGAACCTGTATTAAATCAGTTTTATTGAGCATTAGAAGTATGTTACTGAATCCGCGTAGTTGTTGAATGAAATATATG
>CM063498.1:18254560-18349560 GCA_032207245.1 Pardosa pseudoannulata | reverse complement strand
ATAGCATTGTTCATTTATCGAACTAATGCTGTGTAATGCTTACAAATGTATCGCATATCTCACAGCAACACAAATGCATTAAAAATAACCATACAGTTTATCAGTTCGTGTCATGGCACAAGTTACTGATTCACTGATTTTTTTTACAGATTTACAAGTTACTGATACTGATAAATCTCCAGTCCTATACATAAAATTAAATAGAAAGGTTTTTCCATTTTGTTCTATTTATTATTGTCATTATAATAAAAATAAATGTAAATTTCAGAATGTAAAGGTAAACAGTCTTTTTTGCACATACTCCGTTATTTCTTTTAAAACCTCTATGCCAAGGTTATTATAAAAATATATTTAATAAATTATCAAAGTCAGACTAGGTGATTAGTGATTTCAAATTCACGAATTTTAACACGTTGACTGCTAGACATATTTTCAATGGTTTGCCCACGGCTCCGACGTAAACTATTCTTTATACGGTGCATATGCTGAAATATTATTTGTAACAGATAAAATGAGTTATAAAATCATACTTGAAGCAGTTTTCGTGGTGAGGGTCACCAGTGACTCCCACGGCGCGGTAGGAATTTCTTACGATTGTCCTTTTTTTTTTTCAAACAGTCGTGCTTCGATTGCTAAGTGATTACTCTTATTCTTTAGCATTATTCAAGATCTTCAAGATGATGGTTCAACTGGATTTCCTGGGCCGAATAGTCTAATCCAGAGATTTCTAATAGTAAACATAAAATAACAACGAACAGAAAATAAAAAAAACTAAAAGAGGAAAGAGGGGTAGGGAGGTGGATTCGTGAGTTCATGACACAAAAACTAGAGAGTAGAAAGTTTAAAGACTTTAGCATTCTAAGCAGCTAGGAAGAACTAAAGCAAAGAATTTGACTAAAAAAGTGGTGACATTTTTCCCGATTGCGTTGACTTACCCTTTCTTTGCCTTGAATGTTTCAATCTGACTCATATGCACTGATAAAATGTATATTTTTCATGTACTACTAAAAATATTTTTGTATGTTCTGTTTTGCATTAATTTCTTCACACTATTATAATAACAATGGTATTATTGAAAAATTTATCAGTATCCATATTTACTATAATTAGGTACTTTTATTATTTGCTGTGTCACCGATCGCGCTGCTGTAGCTAAGTCGAGTGCTAGTCACCAGTGACCCGTGGCAGTCAACGTGTTAATTTTAAATCAGTTCAACATTTTCAAGGTAAGTTGAAATGCGTGCTATATTTAGGATGAAATATTTGAAATTACTTCCTGCCGAGACGTGATATGACAACCATAAGCACAGAGGAGGTAGTGTAGTCATCACTATTATATCTGTTGGATTAAAATTTAACTATCACAAGACGTTACATTCTTTTATCCAAATAGATAATTCTTATTCTTATTAAATATTCCATTTTTCCGCTCTGTTGTTCTGTAAAAAGTATAATAAAATTCCTAAATTCACCTATTAAGGCGGATTACTTCCACTCGCATTAAATTAAAAAAAATTATTTTAAATAAAACAGGTATTAAGACTATCGTTAAAAGTATTCAATTAACCACGAAAAGATCGTCAATACATCCTAAATTTTCACTACAATCAAAGAATCATCTTTTACGTTGAATTACTAAGTATTTTTAAAGCGATATAATACCCAACTGTTATAAAAATTAACATTTTTCAGGAGAATTAAATTTTGAAACATATCATTAAATTTTTAATCTGTTTCTGTTCTGATGATTTGTTAAGAGTTTCTCAAAATCGGTTACCTGTATAAAACTGATGAAAAATGCTTTCTTTTATCAAGAAGAAACAATTCTGTGTAAACTGTTGTAGAAAGTAATATCTTCAACAACGGAAATAAACTTTAAAGAATGTTTGTGTTTCAGTTCTTTTACATGTTTTCAAGAGTATCATAGAGATTTATGCTTTTTTACGTAGAAATATTTCAAAGGATTATTTGACTGTTTGAATATTGCTTTGGTACTCTAGAGATTTCTTTTTTCAATTTGTGTTAAAATGTAAACTGTAAAATCTATTCTGCATTTTTAATAATTGTTGAACAGAAAACATTAAGAGGTTTTGAGAGATTGTCTGATATAGTAAGATTTTAAAATCGTAAACATCACTTTATTTCATAAACATACTAGTAATATTACAGGAAAATAATTTAAAATATTGTTGCATTACTTTTGGCAGAAGTAATGAAATATTCATTTACTAAATATACCTATATTACTTTAGATTATATTTTCTTCATATAGTAAGCGATTATCTCAAGTTGAAACATAGATTTTTTAGAAGACAGTGATGTTAAGAAAACAACCTTTAGAACTTAAAATTTAGTTTTCAAAATTTAGTTTATTATTCTATTAGTATAGTCATTTTATTAGTATATATTCCCCAAAATGCATAAAATATTCAAAACACCGAAATCAAGGAGATAACGATATTAAGGAAGCAACCTGTGAAACTTTAAAAATTTGATTTAATGATTATTTAAATTTATTTGATAGCTATATTATTGATCTATCTTACTCCCCAAAACGAATAAAATATTCTAAACACTTAAATTTTAATAAATAAAAGAGTTATAAAATCTAGGTTGAAATGCATCTGATAAAATTAAAATGGCTGTCTTATCCGGATGGCTGTATCATCTTTTTCTTATTCGGAGGATAAATATTTTTGCCATGACTGCCAGAATGTAATTATTTGTGCCTGACTGGATTCATATTGAATACAGAATCGATAATTATAGTTTCATTCCTCTTTATACTACTTCTTGATCAAATTTTTGGCTTTATTACAGTAGTTGGCTATTGGAAACAAGCATAATGTTTTCACAAACATTTTGAATACTTGGAATATTATTTAGCCCTTTGGATCCCACAACAATTCCCGATAGCCGAGAACCTCGAATCCCAGAATAGCCAAAGGCATCCTAGAAAATTTCCCCATGACTGCTGTCATCCAAGGGTTATGCTGATAATGGTCTATAGGGACCTATGTAAGCCTCTGAAGTAAAACGGCCCAGCTTCCCATCAGGTGTTCATAATAAGTTGAGAAATTACTCATTGCCGTCAAATATGAAAAAACATCTATCTGATTTGGGATAAAACCCTTATTTTTCTCTTATAAACTGGTAATTTATTATCAGTATTCTAAACAAACATTTGAAAATTGTATGACGATTTCATTTCTAATTTAGTACCTATTACGTACCAATGACTTATACCAGGTCTGCTGAGATAACACAAGGAATAAGACACCAGCTACAAACGAGCGAAGACTTACCCTTTTGCAGACTCTTTATTTACAGTACTATTTTTGATGAAGAACAATCATCTTTTGAAGCAAATAAAACAAATTAAGTTTCAAAACGGAGTCTCCAAACACTGCTGGAAATGCTGGAGCAACTCCCTGCTTCTGATGATGCTATCTGTTCAGATGAAAAAAAAAATGTAGCACTTCCTGCCTCTGATGAAGTTATCCGTTCGCTCCGTCTTGGCCTGCTTTTTCTCTGAAGGGGCCTTCAAATCTACTGAGCAAAATCCAATGACTACTGTTGCCAGGATCAAAGACGACTGGCCCGCATTAGCAACCCCTCTTGTCCAATGAGGTCGAAGGGGGGGGGGCGGTCACTGACATCTCTCGTAATTCGGTCAATCTTCTAGGCTGGCTTTGTCCAGTGGTCTAAATCATAGTTACAGTACCACAGAACACCGATATTTAAAGATTAGTAACCAATGAAGAAATAATGTTAAAATAAGAATGCAGTGGGTTTTTTCTTCTCGGGAAATAGGGTGCAACTGTTTTTCTCACATTTATAGATGAACAAAAATTGGACGGAAGAAAAACGAGCCATTCTATGGCTATTGGTCTTGGAACAAGAGGACTTTTAAAATATCAGTGCCTGGGTCTTAAACAGTTAAGACAGATTTAAACTTAAATTTCTTATCCATTTTGCAGATTTAAAGATATGACTTACATAAGGCACAAATAATTAAAATGTTGTAGTCATTAGGAAAACATTTTATTATCCAAAAAAATGGAAAGGACAGTTATTTTAATTTTTCAAGAGATACTACTCTCGTTATACTCAAAGACAAAATAGACGATTAGAAAAGAATGGGAAGAGGTCTCACAGCCCTTGGTGGTCCAATTTATAGACTCCTAAAACATGTGATAATAAAACTGAAAATCCTGTATTCTGCGCTTGAGATTTATTAAGACTGAAATTTTATACAATTCAAAACATTACAACTTACGCTCATGATATCTAAAGATTCAAATTTATACAATGAATAATTAACTATGCATAAATTTGAAATTTTCTGCATGTTACTTCAAAGCTCAATAATGTCGGAAAATCTAGAGAAATTTCAATAATTACTGACATTAATATTTTGGTTTTACTAAGAGCAATTATGAATTTCTTTAAGTAAAGATAACAAGAATAATTAAAGATAGAAAAATTTTAAATTTTTTTATTAATATTATATCATGCAAAATGTCTGTCCTAAAAGTACAAATACTTGACAGATTTCAGTATGTTCTGTTAGCTTACAATATTGTCTAAGGTAGTTAATAACATTATTATATATTTTGTCTAATTAATCATAAATTCCTTGATACAAAGTTTATTATTTTGTACGCTGCAAAACACTAAAGGATATTTTTTGTCTAGGTAATGTGATAGAGGAAAAAAACATTCAGATAAACCTATGCTTGAATATTTAAAAGATTATGGGTCCGTTTAGAGACTTTAATAAATATGTAGAACGAGATAAATGATCAGTAAAAAAGTATAAATTGTATGTAATTTAACTTTTGTTGAGATATTCAGATATACTAGAAGGTTTTAAAGCTTAGAAAACGGACAAAAAGCTTACAGTTTATTTTCAAACTCTTGCCAAGAGTTTAAAATATTTACAAACCGTAGATGTCATTCTCCAGATGTGAATATGCAAAGTTACATGTTTAAAGAAGGTTGTTATGTCTATACTAAAAAATGAACATTGTGAAAGAAAACAACTTAGTCATAAAGATAAAACTTTGACATTTAAAGAACTCATAATAAAGTACCTAAAGAATCTTTATACTTTTATATAAAAATTCTGTAAATATACTTCTCGGTAAACGCCAAAAAATATATATTCTGTTTTTGTATCGGTATCTGATGTTTCACTATTGTGATAAAAAAAGTCTCATGTGGTTATATAATTTACAGGGATAATCTAGATAAACATTTACCAATATATCTTAAAATTCATAACTGTTATATATTTTCTAACATTACACAATCTTGAACAGAAAAATTTTATGCTATAGCATAAAGGCACCATAATGGCATCTTAACTATGTGATAAGTAATGTAAATTTTAAATAGTTAATCTTATTTTATCAATGAATTTGAACAGCTAAGATGTATTACTACCAAAGTGGTATAATTGTTTTGGGGGTAGTAACGATTGCATGGAAAAACAATATTGTTTTTCGTACTCTCCTTTGGTGGACACACACGAATTTTAAAATGCTATTTGTTATCATTGGGATTAAGATTTAAAGAAATCATGACTAATTACTGTCAGTCATAGTAAAACTGGTACGCTAAGCTTTTACTTTTCAATTTGAGATTTTAAAAGTGAAGGACTTGAGAAAATATAACGAATATAAGCATCGACAATTATTTAGTGTAATTGTCGCGTGCGGAAAAATCTCCGTATCATAGATTACTCTCACACGACTTCAAAACGAAACAGTCTCAATCTCTTTCTCTATCACTCACTCAATCTCCTTCCCCCCCCTCCTCCTTCGCTCTTCCCCAGTCTCCACTCTACTTGCGGGTAGGATATTTTAAAGGACATATGAATCTATCATATCGGTGACATTTTAACGCTTTGTGACTAATTATTGGTAACCAAAGGTTGTACGATTTCTGCTTCTGAATTAATTAGAGTTACCTGGATCTTGCTTCTAGGAATTTTCAGAAATTCTGATTAGGGTGATACATTAAAGGGATGAATATTAAACTTTAAGGAAATAAAATGAGGGGTAAGCTTCAAACTTCGATTCAGTGTATTCACATTTACGACTCACCACTACATATGGGTAACACCACACCGATTAGTACGAGGTCGTTAATTATCCTATTAACTATTAGACTTAATTTAGAATACATGTGAAATTTACGACGTTTTATTAATTTATAGTATTGCCAGTATTGTAGTGTCCCTATATTTAAATGATATAACCGATATTTATGACTTATGCTGAATTACTCTCTTAAAAAGTGAATTCTAGTACCACACTTAAAATTGCAAAATGTCGATCCAATTGATGAAATCATAAATACCAGAATATACTGGAATATTTGGGAGAATGTTAAGTTATGAATAGAAAATCTATAGAATAAACATAAAAATTTTAAAAAATATTTTTAATTTTCCCTAAAATATAACGTTTGGCAGTCATTGGTTAACCAAAATTTATCGTTGATTGAATTGAAAATACGCCATACAAGTTTAAAATTCATTGACAAACAATTACATCTGCGTAACAGTAATTTAAAAAAAGATATAGTAATGTAAAGTGAAAAAATTCAAGCTATTGAAAATTTCAATTTTACTATACGAATACAAACTATTCTGAAGATTTAAGATTTAAAGATAAGAGTTAAATTAGCAATTTTGTAGACTAAACCTTGTTGGTATATATTAACTTTAAAAAAAAAACTTTTTGAGGAAATAGAGTAAAATATATCTAGACCATGGATCTAATGAAAGTCGCATAACAATTAGTTATTTCTTTTGGAATTCGAAATCTCAAATTTTTTCCAGGTATTTTCCTAGACTAAATGCCATTTAAATAATATCTTAATTAACTGTAATAGATTACTAATAGTTTAATGCAAAAATAAAATAAATATAACGTATAAATTAATACACAAACTATCATGAAATGTTTTAAAAACTTGCAGATGTAATTCTTAACACTAGTTTTACCAGTAGTTAAAATGTACATTGAAGTGCAAAACCAATCATTTTGGCTGGTTTGGTAAATCTAGTGTTAAACAGTGGTTTACACCCGAGCGGCTAAAAAGAGATATAAGGAGATATTTTTGGTTCAAGACAAATATGGGGAGCGTAGAAAAGCATCACATACATAATTATAAAATAAGGTAATGAAGAGATACATTAATACTAAAATTATTCGAAAGTATAAATGATCCTATATGTTTCTGCCAATAATGTGACAACCTGATTTAATAATATTATTTAGAAATATGGCACGAAATATTGAAAATTAACTGTAACCAGAAGATTTATGTATGCCTTCTAATTATATGCTAATATCTAAATTTTATATACTTGCCAATCAATCTTTAAGTAATACATCAATTTTGATCAGAACTTAAAAAAACCTATCTTTTGAGACTATTATATAACAGCTTTTTCTGCATTCATCATCAAGTAAAGTGTTCTTTTAGAATGATTTTTGAGGAAGTTTGCCAAATAAACACTGAAGCAGAAAATTCTTCAGCCTTTTGAAATGTTTATCCCATAAGGTTTTATTCAATTAATAGATAAGCAAACTAATCTGATTTATGAAATGGCTACTGAAAAAATGCTAAAGTAGCGTCCAAAAATAATGAACATGTAACTGAATAAGATTTATATTTTTATAAGCAGTTGGTTTACGCTATCTTTGGTTACTCTACCTTTTGTAAAAATTACTGCTTCATACATAAAAAAATATTTTATAAAGTTATATTCATCAATTACCTAGAAAGAATTTTATTCTTAGGATATTGGAATCTTTTAATATTGTATTTAAAATGTATGTTTTATTGAGAACTCTTCAAAATGCTATGCTTCCTCAAAAAAAAAGTTTTAAAATCTGCTTTTGCTTTTTTAATATATAATATAGTCTATTTGAGTTTAATAGAGATTCATCATTAAATCCCTGTCGACAGATTTCAAATATGTGATCCAGTTCTTTATTTATGAAAAAGAAAAGATGGGTTAAGAGAGCTGGAAAAGTGTTCTAAACTATGCAAATTCATTTCGTTCTTTTATCGAAAAGGATTTCCCCTCGACTTTCTTTCAAATTTGAATTCATCATAGCTTGTGCATTCCCAATGATTTGTTCCGTATATTTGTAAAGTATCCAACGTCTACCTAGACATTGGTCTTTATAAAGTTATAGGGAAATGAAGCAAGTGACGTTATCGGCCATACCTTTTCTATTATTTTGTTACACCTCGTGAAAACTGGATGACAAAACACTCTTATATACCAAAGCAATCAGTTTGAAATTTTTTTTCAAGTTTTAAACATCAAAATTTTACTTGTAATAGCCCTTTTCTGCACTTTGTCGATATATCCATTTACAATAAAGTTACTTTAAAGGGGTTTACCCGATTTTGGTGAGGTAGAATTTAAGTCAAAGTAGGAAGTAGGTTTTACACAAAATTGTTAATTTTTGTGATGATAGAAAACAACTAAAAATTTTTAAAGAATTTAGTAAGAAATAAAAAAAAATAATCTAAGTTTAACAACTGATTTGTTATTTATGGTAGGAGTTGAATCATATGACGCACTAATCGCACGTATTGTAATGACTCCCAGACCTATCCCTCCAAAGTGACAGGAATATCTCAAAAAGAATGTATTGTCAGCGTGTCTTGTGTGTGATATGACAGACAGTTGCAGGTGAAGTGACAAAAGCCAAATTTGTCACGGTGTTGATTCTAGATTTGGGGAAGATTTCTATTGGCCCGGGTTCTTCAAGGGATTTTGGAAGACTTGTCATCGATGCGAGCATCAGAGGAAGAAACCAGTGTAATGTCAGACGTTCTATCGCCATTACCGAACAAGTAAGGGACAGGTTTTTTTTTTCTTTTTTTGAGCACTACGGTCTATTTTTTGCAACATGAGAGCTAATGAGACAGGGCCTACTGCTTAAAGCCGATTCCGAACGGCTACGAATATCCATGCTATAGTGGGATTCGAACCCACGAACTCCGATTCCGAAGGCCAGCACCTTAACCATTCGACCATCGTTCGGCAAGTAAGGAACAGGAGTTATAGCCAAGAATCGCCTTTTTTTCCAGTGAATCCCTTTTCAGTGGGTGTTTCCTGGACAGTCCCTGGAAGGAATTTAAAATGGGGTTGAAGATGATTTAAAGGGGGTGGTCTGCGTTTTTCTTTCGAGAGAGAGGTTGGTCTCTCGAAGTTGGGCTGGTCTGCGATTTTTTCGAGAGGGATTCTTCTCTCGAAGTTGAGTTCCAGTTTGCAATCTTGCTCTCATCTGTGGAGGAGAAAACAAGGTATGTATAATTTGTAATACATGTAGTTCTGTAAATATTGAATATTTATTGTAGTACAACGCTAGTTGTATTTCAAATTAATAGTTTTAGCTTTCAAGTCTTTACAGTATATACAACGTCAGGTTCTATATAATCTTTATTAAATGTTTGTTATACTTTTAGAAAAAGTTTCTTCTTCCCTTGTCGAAACTTCTGAACCATTGCTAGAAAACAGTTTAATACTTTTTCTTCTATAAAGGGCCTGAAAATTTAATATCCAATGAAAAAAATAAGCTTTTAGAGTATATCTTTCCTGGAAAAAAGGTCTTACCTGCTTTTAAAATATGCAGAATTCTACTCCTTTAAGACCGTTCGGGCTTTTCAAAATACAAGAAAACATCGACGGCACTATAAGACTTAAATACAACTTATATTTGTTCTTCTCAGAATTTTTTTAAAGTGTCCTGTTATTCTAGAATATACGCTAAAAGAAAAATAAAACTTTCATCTTATTCTGTTCTACCGCTCTTTAAATGTGAACTTTGGAATTGAGAACACATATCTTTTCAACTTACTAGAACTTCTAATAGAATTATATTAATTCGAAATATATTCTACGACATACGCATTTTCTGTAAAGCTTATTATAAATTTTTATAAAACATGAGAAAGAATTGTACATTATTTACAGCCATTATTGAACTACTTGATTTAAAAAAAAGGAACTTTGGTAGTCTTGAGCAAAAAATTGTTTTGTTCAGTCATGATTCAATGGATGTGGTGGATTTAAATATTTTTGACACTTTATACTTAAGATAATATTTTGATGTAAAGCCCAGGGAGGTTTATAAAATCCTAATATGGGGATTCTGTTTACAGCACGTTGGTTTTAATCTTCCTGTAAAATTGCAGAACTGATAGAACCCCCCCTCCCCTTCTTTAAAAAATCAAGAGGTTCAACTACGCAACATAAAAAGGAATAGAAATTTAAAGTTTTTTTATGATTCTTTCCATATGTTTCGAATTATCAAAATTAGTTTTTAATATATACATTATATACACACACACACACACACACACATATATATATATATATATATATATATATATATATATATATATATATATATGTATATGTATATGTATATGTATATGTATATATATATGTATATATATATATATATATATATATATATATATATATATATATATATATATATATATATATATATATATATATATAATCCTTAATTATAAAGCTGTTAAACAAGGAGAATGCTAAACAGCTAGCAGTAATAAAAATTCATTCGGCCGACAATGAATAGAATGGCACAAGTCGAATTAAAACTTTATTTGAAAGCTGCTAAAACGGACATATTTACAAGTCAACGACAGACAAAGGAAAACCAGAAAAATCACTCTGCTCGAGCAGAGGTGCACCCAAGAGCAAAGACAGAAAGAATTTTCTCACTTACTGAGCGAGTTTAAGTGTAAGATCTGGAAAAACGTGGAGCCATTTACTGCAACAGCTGGGAAACGTGTGGAATAGACAGAAAATTTACACCTGAAGGATAAAATGCTTTGGAAAATGGATCGAAAGTCGAGAATTTTAAGATCGAAATTTTATGCCGAGAATGCTCCTTTGATTAAGACATTTAGAGGCTGGGAAAAAGATTTTAAGAAATGAGAATGGGAGAGAGGAGGTTTTTAAGGAAATAATTTTGTAAATAATCTTGATATATTACATATATATATATTACATATATATATATATGTATATATATATATATATATATATATATATATGTGTGTGTGTGTGTGTGTGTGTGTGTGTGTGTGTGTAAACCAGAGTAAAATAAATCCGCTGGCCACATCGAATTAAGTACGTATAGTATTTACTTGCCCGGGCTTGCTGTGCAAAGAGAAACCTAGGCAGCTAGCAGTAAGGAAGTAAACAGTCGTGTCACATTGAAGAGTAGTAGCACAAGTCCGAGTTGAACTTAACTTTTATTGAAGAGATATTGAGAGAAAAAAATGACATGTTACTCTTTCAAAGACAGACAAAGGAATGACCATAAAAATATGTGTTGAATACATGGTTGGACCTAGAGTGACTAGAGGAGAATTTTCCCAAGGAACCGGCAATTTAGTCAGAAGATTTAACAGTCAGACAGAACATAGATCTCTGAAAAGTGAACCGGGGACAGTTGGAAAATGGACAGACAATTAACATGTAATTTAGAACTAGCTTTGGAAAAGAATTTCATCTCGCTCCTTTCAAACATTTTTAAGACATAACATGGTTAGAAAAGGTACAGCGATAATTTTCATTTCTCGGTGTCAAGGAATACTCTCTAAAATGTATTTACACTGACTGATCAAAACTGTATCAAATTAAAAAAAAAAATTAAAAATCGAACACTTTCTTTGATATACATAAATAAGCAATAAGGTATATGTTTATTTGCCCGTGATTTAATCTTCATCTATTTCTTCTTAAAAATTTTGAATTAGCAAGAACATTTTCGTGAGCACGGTAGAATACGAAATTAACACTAAATATAACGTAACTGAATGCTGTTGTGCGTTAATTAATAACTTTGATATCTCTAATCATATTACGGGATAGGATGAATAGCAGATGATTTAATATTGACAGTGTTTGGCGGTAAATATGAGTGCTGTCCAAAATTTGACGAATCCATAGTAAACCATGTGGTTATGTATAAATAAACACTCAAACGAATAAACCACTTAATGTATGGAGATATATAAATTAGACGCTAGATATTTATTAGATTCCCTAGAATTCAGACTTTAAAAAAATAATAACGGTGATACAATTTTCATTGCAACAAAAAACAATCGATCATTAAGTTTAAAGTTAGCACATATGTACCTAATCTATCATTCAAGCGAAATATAAAAGAAAATTAATTACGACATCTAATTTTAGAGATAAAATGGATGAAATTTGAGGAGACAATATGTAAATGAGATGTTTAAAAGGAATGACTTCATAATGGTAGAAAATTGTTATTTCAACATATTTATAATGTGATAAATTGATAAATTACTTTAATCGCCTGCTCTTAACCGGGGAAAATAGTCTTGAAATAATGACGTAAAAATCTCTTAAAAATGGGGAGAAGGGATGGTTTTCGAACGCTTTAAAGTCGATAGTATTTTTCACAGTAATAAAGAATATTTATACGGATTAATTTTAGAATCGGGTCGACAGTTCAGGAGGAGATGTGGGCATACAAACATTCATACTCACATACAATGACATTTATTTAAGAGACTAGAAGATTATCTGACCAAATTAGCAATTAACGAACTATTAAATTTATATTTTCTTCGTACTCCTTTATATTAAATCATTACCTAAACCAGACATTATTTTAGTCAATCCTAAACGTAAATATTTCCCAAAGTTAGTCTTTTAAAATTTTAAATAAAATGGCTATAACATTTTTACTAACGTACTCTTTTACCTTGTATACTTTTTAACCTAAGAGATACATTCAATACCAGACATCCCCAAATTGAACTATGATTGGAAAAATCAATTAAAAATGAGAGGAAATTAAAATGTAGGGATTGCTGGGGTCTGCGGTCTAGGGAATTTATACTCAGAGAACTTCAAAATTATTGTATCCGTCCATCAGCCATGACGCTGTATCAGCGGCAGCAATTGCTTAACAGTTTTGTAAAGTGTGTTTATTTTGTTACCGTTGAACGTAGTGCCATCTGAAAAAAAAAGAAAAAAAAAGAAAAAAAAAAAAAGAAAATAGTGTTCGCTTAGAGCGTGGTGCCGGGGGATTAAATCGGCTATACAGTTTTTTTCTTGATGGTTTCTTTAACCCTTAATTTGGCTAAGTCTGGACGCTACACCGGACATATATTTATTTATAACTACTATATAACATGATTGTCAGTGTTCGCCACAGCGGACATTAATTATCTCAAAAATGGAAAATGATATATTTTTTTGTTTATTTCAGAGAGAACCTAATGTCTATACAAACATGGAAACATAACAAAATTAAAAAATATTTGAAAAAAAATTGTTAAATTAAGGGTTAAAGTAGATGGTTTGGACGACGTTTGAAATGAAAATATTCAAAGTCATTGTAGTAAGTAAATTCTTAATTAATTTAATCATAAATCTTATTGGGTTTTCAAATCCCCAACGCTAATCCAATCCATATACATTAAATTATATTTGATTGTGTTTATGTATTATGTATCCTCCTCGTTCATATTATTCTTATCTATTGTACTGTGTTAAAATCTTAAATGTTAGTAGTCATTAATTCCCCTATTGATAGTAATATATTTGCTTTGTAATGTCAAATTCTAATTTACAATAAACTGATAGCAAATCCGTTTAGTAATTTCTCAATCACAAAGTCGATATTTTAGTTTATATATTTAATTATACATTCCACTAATTCTTAACATCTCACAAATATTTTTATGCTCATCAACAGATGGCATTCCTATTCCATGAACATTCCGTGAAATAGATCGGTATTCTATACTCCTGGAAACTGTAGCCAATGTGGAAATGTAGAACAATATTTTTTTATGTGAATTCACGGAATTCTTACATCTCCGCTAATCTCGAACTCCCGCTATTTCATATTTTAATGCCTCTACATCTTTTTCATAATTCGAAAATTTTAAGAAAAATTGCAAGATAAAGTTTTTGAAAGCCATGTAAAAACAATTTAAGCAGAATATGAGTTTAATGCAGTCGAATAAAAACCTAATCAAATGATCCAAAATTCAGCAGGAAGAATTAGTTTTTTTTCCAATTTGTAATATCTTACATGTACTCACTTATATGTGCGGCTGGCCTTGACGCTCTGTCGGCTTCATCTTAACATCATGGTGCCGTGACCAGGATTTCGTCAATGTACAGCTAGCCTGGGGTAAGCGAAATTTCAGTTTGTTCCTAATTAATGAGTGCCAGTAATTCCACCAGATAATTTAAAATTGATTTGCTATGTATTATATGTAAAAATGAATAATTAAGTAATTAGTTGATGATAAAACAAAGTGAAAGTGTTTTATGTTTGTGTTTTATGTTGAATACTGTGTATAATATAATTGTGTATGTATAAGTGAGAGGTTTTAGATATAATATGTTATTTGTGTTTAATTTAATATAACATTTGGCACTCTATTGTTTATTTATTTAGATATTTGTAATATTTTGTAAACTTACTGATGTACAATGGCAAAAAATAATTCAAAATTTTAGGGGAAATGAAAACGAAAACGTTCAATTTTATCTTAAACAGTTCAAAGAAATAGCATAGTTAGAAAAATGGAGTGAGCAAAAGTGTTTAATTCTATTAAAATTGAATTTGAAAATAAACGCCTTAGATTTCTTGATTAAGGACTCGAAGGCTAATAATTCTAAAAATTTCAACGAGTTAGCCGAATTGTTAAAACATAGATTTTCTACCGAAAAATCATTTCGAAAGAGACAGGAAATATTTAATGCAGTCAAAGCAAACACCTAATCAAACGATCTAAAATTCAGCAGGAAGAATTAGTTGTTTTTTTTTGTAATTTCTTACGTGTACTCCACTTATATGTGCTGCTGGCCTAAACGCTCTGTCGGCCTCATCTTAACAAAGAGATAACGCGAGTTCGTGATAATAATAAGTTTAACTCTGCATAGGAAAAATAATATTGCAAGATCGAGAGAAAGAGGCTATATTTTAAGAATTAGCATGAAGTCGCATGTCCACAAACCATGATCTTTTCTGGTTAAGGTTTGGTTTGGTTTGGAGCGCTACGGTCTACTGTTTTGCACACGAGGACTAATGAGACCGGGACCTACTGCTTAAAGCCGATTCCGAACGGCTACGAACATCCATGCCATAGTAGGATTCGAACCCACGAACTCCGGTACCGACGATCGGCCCTAACCAATCAGCCAGAGTTCTGCACCTGGTTAAGGAAATTACCTTTTAGAGGACTATTATATCATATATGAAACAGCTTTTAATTTTACTTAAAATTCCGATGGAGGAATTATACAGAGGATGCCCCAACAGGACCAGATAAACTTTTCACAACCACTTTGTTTGGAATACATAAAAAATGACCGAATATCTGTATCTCTATAACCCATAGTTTTCAAGAGAAATACGAAAGAATGTATCGTTATATTCGATTTCAGAAAAAAAAACTATTAAACATCGTTACACACGTATTGGTCCTGTTTTATGGCCACCATACTCTCTAGATCTCATAGACTCAATACTCGTCTGCACGGTGCGTATACTTTAGTAAACACTACGAAGTTGAAACGTGTGTGCAGTCAACAACACCACGGTCAGCACATACATATCGGTATATGCAAGAGGAACAGTTCTAATATCTTAATTAGAATTATGTAAATACCGATGTTTAAGTTTCGAATAAACTGTTTTATTAAACCTGATATGACATCATATGACTTTTTCTCTCATTTTTCTAGAAAACTAAGGATTGCAGAAGTACAATTCTTTGGGCATTTTTTTATTTATTGAAAACTACGAATCTGACAATGTAGAGTTTTATCCGGTCTTGGCGGGACACCCTGTATATATTCTAAAGAAATTATTTGTTTATTAATTATTACCAGATGCAGTCATATCTGTTATAGTGGATTTTGCCGATGTGTGTGCCGATGCAATTATAAAATGCAAAATATTTTTTCTAAAATGCAAAATATTTTTCTTGTAAAAAACAGTTTTGTGTAAGATTCTTATTGGTGTGATTGTATTTTTTCTTGTTGAGGTCCCACATAGTATAATGGTCAACATTTAGAGCCGTTAAAAAGGTTTGGTTTGGAGTGCTACGGTCTACTTTTTGCAACACGAAGCCTAATGAGACAGGGGCATGCAGTTTAAAGCCGATTCCGAACGTCTACGAAAATTCATGCCACAGTAAGATCCGAACTCATGAACTCCGTTACCAAAGGTCAGAACCCTGACCATTCGGTCGGCCATTTTGTTCGGCAAGCCGTTAAAAAGATCCGATTTTTAAAGACCGCGTGGACTTGTTTGGGTAATATACACTCAAACATGTTTTTATGCGGTGGATAGGGTCCGCATAAAAAATTGCACAAAACTTCACGAATAGCTATAAAATATAGTTTTCGGAACACAATTAAAAAAAATTTTTGCGGTGAATAGTGACCGCATAAAAATAGTCTCACGTTTAAAATAACTCAAAACCTTACGAAATAACTAGTACATACCTGGAATTTCGCCAAACGTTTTGGAATCTGATTTAAAAAATACACTTGCGAACATTTTTAAATATTTTATTTACATATTATGTGATTATTTTACACATACAAAACTTTTCAAAACGTATAAACATTATCCTTCGCAGTCTGACAATACGCGAACTTTCCTGTGATAAACTGGTTCAAAATCACTTTTGTCACTTGAAGATACTATTTCGCACTCGTTTAGAGTTGACTTTTTTTCAAGTACCATATAGCCAGTGATTAGATTTTGTGACGGTTCTTGTTTCACTAGACACTTGTATATGTCCCGGTAGCCAGATATACACAACTGAAGCTCCTTTTGGAATTTTGAAGTTCTTTCAGAATTGGCATCGATTGCAAAAAAATTACATTCTAATTTATGACAGAGTTGGAGTCCTGCATAGATTTTATCTGCTGGATCGGATTCTTCTTGCCCAGCAGTAACATCTGTTACGTAATTTATAATTTCATCTCCCTTACGGTGTCATCCTGAATCATTTCGACAAGATCATTTTCACTAAAACTATTAAACCCATCTCCGCCGATGTCATTATTGATAACTTCGATAACTTCGTCAATTATGTTCAATTTGATTGAAATTTTTATTTACCGCACAAAAAAAAATCGCATAAAAAAATTGCACAAAAAAATTCGCACAAAAACAGGTTTGAGTGTAATGCAAAATAATATCAGTATAATACTCCCATAATGAAAGAAAAAAATTTCAGCGTACGTTTCTGCGATGTGGGATGGTTCGAATAAACAAAATACGCCAGAACAAAATATCTGTCCTGGAATACCTCTATAGGAACTAAAATATACATTTTAGACTTTAATAACATCAGGTATAACAGTTTGAATATCGGTAATATATAATTTATCATTCTAACCTTTTATATAGTAGAACTAGCATATGGACCGTCATACGACGGGATTAGTGAAATTTTTAATTTTCCAGTATTGTAAATTACCCTATGAGGCAGGTAATTTTTGTTTTGGCTGAGAATTATCTGGTACACGCTCAATAATTTTTTTATCTTCATACTCCCCTAAAGTCTCCCGATACTGTGAATGCAGTTTAGAATCAAGTTGAATTAATTTAGAAAGATAATTCTGAGCTACGTCGAAATTATCGTTCTTCCCAATTTTTTTACAACTGTAATTAATAGAAGTAAAGGATTGAAAATATCATTTCTACTACATACTGGGGGTAGATAGAATTTGTTGTTAATACCGTTGATAAAATTTTCATTGCAACAAAAAATAATCGATGATTAAATTTAAAATTATCAGATATGTACCTAATCTATTATTTAAGCCAAATATAAAAGAAAATTATCTAGCTAATAACTGAATTCAGTGATAAAAAGTATGAAAATAATTCAGACGATATTTAAATAATTTAAAATAAGAAATGATTAAATGAGATGGTTAAAGGAATAACGTCATAATGCTGGAAAAAATGTTATTTTTTCCTATTTATGATGAGACAAATTGATAAATTTAATCGTCTGCTCTAAACCGGGGAAAATAGGGATTGAAATAATGGAATTAAATGCTAGAAAAGGGGGGAAAGGGGGATTTCGAAAGTTGCTAACCCTCCCTCATGTGGAATCCAAGATGGATGCCTCTATTCATTCCAGGTCTAAGAGCTTCATAAATTCGAGGACAGTCCTACAGATAACTTAGGCTATTATTATATAGGGGATTTAATCGGAAATATTTAGTTTCGACCAAAAAATATTGAATCTTCTCCAGCAAATGTTTGTGTAAGAAAACTTTATTAATTTCCCCAATGTGACTTATTTGTTCTTAAGTTATTGACCAGATTTTTTACAAATAGAATGTTTTACCGTCGAGTATTCTGCATCATCTATTTACTTTCATCCGTACATTATGGGGACATAACTCAACCAGCTGCCACTAAATATTTGTGGCTTGTTATGTCTGTATTAATATAAAAAACAAACATCCGATACCTTTTCTACTTAGTGGTTGGAATGTTCTTGGAAACCATTATATGATATTATCGTTAAATAAATTATTATGGGCTTGTAAGATATACGTCAAAGCTAGCGAGTGGTTCTACACAAGTGTCAAATAAGAATGCAAACTAATATGACTAAATTAATGATTTCTTGTCAACTATCATTTGTAATTTCCTTTGTTATATGATTATATCAGCAAAACAATTTATCTATCAACGCTGTATCTTTTCATTATTTTATGTCTGTTATATAAATGATTTCTAAATGGGGAGTTGGTATGATTAATCTTTCTTGAATAAAACCCTTATTTAAGGTAACCGACCACGTTCGGAGACAAAACTTTTAAATAAGGTTTTTAGGGAAATATTTTTTTAGTTATTGCAGTAATAGGTTATAAAACATAGAAAAATACGAAAATAAACATATATATATATATATATATATATATATATATATATATATATATATATATATATATATATATTGTCTTAAAAATTGGCAAAAATAAAGAAAAAAACAAACATTTTTTTGATTTTACGCCAACACTCCTAAATAAAAAAATACGCACAACATATCACTTTTAGTTGGATAAACGTGGACATATATCCTTTATGTACGCATTGAACCTTCAAAATGAAAATATTCTAAAGTATAAATGGGTTACAGCCAATCGAGTAATTTAGAGCAAAAATTCAAGAAAAAATAATTAAGTTTCTAACATAAATGCCCATAACTCATCTCAAAATGAATATGTTTATAATCCTGACGTTCAATGCATACATACCATCATTAAAAACATACAGTTAAATTGTAATTAAATTCTAAAAATTATTTTAGGAGTTATGACTGTTGAGTTTGGTGATCTAGCAAAAACCAGTTTTTTTAGAAATTCAATTTAATGATTTTATTGGATAAATTCATTCAAAGTTTTATAGTTTGATAAACAATCAGAAATATGCTGGAGTAATTTATTTATTTATTTATTTAAAAGCTATAGTATGCTATTTACCGCTTTTTTCAGGCTAACAAAGTCAAGCCCTTTAACTGCTCACTTCCGATATCTTTTCGACACTTCCGTTTGACGATTAAACACCTGTATCATGACTTCTAATGACTCTAGAAACAAGCTGAAAACTGTTTTCGAAAGCTAAAGGACTGATCTTTAAAATAAAAGATAAAATTGTTTCGATATGTTTCACGAATATTGCTATTTGAACGTGGTCGGTTACCTTAAAGTAGATTGACATTTCTGCTTAATTCATAAGTAGCATTGTGTTTCTATAGTTCAAGTTTTTAGAACTTCTTTTTAACAGCAAGTAAAATTATACGCAAAAATTTTAAACGAAAAATCTCTGAAATATTTTACTAAAATGTCTTTGGAAAGCACTTCCATCATGTAAATATTGTATAATTCATTACATTCTTCCATTAAGACACTAAGGGGCAAAATAAAAGAAAGAAAACTGAGCTTCGTGACATGGATCTCGCCAATGTTAACTTTTAGGTTCCAAATATCTCAACAAACATTACGAAAATATGTTAAACATGTTTTACTAAACTGACTTACGAAAGTATTTTCATCATGTAAATACCTTTCTTCTGCTTGTTCCTTTCTTTAATCTCTTGAGATGATTTAGACCAATATAATAATTTAATTCAAAGATATTTTATAACTGTGTTTCTTGAGGTGATTTGTGTGGTGATTACGCAATTTGCCAACTATTGACGTCATATGTCGTATTTCAATGTCTTGTATATTTTTAGTCATTATAAAGTGTTTTGTAATGTATTGTAATGTATCTTGACATGTGGTAATATGAATTGATATTTATTCACGTTTGTGAAGTTTTATTATTGTAGTTTTATTTGTGGCAGCACACCATTGTAAATATGCAAAATATCTGTATGCTGCCTGACTACATAAGAGTCAGCCTGCCAGTAGCACGAAGGCTCGGTTGCATCGGTTGATGTTTGTTTAATCTTAAATGCGTACGTCTGGAGTTAGTTGTGTTATTTTAACTGCACCATACAAATCCCTTCTGAGGACGGTTATATGTATGTGGTGATCCCTGCGGATTCTACATTCATCATCGTCGAGCCATAGCAGGGGTCCCCATAATCTCAACAAACATTACGAAAATATGTTAAACATGTTTTACTAAACTGACTTTGGAAAGTATTTTTATCATGTAAATACCTTTTACCTTTCTTTAATCTCCTAATGTGATTTAGACCAATATAATAATTTAATTCAAAGATATTTTATAACTGTAGTATTTTGTAATAAAAGTTTTGGATCTAAATCTAACCTCATGTCATTTTATTTGATAAAAAGAAGGAATCTGAAGATAAGAAGTAAGGTCATTTATGGGGGGACCAATATATGGGGGATCGGATCACCAGACGAGATAATACCAGTATCTCCAATCCTGACATTAAAGTCAAATGGCCATTTGTAAATTTTTTGTGGATCCTTGGATTTAGTTTTGGGCGTTGGGACATCAGGTGTAGAAAGTAAAGGGGTGCAGTTTCCCTTAGATTTGTCGTTTATAGGAGGACGTGTTGCCGATTCAAATCGTTAATGAATAAGGAGTGAAGGTGGATTGAAAAATCAAAAAATATCTAGGTCTGTGAATAACCAAAAGGAAAGTGGAACACTAATACAAAAGAAAAAAATAAGAGGTGCAGAGCAGATTTGTGCTAGGCTGCATTGACTAAAGTTTTTCCTAGCAGTCTGAGGCTGAACAAATGTGAGGCGGAAGAAGCGAGTCGGAGAAAAGTCGGGGGAATCATCTGGCTATGTAGACCTACGAGTTCCAAAAAGTACGAAACAACTAAACAGCGTTCCTCTTCCTAAAGCCCCCGAACAGATTCGGTCTTACCTGACGCAAGTGTATTGTCTTCTAAAAAAACCTCCCCCCACCCCGTCGTCACTTACAACGTAACGAAAGGTACGATCGATAGCGCTCATCAGCAAAATATTGCAATTATTCAGATTCTCATTCTTATTGATAAATTTTGATTACAGTTAAGAATTTCAAAACTCCCAAGCCAAAAGGGCTGATGAGTAATTTGTTAACTGTAAGAACAAATTTTAAATATTAAATGATGAATGTCATCTAAACATTGTATAAATAATTCAACAGTAATTTTTTAGTTTAAACTTGTTACCTTTATAAAATTTAAATTTGTGTAGTTTTTTTAATTTACGAAAACTTCTTATAAATGAATAAGAATTAACGGAGAAATTAAATTTTATATTATTGCCCGTAGTCCTCAGATCATTGGATTGGAGATCGTTAATAACTTTAAACAATTTTACACAACGCAATAAATAACTCAGATACTACTAAATATTTCTATTCATACGATATCTATCTGCTAAATATTATAAAAATAAAGATATCCTGAACACTACATGATAATTACATCTTTCTATGAAAAATACACTAACGGAAAAAATTAAAAACTACTCTTGTTTATAATATATTCCTCACCAATTCTATCTTTAAAATGTAAATTTTTGAACTAATTTTAACAATACAATTTTCCTTGTCCTATTTGAAATTTTAACCCTCTTAAATTAGAGGTAAATTCATTAATTTTACTACTATGATAAATATTTATGATAAATATAAGTAGCGTTAATTGACAATGCAAACATCAAATATAATTCTCAAATTCCAGAATTTTGTATTTGCAGGCTACATGGTCTATAAAATAATAAACTATTACTGAATATGATGAAACAGAGAGAAAGCACCAATATAATACCTTTAAATTTTCCAGTTTCGGCATTTTTGGGATTCTGAATAGAGTTGGGACTGTTATTGGAATATCAGAAAATATATTCTTGCGAAATTCCGAGAAAATTATAATTGAATTCCTAACTTATATATAAAGCCTAAGAAACATTTTCATATTGAAGCATCATCGTAACAACTTTTGACAATTATATTTGAAAATAATCCCTAATTTCTCATACGAGGCATCTCCAAAACATAGGTTTATTTCAGTTTTGAAATCTAATATACTTTCTATGGCAACTTTAACGATAAATATATTTGAATAAATTTCCGTCTTAACTTACAGTGAAACAGCTGTAGTAATAGGAAAAATATTACGCAACATGTCATATTTAGTGGATTAGACATTTCAAATGAAAAAAGTATTTTTTCTTGCGAAATTGAACATACAAATTTATGAAGAAAAGCAATTAGATTTTCTCAATGTCTATGCAATATCCCTACATTGTGTTTTTTAAATCTCTTGTAAAACCTAAATTGGTAATGTTTTATCTATATTCAAATCGGCCAAAGAGTTGCATTTTCTGTTGCAAATCACAAGCATTTCAGCATTAGCCATCTAGAAAACAGTATGGATTTTTTTGAAAATTTTAATGGAACTAAGTTAACCACTTTAGTTGTTAAATTTTAGGCACAACTTTTTCCTTCAACTTCAGTTACGAGCTACATCGGAGCTCGTTAGCTATCATGATATAAATTTTTTACTAGTTCACGGGTTAGAATCTCGCTAATGAGATCAATGTCCGCAGCCCTTCTAAATAGGCTTAAGAAAACTAAAGAACTGGCTTAATGTCAAATGTTTATTGGTTATACCTCAAGATAACAGCAACTCAGCTTTCTTTAGATGCATTAATAACTTTATACATTTGTAGACCGTTTACTCAAGTTAAAGCAATACAAATGTATTTAAGTCATCCAAACTAATATTTTTATTACAAACCAATTAAAGTTTAAAAGTTAAGTATTAAAAAAGTTTATATACGTATGAAATCTAAACGATGCATTTTATAGGGGTGAGAAATTAGAATGTTTATAGAAATTCCGTTTTTGAACAGTTTGATATTTATTTATGCTTCGAAAAATATCCATTAAAAACTCAAACATTCATGAGAACGCTATTAAATTTATTCACACCCAACTTAATTTTGGTAAATGCAAAGCTAAACCTAAATTCGATATAGCAAAAATTAGCTTTTTCTTCAGGGCTAATAAAAATGGCTCAATAATAGATGAAGGTAGATTCAGACGAAAATAACGCGGTTTCTGTTCAATTGAACACTGTTGACGTTAGTTTTTTATAAAATAACTTTTTTAGCGTAAATTGATTTTGTTCTTTGGGCAAGGAGAAATATAGTATAAGTTTAATATGTGGTATATAAGTTTTGTAATAATTTACAGAAGATCAATATGCCCAGTCTATGCAATACTAAAAACTGTAGTGCCCTTTCAACACTATTTTTAACACTTTCATCAAATTGCTTGATTTTTAATATAATCATCAATATATTTTAATGAAAATAAAAAAAATTCTTATATTTTATCCAACGTTATTAAGTATTAATTGTTTCAAAATTAGTTTAATTACAATATGTCAATGACATTCATTTCCATACAATTTGGCTTATATTGCATGGAAGATAGTATCTAATTCTAGATAACCATATATTGAAAAGAAACGATTGAAATCACACTTAGTGACTAATTGTAGATAATACAAAATAATGGTAAATAAAATGGGGAAAACGTTAGTGAAAATTCTATTGAATACAAAAGCTCTTTTGAGAGCAGAATGCACATAACCAAAGTTTAAAAACATACTACTTTTAATTAAATTTTATTTTATGTATATTTTAAATTTATTTGTTAAACTTCGGAACACTTTAGTTAATAACTGACTGTAACACTCGCATGTTTGAAATATTAAGAAAATTATAAAGGTTTTTTGAGAGTATAAAAAACATTTAGAAATATATATATTGTTTTCACATTTCTGTAAAATTTAATTTATCAAAATTCATTATTTCCATCAAATGATAGTGAATATATATTTCGTTGCTGAATTCTACAATACATAGTTCAACATAAGAAGAAATTTGATTTTTCAGTTAAACTTTAATCCAGTTGAAAGTTAATAGTGATTTTAAGGGGCCATATGTCTCTTAAATGTAAAAAAAAATTATTTTCGACTTCTTATACATTGAAAACTACCAGATTTACAAAGATAATTTTTTTACATAGTTACTATCTCTACATGTGTATCTCAGTCATTTTTTAAACAAAAAATGATTTTTTTAGAAAGTTTTAAATAAGAAACACTTTGTTGGTACCAAAAATTGATATCAATGCTAACGCACATAATTACTAAAAATATAATTAAGTTAAATACAAATTAGTGTTTTAAAACACTATGATATCTCATATCTTTGAACCTAAATTTGTATAAATTTAAGATACATTTTAAAAAAATATTTAAAGAGAATTTTTTCTTTCAAAATAAAAAATTTATCACTGAAAAAAAAATCGATGAACAAGTAATATAGGGTTTAATCAGATAAAAATTATATTGTATGCAGTCTGTAAATATTACATGAAAAAATATTAACTTTTTGAGATAATATGCGCGTTATAGGAAAAAGAAAGCCTTATGAGAAAAATCAATTTGAAGTTTCGCAAGTTTAAATTTGTTTACAGTAGCATATACGTTTTTATTCATAATTCATCTGCATATTGAAATTCTAAGCAGATTATTTTAAAAATGTTCAGAAAACAATTCCTTTTCACATATATTTTCTGAAAGATCAATTTTTTTGTCAATTTCTCAGTTGCATGATCCTTTAAAAAGTCTCATACTTCTAACAGAGTCATGGTTAATGCCAAATAATCCGATTCTATTAATCTGATTGCTGTGGTGTAGTACATTGCTGTTGTTACTTCAAATCCATTAACAACCGAAGTTAGCATTATATCGTCTTTAATATAGTAAAATGCCAATGATCTATATTACAATATTCAAATACAGAATAAAAGATAAGGAAATATATAAAAAATAAAAAGTAAAAGAAGCACTCCACGTGCTACACCTGAAAGAAAAATTGCCAAAGCCCCAGAGTACGCTGCGTTCTTTTCCTTCCTTCTGAACTACTACAGCAACCCTATACTTTTTCCATTGTCCTGTGCACAATGCGTCCTTTCCTGGCTCTCTCCAGATTTACCAAAACTCCAAGCATGGCCCTGAATCGCCTCCTGGCGACCTATCACAACTCTCCAAAACTTGGTGAAGTTTAAGTGCAGTCGTTTCCACTGGCGACATCACACGCCTCCTGGAGTCGCGAAAAATACCTGGTCATGCAACCCACAATGTGTGAGTGCGGCGAGCAAATCAGTTTCGCAAACCTTATATTAAACATAGCTGCACTGTCACACTGATAATATCATAAATCCCTAAAAACTTATTGAATTCATACAAAAATTTGCAAACCTTTCAGAATATGTTTGAATTCTGATAAAATCATAAAACATTTTCTTTGCTAATTGTAATAAACAACGTGACACAATTTCTTAGAATTTTGCAAAATTATGTTTTATTACAGTCCACATAACTTAATTTAGGTTATAGATATTCACATACAAATTATTTTAAATGTGTCTTTTTTAAAATGAATTAATACTACAAGAATCTTCGTAAAAGTAAAAATGTTGCAAACTTAAAAAATATATTATTGGAATGAAATTGTTTTAACTAGTTATTAAAAATAGCCCGTTAATTATTTTAATGATATTTTTTCAATCTGTGATAATACAAATACCTACGCACAGAAGAAAATTTAGTCTTAACTAGGTAATGAAATGTTTTTAAATCCTACGTATCGTGATACAATAGTTTTAATTTCTTCTATACCAATTATCAGATATTTTATTCTTGCTATCAATCCTGAAAAATAATTTCATTGTTTTCTAATAGAGAAAAGTTTTAAATATCTAAACATTTTGTATAATTTTATTGAATATTTAAAAATTTATGTAAAGTCAAAGTAAAAATCTTTAGCATGCACTAATATCCTTTAATAGGTACAAGAAATTTTAATCTGATTCTCAATGTATGGGACAAATAAAATTTATATGTTAGTTATTTAACCACATTTATAACACCGACTACCTGAGACAAATTAAGCTTAAGTAAGGAAGTTAAAAAATATAAGTGCGAAAAAGGACTTTTTATGAATAAGGACTACAAATAAGAAAAAGTACATCCATTCTTAATTCAAGAAGATAGATGCATTTTCGACAGCCAGAGGCTTAAATTTACACTTTTCTAGTAAAGTTAAATGTGGAATGTTTCGCTGATCACCCTGAAAAAGATTTGCCCTTTCTTCGCAAATCAAGCTTTCAACAACTATAATTTACATATAAAACACTATCTCATGTAGTAAAGCTTTTCATCTTATCTATATGGTGAATTTGTAATCTATGAATGTGTATTATGTAAAATATTTAAATTTATTGATTAACCTTTCGAAGAATAGGAAGTTTGAAACATGAAACGCCTTGCGAGGTGAGCGAGTGACGCCATTGTTATTAACCCCTTGCATTTTTTGCAATCTTACAAAAATTCAAAACTTATCTTTTTAAAATCCTTTAATACACTGTCTACCAATAAGTATTTGAACACCTGTGATAGAATAGAAAAACTAATTTTATTCAAAATCAATATTTGGTAGAACCTCCAAAAGAAGCAATTACAGCGTGAACCTTTCGGGGCATACTCTCTACAAGTCTTTGTATTACAGCTAGTGGTATTGTCTTCCACTTGGTTTGGAGTATACATACAAGTTCCTTTTTGAAGGGTTCCACTAATATTGGACGGATAGTGCACCCCTTAATTCCGCGATCAAATTTGTCCTAGAGGATCTCTATAAGGTTCAGATCTGGGCAGGTCAGTCCATTGGATGAACTCCATTGGTACCATACCAAGACTTGGTTAACCTCGAAACAATGACAACTGGCATTCTAGTCCTGAAAGTAACAGGGGTCCAACCCGTAAAACTGCCACAACGTAGGAAACACATTGTCATCCAAAATAGTGCAGTAGGTATCGGCGTTGAGCTTACCATGAATGGGGACCAAGGGTTCCAGTCCATACCAGGAGAAACACCCCTAGACCATAATTCCACCTCCGCCGAACTTGACTGTTGGGACAATGTATTCTGTCAGGAGACGTTCTCTAGGCAAACGCCAGATCCAGACCCTGCCATCCGAACGGTAAAGGGTGAACCTTGATTCGTCGCCCCAAAGAACCCGTTTCCACTGATCTAAGGTCTAATTTCGATGTTCTTTGCACCACATTAACTCATCAGTATTTGTGGTCAAAGGCTTATGGGCAGTAGCACGACCATGAAAACCAAGCAGATGTACTTTCTTACGGATGGTATTCATTGAAACAATACTCCCGGATGCCTGTTGAAACTCCTCGATCGGTGATGGCCATCGGTTGGTGCGGTTCTTCCGAATTTCCTTAGACAGTACTCGTCGGTCTCTATCTCCCATTTTCGTTGGTCTGCCGACACGGAGTACATTCCGAAAATCATCGCTCACCTTCCACTTCTTAATCACATAGGCCACTGTCGATTTTAGGTACTTCAGATCACTAGATATGCCCCTAAGGATAGGCCACATTTGTGATACCCGATAATTATACCTTTCTTTGCATAAGTGTCCAAATACTTATTGGTAGGCAGTTTATATAAGAATTTTAGCCATACAACAAGAGTAGAAACTGTCGTATAATTCAGCATAATGTAATCTAGCCACTTTGTAAAATATAATACCTCTTGAGTACTATATACACAGTATCCCTTAAGTACTGTACATATTTTGTACATGGACTAATTTTTTTGTTTCAGGTGCATAGTGCCTGCGATTGTTTTTCTGCTCTTTTAGTAACTTTTTTAAACCGAAACATAAGAGAAATTATCTGCCGTAATACTATAAACTCAAAACATCAACCAGGTTTTGTAGTACTAATGACTAGATAGTCATTTAGCAACCCAAATAAAAAAAAACTACTTTCATACGGTAAATAGAAATTTCAAAATATTTTTAGTGTAAAACAAAGCTATAAAAATATTGAAGGTATTACATTTTTGAAAATTAAATATTCGGAAAAATCATCAAATAACTCCACTTGGATGTTAGAAAGTTAAATATCAATTTACGAAAAATAGTTTTATGTTAACTTCATCCATCATTTCAAATGAATATTATTACCAAAATAAAATGTACAAACGAATTAATTATATTTATCGATTAAACAAATCTAAGTGTGAATCCTAAAAATAAATCGTAATCATGTATAACTCATTTTTAATACATATAATTATTTCAATGATATAAAAAGACAATATCCTTAAATTAATAATAATAGAAATAATAATTTAAAATATTTTCCCATTAGTTAAAATTTTTGCTTTTTATTACATTCTTGAATGGCGTAGTTTTATCAGAAACAATTTCATTTACAATAGTATCCTATAATTACCATCATAAATGCTAAAAATATATTCGAAATACAGCAATGATATTGTAATATTTGTTCTAGATTTTATTTTATGGCATATAATTAAGGTATAATCATTTAGTATTCCATAAAAATTAATTAAATTTTCCGTTACCAGTATCATTGTAAAATGTCAGTTTATGTTTCGGAGGAATTCCCTAATATTCGATTTTTGAGTGTCGTGATTAATTAATAAATTAAAGTAGTTTCGTTTAGTTTGCTTATTTCAGAATGATTAAAACATAACAGCATTAAGCATGTCTCTTGAATTTAAGAATATCATGACAAATGTTTCAAACTTTAATTTCATGTAAAGTGTTTAATATTTTTTTTAATTTCTGTGTGTATTTTAACTATTAAGAGCTTTATAAAAATCACTCAGATATTAAATTCAGCAGGATATTTCAGTAAATATTGGCAGAAATTAAAAATAAGATGTTAGATGTAATGTGTTAGATGTAATATGTTAGAAAATAATTAAGAGGTGTTCTAAATAGAAAGAGCACAACATTTTGTTCAGGTAACCCAATGTTCCATAAATGTCCAAAATGAATTAATCTTCTAAATGTACGACTTCTTTCCCTTTATATTTTCACATCATACATTAATAGTTTCCCAAGATGTGCTGGGGTGTAGAAAACATCGATTAGTCTACAGGTTTATACATGCATATTACATACCGCTCATATTGCACTGTCTACCAATAAGTTTTTGGACACCTGTAATAGAAAAGAAAAACTAATTTTATTCAAAATCAACAGTTGGTAGAGCCTAAACGAGAGGCAATTACAATGTGAACCCTCCGGGGCATACTTTCCACAAGTCTTTGTATTACAGCTAGTGATATTGTCTTCCACTCGGCTTGGAGTAGACATACAAGTTCCTTCACCGATTTGGGACTGGTAGTGCACCCCTTAATTCGGCAATACAACTAGTCCCAGAGGTTCTTCTTAGGGTACAGGTCTGGGCTCTGGGCAGGTCAGTCCATTCGATGAACTCCATTGGCACCATACCAAGCCTTGGTTAACCTCGAAACATGTCAACTGGCACTGTCGTCCTGAAAGTAAAAGGGGTCCAACCCGTAAAACTGCCACAACGTAGAAAGCACATTGACATCCAAAATAGTGCAGTAGGCATCGGCATTGAGCTTACCATGAATGGGGACCAAGGATCCCAGTCCATACCAGGAGAAACACCCCAGACCATAACTCCACCTCCGCCGAACTTGACTGTTGGCACAATGCATTCTGGCAGGAGACGTTCTTCAGGCAGACGCCAGACCCAGAACCTGCCATCCGAACGGTAATGGGTGAACCTTGATTCGTCACTCCAAAGAACCCGCTTTCACTGATCTACGTGCAATTTCGATGTGCTTTGAACCACATTAACCGAGCAGCGGGGTTGGACTTTGCGATTAAAGGCTTATGGGCAGCAGCACGACCATGAAAACCAAGAAGATGTGCTTCCTTACGGATGGTAATCATTGAAACAATACTCCCGGATGCCTGTTGAAACTCCTCGTGGATATAGGCCATCGGTTGGGTGCGGTTTTTCCAAATTTCTCTGGACAGCACTAGTCGGTTTCTATCTCCCACTTTCTTTAGTCTGCCAACTTGGGGCACATTCCGACAATCACCGCTTACCTTCCTTCTTAATCACATAGGCCACTGTCGATTTTGGGTACTTCAGATAGCTAGATATGTCCCTTATGGATCGGCCACATTTGTGATACCCGATAATTATACATTTCTAGAAATCAGAGAGCTCCGGACTGCGAGGCATCTTGCATGCGACTAATGCCGATGTTGTTTCCTACACGATGTATACCGGTAGAGGCCGTGACGTACCTCAGAACCGCAGATATTTTCATTTGGATAGGTGTCCAAATACTTATTGGTAGACAGTGTATATAGTGGTTAGTACTTAAACCAGCTTAGATTTGATTATCAAAATAAGGTTTGGTTGTAGTTTTTATATCCCCTCATACGAGTAATTTTGACTAGCTTTATTATTGTACAATGAAATAATCCCCAAGCGGTGTTGTAGGGCTGAATCTTGAATGGAGGCAATTGCTTTATAACTATCTGTATCCATAGTTATCTTGCTTTTGTGTTATATTTTACAGAAATATGTTTGCACAAAAAATGTCTGCTTTAGAGTTCAACTTTTAATCACAAGATTTGAAAATGTTTTCTTCATAGTAGGGACATTTTGGTTTTGAAATTAAGTTTCAGATTTTTGTTATTCAAGTATTTATTGGACGAGGATCTACTACTTAAATGCAATTAAGTAAGACAACGAATATCCATTGGAATTGTGGGATTTAAAAGAGTAGTGAATCCATTCGACGATTATTTGGTTAAAGTTATTACAAATTATGACGGAATGTTATATCTCTGTGAGTAAGGAAGGGAAGAAATTTTTGTAATGAAGGATATTCAAAAATACTAACTATAACACGTTGTCATGTATACACATCGGCTACATTTACGGCTACATTACGCTTATTTGGTGGCAAGTCTTTTAAAAGTATAATATGTGTAGCTCAAAAAGATTGCCACCTATTCTAACCTTTCTGGCAAGATTTCCTATCAGCTGTATTCTGAAGTTTGCTGCAGCCATGATACTCTTTTCTTGGTGTTATTTTGTATTTTCTTAGATTTGTGCACAACAAATTTTTACCTGTACTGAAACAATGTATCTACAGTAATTCAGAGAACCTTTCTCCCTTTACCCAGATCTGTTCTGGAGGTGATATCATTCATGTTCATGAATTCAAATGTTGGATAACCCCTGATTTCATCTGTTAAATTTATATACAGAAGGATAATCTGTCTTTTGCTTCCGCACTATATTATTAAAGTACACCATCTAACAGGGGTTTTCTATTTGTAAGGGCTCTAGGAAACATTAGAAACTATGCAATATTTACTAGCACACTTTTGAAATTGGCCAATTTTCGCAAAAATTCTGCAAGTAAGATAGGGGTAGTACTGTAAAATATGTACTTTTTTGATAAAAACTGTGTTTCAGTCATTTTATTGCTTAAGGAAATTAAAAATAACTTTGATAGGAAATATATTTTAGAATGATTATTACTGTATTTAAATTTTAAATGTAACAACAAAAATAAAAATTAAGATATTAAGGTAGAAAAAAAGCTTTCCTAAATCTTAAATAGAATAGTGAAAGTACGTATAGCATTAATTATTTTACAATTTCTTAAAAGTGATATTAATAATTAAAAAAAACTATTGTACCCTGAATATTTTAATTTTGAAAACTATTATTCAACTGAGTATTGAAATTATATTGACAAATGGGATGAACAAAACAAATAACTTTATGATAAACTAAAATTAATAATATAATCTAAGTAAAAAAAAAAACCTTAAAACTATTTCACTTCACTGTAAATATGTTTACTTACATCAACCAATGACTGGATGGATGTCTACATCCCGTTCTGCTGATGCTAATCTCATATGATAAACAAAGATAAATAAAGTTACTACTTTACCAATTACTAAATTATTTAATCTTAGAAGAAAACAGTGTGGACATATGAAATATTTTCATTCCCTCCCTACGATATATTTTGATTTACGGAAAATTGGCTTCATGGACCACCACTCGAAAATCCATGATCTAGAAGGCAAAAATATACATATACAGTATAGTTTTACTAGGGATAGTAATCGAATGGACGGAATGCAGATTTGAAGAAAGGCGTACTTTGAGAACGTATTAATGAACATAGAGAAACATAAATGTCGATGTTTATTTGTATAGGAAAATGGACCATGTCGTGGATAAAGAGAGCTTTTAGAAAACATGACATGGTATTAACTTCCAAGTCAAACAGTAGGCAAAAATCTCAGATAACCAATGATAACACTAATTTTGAAGCCGATTGTGGCCAAAAGAGCACGAGACAATAGTATCTAAACCCAGTACGTTTGAATTACATGCGCACATACAGGCTTTTTCTTTTTCTAACCCCTTGCCTGTTTTGCACGTACACCATATGGCTGCGTTTACCGTGCCTTTAATTGAACTGGATGGCTAAGGCCGGGGCAGGGTTTCACCACTCTTACCGTGCCATTAATGATTTGTACGTACGCCGTAATTGCAGTCTGAGTTTCTTTATCGTTCCCACTATTTGTATTTTTAATGTCAAATTAGCCGTATAGATGTCCACAAGATGTTATTTTTCGAAGTATATTCTGTTTGGTTTAAAAGCAGGGGCTTTCTGATAGGTTTTTCATTACTCCACAAGTTTTTATCTTTGAGTTTTTGGATCGAATTTTTGGGAAACTGAACCAGAAATTCTTTAGAGGTAATTTCACCTACAGACAAAAACTAACACCGGCAAACCAGTGCTATGTGTGGTCACTGAAGAACAATGACAGCGGCAAAATAATTAGAAAGGACACTAGGTATTTTTGTCCGGAATATTACTTTGGACTATGCCTCTAGCCCTCTTTAAATATTTATCGCAATAAATCTGATCTTTGAAAAAACAGGTTAAGTAAATGTACTTGTAGCATTTGCATTCGAAAATAATTGTTCAGTAACGGTATTTGAAAATATTTGTATTTTTTATATGCAAAACGGTAAACATAATTCCCTGTATGGCGTACGTAAGAAAAAAACAATTGTTATGTCCTAAGTTTTAATACATGCTTAAAATAATTAGAAATAGTACTTTTAATAACATTTTCCAGCTTACAAATGCAAAATGAACAAAAATATACAATAAAATAATATGACATTTTTTGGATCGAATTCGGGAAGAAAATGAAACTGTTAAGGGGTTAAGCAAACGAAGAGCAATTAAATTATCTTCACAATTTTCTAATCTGTTATTAGTTAAGAATAAGATATCCTTTAAATTGGTGTAACATAAATTTAGCAAAATACAATTATCAAACAAAATATTGTAATAAGAAATCATTGTATTAGTACTTTCGCTTCATTTATTTTTTTTAAAAATAAGACCGTTTTAATGCTTGAACTCTAATGGTTTTCTAAAATTAGCTTAATAGCGGTCCTCTAGATCCAATTTGCATTATTATAAAATTCCTCCCAACTAGGAATAAACTCAATTTTCTGGTACAGTGCCCGAAGGAGTTTTGTCGTTCGAACATTTTTATAGTTGAGGTTAGTAAAATATAACTCTTAAATAAAGATTATTTTCCGAAATTGTTCCCATGCATATATTTCTCTTGCACGTCCATTTCCATTTAGATTACATGTAAAATTAATACTTTGAATTTCATTCGTATTCCCTAACATCAATAATTCTCCTGTAATTGGAGTACTGTACTTAAAAATTAGATTGCATAATGTTTTTTATGCTAATTGAGTCAGGAATAAAAGCAAATATCGTTAAATGATAAAACGGATGAATTTATATAATACCGATTGATTGCGTGGTTAATAATGATATATGGAACCTTAAAATTGAAACGAAGTTATTTCCGATAAATGTATTCTTATGGTTATTGTAAATATTTTTGTTATTATAACTGAAATTATATCTGTTATAATTATCGATATTATATTATTTTAGTATTTAAGTACGGTATTTTTACCTTGTGGAAAAAATAATATATTTCTTTATCTTTCTGTAGGTGTAGTTTTATATAACTTTAAGCCGACCGAAATGGTTTGGTTTGGACTGGATTCGTTTAGAGTGCTAAGGGCTACTTTTTCCAACAAGATGTAAAGAGACTGGTACCTACAGCTTAAAGCCGATTACGAACGGCTATGAACATCCATGCCACTGTTGGATTGGAAGCCACGAACTCCGACATCGAAGGCCAGCACGCTAAACATTGGGCCATCGTTCGGCTACAGCAAACCGGAATGAGTTTGTTGGAATATGAAGAACACCGAATGCTGTCCTTCAGGAAACCCTACAACCAAAAGTCACAAGGGGTGACATCTCGCGAACGATCATCTTGCATAAGATACGTGCAGACATTGGACCTCCTGATACTCGCTTCATACGACGGAATTCTTTTAGAACTGCAAGACTTCTGCTGGGTCTGGAAAAACAGTTTTACCAGTAGCGCTTTTTCTTGCAAAAGAGGCATCATGTGCAGAAAAGAAACTAATGATCGACTTAGCTTAATGAAGATAAATACCATATGTGCTACATCGCCACCCATAAGTGGATTTTTGCACCAAAAAGAATTATGTAATAAATGTTAAGCGCATTATTTAAATTATCTGTAGTTCCAATTGTATTTCATTTGAATCAACAGAACGTATTCTAGTCCTCAGAAGTGGGGAAATTATTTCTTGCTGTAATATATATATATATATATATATATATATATATATATATATATATATATATATATATATATATATATATATATATATATATATATATATATAGTTGCAAAATTCTCGCTTTAAGTTCGTTGATTGAATAGACATTGGTTAAGACAAAAACAATAACAATTTATTAACACGCCAAATGAATCACAATTACAAGGGATGACGATAAAACTTGGAAGCCTTTTGGTAAACTTTTTCAGAGCAATAAGGAGAGCATTAACACAGGTTCTACTTTCATCTGATCTGAGAAAGGACTGACTTTTATGACAACTCACGGCCCCTTTATATAGCTTTCAGGTTTCTGAGAATTTCCACAAGCTAGTGGAAATGAAAGTTTTCTAGTAAAATCCAGATAAAGGGGGTCGGCAACAAATGTCGCCAAGTCACCAAATTGTGTTGTATTTTCCCAACTAAATGCTAATAAATGAGCCTTTCGTGCTGTAGTCCTTACAGTTCGTTCAATCCCCAAACCCAGCTCTGAAGTTCGTAGCAATATATATATATATATATATATATATATATATATATATATATATATATATATATATATTATCTCAATGTATTACACAATGAGGAACACATAATTCTTTTTCTTCACTGTTATATATCATTTTTAATCGTATGCAATATTGCTCTTATGTTTTATGGTTATGAAACAAGTTTATTGGATGAAGGACATTCAATATTTTAGGCAAAAGTTTACAATGTTATTACTTATATTTTATACAAGATGTTTACAAAAAATCTGACAAATTTTATGTTTAATAATAAGAAAATTTATATATGCATATTAACGACACTATTAGATTTAAAAAAAATTATGCCCTTGTTAATTACCTAGCACATCTGAGACCTTCGTCACATAGAGAAAATCAAGACTGTAATTAATTTCACTCCCGCTAAGAGCAATCACAGGAATATCTAAGCAGCTATAATGGTCTGACTCATACATATTAATATTATATGTTTAAGGTACTCTTTAATAAAAGTTACAGCAGCCAAATTATAGAAAAAAAATGCTGTTCAAGTATTGATTATTGATTATTTAGCTATGAAATCTTAGTTATGATAATATTAGTAATATGAAATTAATATTTTATCCATAAAAACCAACAAGCACGATGACCTAAGTCCGATGAGAATTACTTATAATAGTAATTTAAATGCTTACTGAGTTACAAAGAACAACTCACTGTTCAGTTTCAAACAGCACAAAGAAACCTATAGAAGTTTGGTATGCATAAGAATTTTGTAGGCTTTCATCACTTATTCTGTATGTGCTGTTAGGTATTGTTACAGCTAAAAGTTATTAGAACATTCGAACTCCATTACAGTGAACTTGTAGTTACTAAAGATTCTCTTTAATATATCAGGTGAACCACTATATACGATATAGATGAGATGTTGTAAAATGCAATGAATTTACATTTCTATGTACACGTGTCGAGAAGTACAGTGTGTCTGTTAGTTAACTTACAACTTTAAAATACTACAGCATACGAGTTGCTGCCTATAACACAAAAGAAAAGAAAGGTGAAAAGAGAGTTAAAGCTCAATGCTTCCATACAGCTACAATAGCGTTACTTAGTCACAAAGTTGTCTTTTCCAAGTTTCAGTTAACTTCAATAATCCTTGCAAGAGTTTGTAATAATTTATATGAAAAAGACTCAAACAATTTCATTTAACTCAAGGAAAGGAATTGCATGGATTTATATCTGGTGAATAAACTGACCGATGCAATGCTCTAGAATTGATTGTTCAGTCATTTATAAGAGATAACATCGAAAGCATCATTAATTTCCTTTTCGGTGTTCTTTTCCATAAAATAACTGTTGTTCTTGCTTTCTGCAATGATTACTATGTTATTTCATTTAAACGTTTTAGGTTAATTAAAAGACACCTGTACATCCTTTATTATATTCACTGAGCTCCATGTGGCGTTTTATTTGTTCTCAGTGGCCATTCGTAAATTAAAACCACCTTCAGTGCTTCATCGAATTCTTCTAGTCTAGTAATTCTTATGCAGAATGTCATAATTTACCACAATCGGAGATTCAATAACAGAACTTTATTGATGAAAATAATGCAAGACCTCTTTGGAACAATGTATATTAGGTACTTTAGTATAACAAAAATGGGAGATTCACACTCACTAATTTGTAAATATAATTAAGAGTAAACATTAGAAAACAACCTTTTTGATATTAGTTTCTAATTAACTATTTAGTTTTAGTATATGTTGGTTCTTTAATCATCTTTATAACAATTTATCTGAAATTTTTTATCCAATCCTTAACACATTGTGAGCCGGTACATTTCGTAGCGGAATTGTACCGAGAGCTGGCGTTTTGCACGAAAATTTAGTTATTCAGTTAAATCTCTATAGATCGAAAATTATTTAAATTTTTAACCAACTTTTAGTATTTTATATTGAAATATATCAACAAATATGTAAATAGACACACACACACACATATATATATATATATATATATATATATATATATACACAAATATATACATAATATATAAATATACATATATATATATATATATATATATATATATATATATATATATATAATATATATATATATATATATATATATATATATATATATATATATATATATATATATATATAATTTTCGAAAGGATATATAAAAAGTTAATTTTAAATCTAAACTGTTTTTTTATCAACCTTCCCGTTCTGTGGTTCCGCATCGACTGATATAAGAACTAGTTTTTATGTAAAATTTTCCAGAATCTATGTAGTAGACAAGAACATTCGGCTTCATTTTCGTGTATATACTGTTATTTTTGTACACACAAACAAACCATGTTGTTACACTAACCCGTACTAGTACGTGACTCGCGTTCAAGCATCAATCGTCAGAAAACGTACTAGTACGTGTCCCGCATACAATGTGTTAAGAAAATAGGGCATTGTCAAAATTCTAAATAAAAAACAATTTGCAGATCTAACACTATCTAGTATGAAAATTTATTATTCAGATAAAGGATAATATGTTGATTAGAAATATAAATAATCCGAATACGAAGTCAGAAGATTAACTAATACGAATTTAAAAGTTATACAGCTATAAAGAGAATTTCCACCGCTCAGTTTGGAGTTACAATATAGAGAAAAATTTTAGAATTAGGGCATCGGAATTTAGTAAGCTTACATACTTTACTCTGTATCATCTGCCACACTTCGTTTTGACAAAAATTGTTAGTAGTTAGATATGCAGTGAATAAATCTTCAGAAACAGATGCAGGAAATACATAATTTCTACCCTTTCCACTGAACTCCATGTGTGTTCTGTTTGTTCTCATTTATATTAAACCACTGAGAGACTTCCATCCATTTCCATTACTCTAGTAAAGCGTATCCATGCAACAATTCATATATTATTTCAGAAATATCAAGGATTCATATATGTTGATTTAACCCTTTATATGAATTTACCATCAACTTTCTTACTGTATTTTTGTATCATTAGAAAAGTTTTAATGGAGATTAATCAGAGAAAGAAGAAAATTAATTTTTACTGTTTTTAGTAGTTAATTTTGCAGCTGGAACTTTCTAGTACCAACATATATGTTTGACTTTATGATAAAAATAAAACATTAAATTATGAATAAAAAAAAATGAAATGCTTACCTGTGAAGTATAGAAGTCTCTATAAAACAATAGTACCAAATAACTCATAATAAACCACTAAATTTACATAATTGAGCAACAAGTGTATCAACTCTACCACAAAATTACTTTAGATTGAAGCACGCCAATTGTAAAATCCCTACTATGCGAATAAAAAGTATTCCTGATTGGTGCTGTCATTTCTTTTCTGCTGTAGGAGCTACATCGTTCATGTCCTTGTGAGTACCGTCAGGAAAAACGGCTTTATTAGGAATATATAGGTGTTTGATTGAAACGGTACTTTTAAGTTTTGTCAGGATAAAAATGATTAATAAAAGTTACTTAATTATTTTTATTGCAATGTAATTTGAAACGAAATCACATGAATGTTGTTTATCCTACTTTAAAAATTTAATTTTTAACTTTTATCTATTTTATAATTTTATTGAAATGAAAATTAAAAAAAAAACATTTGGTTTTATATAAGCATACAATTTCAGAAATAACTAGCTTTCCCGTATGTGGATTTAATAAGTTATTTAATGATACTTTCGGACCCGCGGTAGCCCAGTCGGCAAAGGCAACACTCTCGTAACAGGAGGGTTACGGTTTCGGAGACCGTGCCGGCCTAAGATCCGCCGTGTTCTTTAAAGGTGAATGGGGCACGTAAAACAGATTCGTAGTCACAATGTCTTCCAAGTTCTCATTCAGTACCTCTGGAGGTGGCAGGCTTAAGCCTATGGGTCTTCTACTTGGTACATGCTCCAGAATTACGAGGATCCGCTTGAGCAAGAAGTCGAACTTTCACCCTTGAGGTGCTCATTAAAAACGAAAGGCGCACCTCTTGCCTTAGTACGTGTAGCCTCCGCTCAATCGTGCTTGGTTTGACAAAGTGGTATAAGACAACAAAGATATTTTTACTGTAATGTAATTAATTTCAAGCGGAAACGCATCCATTTTTACTCTACTTAAAAAATTCTTAATTTTTTCCTTTCATCATTATATAATTTTTCTGATTATATTATTCACAAATAAATGAATGAAAAAAAATTCTTAAATAATTGGAAAGTTAATTTAAAGTTTAAAAACTTTAATTTTTTATATTCCCATAAGGTATATCTATTATACGTAGTTTTCTAAAAGAGTACTTTTTTAAAAACAACCCACTATTCTATGGAAAACATTTATTTCAAAAACCTTAAGTATTCTTTTTTATAGTTTCTTAAAAAATTACTAATATCAAGAATATAGAAAAGCCGTTGGCATTATATAAGCATACAACTTCAGATTTAAAAAAAATATATATTAATACTTTTAGATTTAATAAAACTCAAAAGAATCTCAAGTATGTTTTTAGCTAAAATAAAAATACAACCTACTTCTTCAAATATTTCTTAGGGCATAATTTGCTATAGTCTTATTCAAAGCTTAATAAATAGTCGAGTTTTTATGTATATGGGATGAATGAAGTTAATTATATCAAAGTTCATATAGAAGTTTGTCAATATATTTTTATAAACTAATAAAAATAAGAGTAAATAATTCAGTTTATCAATGGATGTTTCTAAAATTATATATATTTTTAAAAAAATTAATATTCAGATTTCTACTTAAGTAATGATAAGTACTTTTTTTGCTATAATGTTAAAGTAATATCTGTGTGAAATATAGTGCGATCTGTATATTTTTAATGTATTTTCTCGACCTTTATAAAGCAGGAGAAAGAATATTACCATGAAAAGAAGATGAATAGATTAAGCTCTTTATAAATTCACAGTCACGGACTACTTAATGAGAAAATATTCAACACGTTGAATATTGCTTCCACAACTAAAGGCGATAAAAGTCTGTTTTACCTACTGCGTGCTTTTCCTGCTGATTAAGGGCACCAAAAAATCAGCTTTATTTTCCTTAAAGTTCATTTTGCTTCCTTTGCATTTTAATCAAAATTTTTGTTGTATTTACAATGCCTAGAATTTCATAGATTATGCTGTTAATGGAATAAATCCCTGTGCGAAGTAAAAGGAGAATTATAATTGTATAAACTTACAATCCTCAGGTTTCAGTGGAAGATAACATTACAGTTTATATGCCGAACTATAACAGGATAATAGGATTCATGTAATTTTTTTAATAACAATGTAGCGTAGTATGATTTTAAATTATCGGATATAAATTTATCGATGGTTTTAGTATATTCCAGTAAAAACTCTTTGAAAAATTAAAGAATTTTTCCTGTAATTTTTCAAATATATTTTCTGATTCAATTTCCTTTATTAGTATGATAAATTTTTACCTATTTTCTAAAAGACTTATATTTTAGTAAATATTACTATAAAAACACCAAAGATCTAAAAAAGCTTATAAGTATGTAAAAAACTTAATTTAAAAGGAAAGATTAAACTCAAATTATCATTAGACTAAAATAGTTCTCAGTGTTTTTAGTACCATTTCTTGATGAAATCGTTATTGACATGATCCTGTGTTCCAATTTCGTAATATTGGTTTGTAAATGGTTAGGTTTACGAATTTAGTCCTTTTTGACCACATTTAGAGTTCTCTCTCAACGTACATAACCCCCCCTCTAACTTGAACCTAAATATTCAATTTGATCATCCGCTAATGAAATCTGTGTTCTTTTGACTCAATGTATTTGTAAGTACGTCTATATATCTCTCATGACTTAGTAGCATGACTTAATAGCATGGTTTAATAGCATGATTCAATGTTAGCCGTTGAATGTAAGTATTTATGACTGCTGCATTCCCTAGACGAGTAACGTCAATTTTTGATTACAAACTGTACTCTTTATAAAGATAAATTGAGTTAAACAGATATTAACTTTGCCAGATACAATTCAAAAACAATTAGTATTATAATATGGAAACTTTGTATTTAGTTATGTCGTATTACCTAGTTGCTCGACTCCCTTTCTGATTGTATTATAAACTTATATAACGTACGAAGAGATGTAAAGAGGTATTTTAACCCTGTCGTTGCGTATTTTTTTTTTATCAAAATAGGTTCAAAAATTGCGCATTTTTTATTACATACTTCAAATCTATATATATTTTAGAGTTAAAATATACAAAAAAAGATTTGTAAAAGTTTTTTTTATTTTATAGAATTGGGCCCTCAAGAAAGGTTTTCAGAATAATGAAATTGAAGAATAATGATATAAAAGTTAAATTTTGAAAATTAATCTTGGTTAAATTAACATTTTTTTTATAAAATACAAAAGCAAAACGTATATACTAATTAAAAATGCAAAAGATTTACAAAACATCTTGTACGATAAATTTCGAACCAAGGCTCGAGGCAAAGTCCTACCTCGCAATCCTTGCACCAAATTCGCGTTTATTTTCGAAGTTTTTGTTCCACCTTTAGTTTTTTTAACAACAGACAGGATACTAGCTGCGAGACTCTTTCTTGATGTTATTTGGGTGTATATGGCTAGCAAAGTGCCGAGCAGTTAGTCTCATGAGTCTGTTACTCTCATGTACTGTTGGTTTACTATTATTTGCAACATAACATCGTCAAAATAAAGTTCAAAATAGTTTAAAACAATTGCATTATTTGCCATGGTGAAATATAGTCCAGGATTTCCAAGGAAAGGAAATTAAGCAGGAGCTGGTGGCATATTTTGCATATTAATTTTGCACCACTATCGAATATTTTGAATAGAAAATGAATATTTGGATTCATCACTATCCGCAGAGGAATCCGAGAAATTCTCAGTTTCGCTATAACAATCTTCAATATACTTGAAATCAGAGTCAGAAGTTCTATCAATGTCGGAAATATCGTCAAGAGTATAGGTTATATCACACGCGAAATGCTTCCTGCCAAACAAATTTCAGCTATGAATAGCGCGCTCCAAATGCTACAAAAAATACTTCTATATTTCACAGAAAAGTGGACAATTAAAGCCATCTGCTAGTTTACAGCTCAATAAACAATTAAAATTCACAGTGAAGCCAAAATGAAAGAACAAACGGGGAAAGAGCGGGTTGCACAGTTAAATAGACGGCTAAAATGCATGCCCGCGGAAATCGCGTGTTGCGCAAATTTTGTTACATCTATGTTGCCCGTGGAAATCGCGGGATGCGCAGCGAGAGGGTTAATATCCGTTTATAACAATACAACATAAATGTACACACGTATTCCCATGTAGTTTAAACAATGCACTTTACTCTCATTTTTGAAAATCTGTGATAAAAATATTTTAGAAACTAATTGAGAATTTTTTATAGTTTTCCTGGTACGGAGTAATGGAAACATTTTAATCATGAAAATTTTTATCATAGCGAAATATCTATTATACCCAAAAAATATCGATGTAACGCTTTCAGTCACCATGAGATGGCGGTAATTACTGAGACAACACCTCTAAATTGAAACTGTACAATATTTAATAAATGTATGCTTTGAGAGAAAGTAAATGGGAATACATTCCATTGTATTATCTGAACATTGTAACTTCTGTAAACTATTTTTATTTGCACCTGCTAAACAAAATACAAAAGGAAATGATATGTTGGTTTTCCGTAACTATATCTGCCAGTCACATGATTTGAAATATGTGCAATACTTTTCTTTGTGGAAAGAAATTTGAGAAGAGAGATTATTACGAGATGAAATTTGGGCTGAGAGTATGTAGATTTTTCTTAGATATTTTGTTTATTATTCATAGCAAGTTTTAGTGGAAAATTTTATTATATTTACATGAATTAATATACTGACGTACTAACGGAGAGTAAAAAAGGACGAACTCATGAAGAAATCGTGAAACTGATGCAAGACCTATCTGATGCTGATTCCGGTTCTGAAATCGACAATAATTCTACAGATAAAGATGGACATGAGACATCTTGTGATTCTGAATTTATTATAGAGTGGAATCAGGCAATATCATCCTCTAGCTCAAGGAAAAATACAAATGGATGTGATTCTACGAGTTCAAATTCTACCGTACCTAAGAATACCAAAGTGGGAACTAGTAAGTGGGAACGAAAGGGAATATGATATTCAACGTAATTCAGACTAACACTTGTAAAGAAATTGCTAGTGATGGAACTGTATGGGAAGTAGAAAATACTTCAAATACTTCTGGTCGGCGACCCTTGCAAAATATTTGCGAGAAAATGCAGGACCGACATCCTATGCATCACATTTGTTCTGGTAAAGCTCTTAGTGCGTGGAAGTTAATAATAAATGAAAAAAAATTAAGCGTTATAAAGGAGTATACTGATGCTGAAGCCAAGCATAAACATCATAATACTTCATATCTTCATTCTCTTCACTTTCACTATTTTATTATCAAAACTGGAAGCATTCATAGCGTTATTGTACATAAGGGGGGCATTAGCCGCCAAGGGCTTACCAATTCTTAGTTTGTGGTCCAAGACTTGGGAACCAAAGTTTTTTCATGAAACTATGAGTAGAGATAGGTTTTTTGAAATTATGAAATTTCTTCGTTTTGATAATAAACTAACAAGGTCTTCACGTTTGCAGTGCGATAAATTTACACTAATATCCGAGGTATGGAATACTTTTATGGAAAACTGTAAGCTTTGCTACAAACCAAATAAAAACATTACGATTAATGAACAGTTATTCCCTACAAAAACAAGATGCCGTTTTTTGCAGTATATGCCTAACAATCCCAATAAATTTGGAATAAAATTTTGGCTAGCAGTAGACGTTAGGACAAAATACTTATTAAACGAATTTCCATATTTAGGAAAAGATGAAATGAGACCAAGTGATCAAAGTTTAGGAGAGAACGTAGTAAATCGTTTAGTTGATCCTTACAAAAATACTGGCCGAAATATAACTACAGACAGTTTCTTTACATTAGTAAAACTTGCGAAATCCCTAAAATCAAAAGGATTGAGTCATGTTGGAACAGTAAATCGAGAAAGAAGAAAAATTTCGTCTGATTTCAAAAATGTAAGAAAATTTTTTTTCTTCAGTTGTGATGAAACATGACTATATAGTACATACATCATATCAATGTATAAGAAACAAAATCGTAATTTTGTTAAGTACGCACCATTCATCAGTTGAATTTGAATCGAATGAAAAGAAGGTTTCTGATGTAATACAGTTTTACAATTCTACAAAATTCGGTGCAGATGTTTTGGATCAAATGGCAAGAAAGTACTCCGTGAAAGCACCATCACGCCGTTCACCAATATATGTATTTTAGCAAATATCTTAATCTTTACTTGACTTTTCCTAAATCATCGTGATTTACGAAATAGTAAAGATTTCAAGAAAATTTTATTTTTACTTTAGCCCTAACAAATGATTATACCTAGAATTACGGCAGGTGTCATTTTGACCCCTTTGAGAGAAAGTAAATGGGAATACATTCCATTGTATTATCTGAACATTGTAACTTCTGTAAACTATTTTTATTTGCACCTGCTAAACAAAATACAAAAGGAAATGATATGTTGGTTTTCCGTAACTATATCTGCCAGTCACATGATTTGAAATATGTGCAATACTTTTCTTTGTGGAAAGAAATTTGAGAAGAGAGATTATTACGATACTTACGAGAGATTATTTCTATATATTTCTATTTCTATGTACTATTTATAGCAAAATGTTTGCTTTAAAATACTTTAATATTTGGATTAAAAACCACTTTTTTAAAAAAAAATGCATAAATATTTATACATTTTATTTTCTGTGTTTCAGAAATGTAAGCTCTCAAAAATGAAAAAAATTACATTTTTGGATGGAAATATTTAAATTGTTGTTCAATATTTGACAACATACTTGCAAAGTGTCTATATTCTTTAAAATAAACTGTAGTTGTCATAATTTACGTTATTTTAATTTCTTTTTCACACATATTTTATATCATACAGAAATATGCAGATATCTTATCAAGGGATCAAAATGACCCCTGCCGTAATTCTAGGTATACAAAGACGTCCGTAATTCTAGTGTTAAGAGTTTCAGTCACAACATGATCCCTAAGGCAGCTATTAACATAGCAAATATCCTAAAATTTTGTATATCTCATTTATAAAAAAGTTAATAAATTTGTTTTGTACATTATCTATGTTGATTTTGCTACAAGACTCAAAGAATTTTTATAGGTCAAATTAATAAGTTAATCATGCAATTCGCAATAAAAAGTTTCATGAAGGCACAATAGGAAAGCAAGACATAAAATCTATAGATTTCAAAATTCAAAATATTTAATAATCCAAGAATGTATGCAATTTTCCGTTCGTTCATAGAGCGCTATCACAAGACAAGACTGTACAAAACACAGCAAATTCATTCCATAATGGTGCTGCATGTCGCGCTGAAGGACAAAACTAAGTCTGCTCTAAAACACAACTATATAAAAATTTATTGCAGCATGTTATTTTCTATATTTTCAAAAAAGTTTTAATCATACCATTATTAAGAAAATTACTATTACAGTAACTTTCTTGCATTTTATATACCTGTGTTACTTATAACATTTAGTTCATAGTTTTATGCTCTAATTTTAAGTTTGCCAAATGATGTGTCACAAAAATCGTTTTTAAAATCAATTAGTTTGTTTTACTTAATCAATTTCTCTGTTTGAGATTCTTTTCTTTTCGCAAGTTGAAAGTAAGCTTAACTAAAATATTCAATAATCATCAGAATTAATTTAATAAAAATACATTATTAAAAAGACTAATATTATACTGGATATCAAACTAAATTAATTAGAGTATTATCGCGTAATCCTAACGCTAGTTTTGGGTTTAAGGTCTGTTAAACTTTGACTATGGCTTAGGTATCAGTGCACTGATTAACACTGTAAATCTCCTTCACATTTCTTTTAAACTCTGGAAATTAATATTGCTAATGTGTTCAAGTTAAATGTTTTAAATATAGTAAAATGTTATGCTCTGATTAAAAAGGCTATATTTTACAATTATTTTAACTTCTTATATTTAATTCTAACTACTAGTGCGATATATATATTTCTAGAAAATTTATACGTTTCTCCTATAATAAATAGTTATTTATAAACTGCCGATAATCGCCTGTGAATTGAACCAGAGTGTGACAAACGTCTTCAGCTCTTCATCGTTTTCAAAACGTTTACCAGAAGTCAGGGATTTCTTGTGTGAAAGAAAACGTGAAAATCTCTGGGAGTAAGATCAGGGCTATAGAGTGGATGATCAAACAACTCCCGGCAAATTCCGTCAATACAGCTGATGTGGAGTGCATTGTCATGGAGGAGCACCACACCTGCATTAAGCATTCCACGCCTCTTGTTTTGAATGGCACTTAGCAACTTCTGCAGTGTCTCCCAGTAACGGTCAGCGTTTACTGTTTCACAACGTGGAAGGAAGTCAATGACAAGAATGCCCTTCCTGTCCCAGAAAATGGTGCACATCACTTTCTGTACCGACAGAGTCTTTTAGAATTTCGTCTTAGACCCACTATGCCGCCAATGCAATGACTGCTGCTTGGTTTCAGTAGAAAGTGCGAAATCCAAGTCTCTTCGCCCGTGACGATCCTTTCGATGAACTCGTAGCCGTCATCGTGATACCGTTGCAAAAATGTCAGGGTTGCTCCTAAGCGTTGAATTTTGTGTTCGGGTCGCAGGTTTTTCGGTACCCACCAGGCGCACAATTTTTTGAACAGCATTTGCTTAGTGACAATCTCATGCAACAAGGATCGCAATATCTGCGAAAATGGCTGCTCAGCTCCAAATCATGAAGAAACGGTGTAAGAATACTATGCCATATCAATAGCAGGTATGCAGCAGATGTGAAGTTCTCTCGAAGAAAAACACTCGAAATGCCAGAGGCTGACTCATTTATTAAAAATAACATTACTATAAAAAAACATTAAGAACTGTACACTACTTGGTAGCAACTTGCTACCTACAAATAAAAAGGTTTACAGAATGGACATCCCTTACAGGGCGGCTACGAAAGAGCATCAAGGATTGCATTTGGCGGCGGCTTAAATACAGTCTTTACTTGCTAATCTACATAACAGCCACTTGCTATCGGCAGTTTAACATACCGCCCGGTGAAGTGGATTAGAAGAATTATCTCAACTGGTGTGGAGGTTTGACGTCACTAAGTAATCTTTACCGGGAATGATTTCTTAAACGGAGGGAAAACACCTTCCAGGTATGCAGTATGACATCAAACGTTTTTCTTTCAGGCTCTGCCGCACAAGCTTAACAAGATTATCATTGATGAGGGATCAACTGTCCTCTTCATCATGGACACTTTGAAGACCTTCAGAACACTGCCTACTCCAGCGACGCACCATCTGCTTACTCATGATGTTCGTCCCATAGACCTGACAGAGCTGACGATGAATTTCAATTGGGGAAATGCTTTGTGCATTCAAGAACTTTATCACCGACCAAACCTCGCAGGCGGTGCGAGATGGAATAAGAACTTCTAATTCGTTCCTCTGTTACCACGCTACTGGCACCAGGCGGGACCTGTCCGGCTAGCATATGATTGATACGTGATAGATCTGTTACGCATGCGCAATTGACTAGGTTAATTACGGTTACTTTAAAGGGGGAAAACATCGGGACACTTAATTTCTGGAAGCGCCTCGTACGAATAAAATCGGATATCAAAATTCAAAATACTCAATCCAAAAGTCAAGACATTTTTTCCTTTCGCCAACACAAGACTAGAATTTCAAAACACAGCAAGCTCGTTACAAGGTGGAGCTTCAAGTTGCACTAAAGGACAACAGAAAATTCTGCACTATTAATGCAGTAATATTTTTGAAGTTTTGAATGATTCACTTATAATTATAAGTATTAATAATTTTGTTCTTCTACATTAGAAGTATTCATTTTGCCACGAGACTCGTCGAAGCAGCAAATCAATAAGTTTGGTTATTATAACTTAATCCATTTCTCTGACTGGAATATATACTCTGATTGATTGGTGCTATTGAAAATAAGCTTAACTAAAATATTCAATAGTCATCAGAACTAACTTCCTAGAAATACATTATTAAAAAGACGATATAATCTTATACTCGGGTTATCGAGTGAGATTAATTAGAGTGTTATCGCGTAATCCTAGAGCTAGTTTTGGGTTTATGGTCCATTAAACTTTGACTCAATGTTTTAGGCATCGGTGCACTGATTAACGCCGTAAATGCCCTTCATACTTCTTTGAGAATCTAGAAATTAATATCGCTAATGTGTTCACGTTAAATATTTATTAGTCTTAAATATTTAAAATATACTTGTAAAATATCATGAAATGCGATTGAAAAAAAGAAGTTTACAATTCCATTCTCAGGAAAAATAAAAATATATAATTCTATTAATTATTATACACGTTTCACCTATATTAAGAAATATTTAATGATTTTCTCTTTCTGTGCATGTTGACACGATACAACTCGAATAACCATTGTCAAATTAGTAAGTTTTTTATTGCGTACTAATTTATAGTATAAATGCTTTTAATAATTCCTTGTAAAGGAATATCATAATAAAATTTGTTTTAATATTTTAGCGAAAAGATCAGTTCCAGTATGCTAAATCAATATCGAATAATTTCGGCAATACGTCCTTGTGACTTAAAATTTTAGGTAAACATTTTGACTAGTTTTGGTGTGACGTTTTTAAATACATATATTTTCTAGATCTTTAATCTTACATCCATTTGAGCACCTAGAGTTTTGAATGGATTCATCATTTTATATTACCAAAAATATTGCGTATAATAAGTCCGCGGGTATCTGATAAATAACAGTGATTACATTCTTCAACCATATAGCAGATAAATATCGATACATTCACATGCAATTGAAACAATGCATTCCGTATTTAAAATAATGCTTTTTAAGTCTATTTTAAAAAGAGATAGAGTTCTATTACGTTGAAATATTAATTTTACATTTTTACTTCATTATTAGTTACTGTTCTGGAGGAAAAAATCACCGTAAGTGTAACTACGAAATAATTTCTGTTTATAATGAAATATCTATGCAATGAAAAACTCGTTATTACGAATATTATGCCACCAATTTGCACAAAATACAAGTATTATAGCTCTTTTCAGACAACTCTTAAGGTGAGAAAAACTGACTTTGAATCTGAGGCTTAGAAAGACTCAGGTATTTATTACAACTGATTTTATTTAAAGCTACCATAAGACTTATAATTCGAAAACAAAAATGTAAAATCATCATTTCCGTTAGTTTTGATTCATTTATAGCTTAAAAACTATCAGTTTTACAAACATAAAATTTTTAACAAATTATCTTTACATACATATCTCGTTCATTTTTGAAATCCAAAAAATATTTTTCCTGGAAATCTCTATACATATAAGACGCATTTGTTGTCAGTTTGTCTGTTCCCTTATAACTCAAGATCCAGACAACTAAATAACGTGAAATTTGGTACATGTCCACAAAATTACACGGGAAAGGTTCTTAAACAATTTTCGTTCCATCCCAACCTCACTCTGGTCTCCTCCAGCCAAAAGTAATGCTCCATATACCTGTTCTGAGTCATGGGTACATTTTAGAGAAAACTTTACTAAACAAAAGCCGTAAGTAAACGCAATACTTTTTTGTTATATTTACTTTACTTCAAGCAAATACTGCAACAAATATCACATTACTTACTATATTATGACTGACAGGGTGTACTAAGGGTGAGGATGTCTTAATTTCAAGAATACCTCTGATTCCCTCAGACAACACCATAGAATTCAAGAGAATACAGTTCCCTTTAAAACTGTGCTTTGACATGACAATCAACACGTCACAGGGCCATTTTCTTTGGATTGCTGGTATAGACTTGCAAACACCATGCTTTTCTCCTGGGCAGTTGTTCGTGGCCTGCTCCGGAGTGGGCCAAGAGGAAAATCTTTTTGTACACACTCCAAATGGAACTGCCAAAAATGTTGTCTATCACATTACTTTAAGATAAATGTACCCTTTTATTGCATGCAAATAAACAGTTTTGTACTCTTCTACAGAAAACCTTATTTTAAACCCGGGCAAAACCGGGTACTTGAAGATATTATTTAAATAAGAGACACTTTGTTGTTAACAAAAATAATGTCATGGCTAACGGTCATAACTAAAAATTTAATTAAGTTAAAGACAAACTTGTTGTTTTAAAACATACTACAATACCTCAAAATAATTTTGAACCTAAATTTTCATGTATTTAAGATTCATATATATTTTTAAAAATATTTGAAAAAAGTGAATTTTCTTTAAATATTAAAAATTTATCATTAAACAAATTTTGGAAATATTCAAGAATATTTAGTGTCAATAGAAAATTATATTGTATACAACCTTAAAAATTTCATAAAAAATATTAAAAACTTTGAGAACACGCAAGTTTTATAACTTGAATTTATTTGCAGTAAACAGCTGACACGTGTTTTTAATAACTCGTCTTAATATTGAAAATTGTTTAAGCGGATTGTTTTAAAATTGCTCAGAACTGAATTCCGTTTCACATATTTTCTGAAAAATTAATGTTTTGGTCGCTTTAACAGTCTTATGACCTGTTAACGCTAACACCACTGGAGGGGTCGTTTTGACCCAAAAACTATTTTGTGCCCAATTTTCTTAACGGATTACTAACGAAATTGAAATAAATTTCTTGAATTTTCCTAACTTTATTCCTATAAAAATATAAAGAATCTGCATATGCGAAAAACTGTTCATTACAAAGCTTCCAACTATGGAACAAAACTGTAGATATTTGTTCTAATTGTAAAATATTGATGTGTAGAAAATATATTTTAAAAAATTGTCCAAACTGCTCTTGAATTGTGCAAGAAATCTTGTCTGGTGAGAAACTAAGTATTTCAATAAAGTATATTTCTTTAACTATGGAGTGTCGTATTGAAAATAAGGGTTAGAAGCTGCATAGTCGAATGGTCATCTCACCAGTCTTGTAATCAAGAGGTCGTAAGTTCGAAACCCGGTAGCGAATATAGGATTTAAAATTCATGTAAGTAATTTATGTTCTACTTTATTTCGTGTTCCAGGAGATTCCGGACCTTCTTTAGTTTGCCAGAGAAGTACTCTGGAATATTTCTCATTTCTCTGCTTTGCGCAGTAAGACTTTCATAGCCTTCCCAGACAGAAACCTAGAACCTTACCTGCTGCTATAAAAGCCAAAGATCTGTCAGTTACAGAGAGTTGTGGAAAGCTTGCAGTTGTAGGTCGCTCTTTGAGTTGAGGAAATAAATTAGATTAGCTCTCCTTCATGTGTGTGCTATTGTGTTCCATATTAAGCCCCTACGGGACAATATACTTTTCGATATTGTAATATCTAAATTACTATAACTGATAAAAATAAATGTCTAAAAATGACAAATGTCATTGCCCATAAATGCTGTGTACTTCTTGTATAACATAGAATATTCCCATTAATCGGGATAAGTTTGCCTGAGCCCATAGGTTTTGGTATACCGACACTCCTGCGGGATTAAGGTTAATTATTAACTTATATTAAAAGTAAGTATCTGGAATATTCAATAATACACAGTTCCAATTTACTACAAAATAACATTAAAATGAAGATATAATTCTAGACTTCAGATATCACATGAAATTAATTCAGGTATAATCTCGTAATCCTACTTAGTTTTGGGTTTATGATCCATTCAATTTTTACTCAGTTATACAGTCACCGGAGCACTGATTAAGGCCTTTTACATTTCTTTGGAAACTAATATCCCTAAATTTCACGTTAAATATTTATCAAGCATAGCTTTTCTAGGCATAATTATTATAAAATATCGTGTTCTAAATTAAATAAAACCTTCTACATTTATCATTACTTTTAGAAAGGGATATAATATTTCAAGTCATTATCTACAGTAAGTTTCTTTTTTCAAATTAAATGACGAAAAGACAAATTTCGATAAAAAAAGTTTAAATGTATTTTAAGCCATTATATTGTATTAAATGCCAATTACCCTTTCTTTGTGTAAACAAAAATTCATATCATTAATAAATTAAATTTCATTCAAAAATTCAAACCTTTTTTTGCATTGTACCGTAATGAAGTTGTGTAACTGTATACAAGATTACTTGCATTAAATTTAATTTTAATGGTTCTTGTATTTTACTAAATTCCTTTAATAACAGTTAATATAAACTAACTATAATTTTCTTTACGCTCGCTTCTTGGCTTTATTTCCTTTAAAGAATTGATTGCATAAATTTATTTTATATGTTTATGTATAATATACAGAGAATGCATTGTAATCTATGATTAACCATGCTGCTCCTTATATGAATAAACAAAATACAAAAACTTCGTTTATAATAAACAATATTCTGAACAAATTCGAATGGAAACCATATAAATGATTAAAATACATTGTAATTAGCTTATCACCTTAAAAGTATTTTAGTGCAACTAATTAAAAATTTATTGCATGTTAATTACGAAAATCTTAAATAGTTTATAATTGAGCGTTTCACAGCACCAATGTAAGAGGATGAATGAAATTTAAATGTATTTCCATTTACACCTTTTTTCATCTTCACTTTGAAGAAATTTATTGTTAATTGGTCTTTATTTGATCACCATAAATATTGTATTTATAGAACTGTGTTTTTATTATTTTCACTTTCAAAACATGCATTAAAAATTATCAGAATGATTTCCTAAAATCGATTTCAATATGCTACTTCTTACTAGCCTATTAAACAAGTAGTATACTATTAATTTTTTTTATGTAAACTTTCTATCTTGTGCATTTTCCTGTTACTTAAACAATAAAAAGCTATATCCTTCTTAATTATCCTTGGGTGTTCTAGTCTTTTGACTTAAGTTTAATTTCATTAAGATTGTTTTATGTTTGGTAAATGTTTCAAAAATATTTTGACTTTTTTGTTAAAGATAGTTAATACTCATTAATCTATTTTCTTTAAACAGCAGTTTTTTACAGTAAAAATAGTAACATTAACCAGGCTGTTAGTATAAGAGGGCCAAGATGATGGTTGGACAGCAAGCCCCACATCAAAACTAATTTTTCTACATGTTTAAAAATAGATAAAAAAAAGGTAGACATTACAGGCTTGTACTGGTGTTCTCTCACAAGTGCATTTGTTATGATTTTTTTTTTTTTTTTTTTTTTAACTACGAAATTGCTACTAACACTTGTTAAAAATGCTACACATTTTTTGGATTATCCGCAAAACTAGGATCTTTAACACACTATATACGAAGAGATGGTTTAGTATTCCAAAGTGTGAAATCCAAAATCCGATTTCAGAGACTGGTACTTGTAATAAACAGCTATAAATATATCACGCCAAGTTTACAAGCCTGCCGAAGGCATACACGAATTCAGGGATCTGGTACAGACATTTACACAGGTTCAAAACCCCATACTCCACACCTATGCAGAAATCGCCTTGTCAAAATAGAGGTATTTGAGGCAACTTCTGGGACGTCATGTTAACTCCTCGGCGTAACAACACAATACGTAAAAGATACTTTGTGCAATTCGATAAGCATGGGAGTCACAAAGAAAATGTCATTTGATTACCCTGGAATTTTAATTTCTACTTACATATTGTTACGAATTTCTTAGTACACCTTAAATTTAACATGGGACTCTATGGGTATCTCGCCAAATTGGAGAGATACCGACTCGTTGGCGACAGTTTGGGAAACTTATTTTTGTCGCCAAGTTCGTCACCAAACATCGCCAAGTGTCGCCAAATGTTGCAAAGTGTGGCGTCACGTGACAACTTCCGGTTATGGTTTCTGGAATATTCCAGCAGTTTCTTCGAGTCTATATAAGGCAGGCTGAGTCCCATAGGAAGAGAGTCAATAGGTGGATTTCTAGATTTACTGAGTACCTACGGTGTGTTGTATTTTCCAACTGATTGCTAATAAATGATTGTTTTCGTGCTGTAGTCTTTAAAGTCCATTCAATTCCCGAACCTATGTTTGAAGTTCGTAACAATATATACATAGAAGGTTATTTCTATGTGATGCTAAAGAAATAAAAATAAATTTCACTTATTAGAAATATAGTTTCGGCTTGAATCCGATGATTTTTAAAACAGTAAAAAACTTAGATAATACATGACTTTTTATTTCATGCAGAAAATTTCTAAACCAATATAATTTAACTGCATTCAATGTTAGCAGAAAAGTACCTTTTCTGCTAACACTCAATATTTTAATTCACAATTCTACCTTTGGAATTTCATTACATTAACTTCATGGGAAACATTCCTCTTAATTCATGTACATTATAAATAAGAAGAAAATTCCTTAGTTTTAACTTTTTGACTCAGTTTTCACTTACTAGCAGAAATATAGAAATTATTATTATTACAGATTTAATTCCAATTTAAATGAAAATATGAGTGAAAATTGAATCCTGCACGTGCAAAATTTTATTTCATTTTAAAAAGAATATATTCTTTTATACAGTACTTCCATCTGTTTTACTCTCCAGGGATTGTATTTATCAATAAAATATAAGTTTCAAAATCCTGTTTCTAAGTTTCATTTTTTTAAGTTACCATTTTTATTTTTTTTTTTTATAATTGTTTTACAGCACAGTTTCTGTTCACGAGGGAATTGAGATTTTAAGAATTGGGTTTTCCTATGAAAATTACCTTATATTTGTGGGATCAATTTAACTTTACTAAAAAAGATGTATAGTAATAACTTGTAAATATAAATACAGATAATATCTATAGATAACATGTTTATGAAGTTGGTATAAATATATGAATTTCGCTAAAAAAGTCATGCTATGGTTAAGAAAGCAACTAAAATGTTTCCTAAAGTAACATTTCATTTAACTTATGAATATTAAATTTTTGAAAAAGTACAAATGGTGTTTTCTTATAATGTATTTCAGCAACATTTTGATTTAAAACTTTTAAAGGATATTAGTTGAATCTGATTCACACATAAAAAAATCAAGATAAGAGTTCTCCGAAAATTTTTATATGCAAATTTTTTTCCAAAGCTGTAAATAAATTGAATATTTTAGTAATAGGGTATCTTTAGAAATATTTGTCTGTTATTTTGATTGTTAGGCAACTATTCAGTTTGTCTTTGGTCCATATATATCGTTAAGAACTGTCAACGAGTTTAATTGTTTACGTTATCGCGGCTTATGTTACTTGTCAGACAGTAATAGCTGATCAAGTTCTAGGTAGCATGGCTATTGATTAAAGCAGAAACATCAATTCACAAACCCAGATCTCCGAAGAACTGCAAATTCCAAAATAAATACCTTGAAGAACTTGCAGATTTTTAGATCATTTTAAAGAAACAATATGGAATTATCTTCATTCCGTAGTTTTCTGTTCAACTTTTAACACCCCCTCCCCCAACATAGTAATCTTTTCAATACTTCGTATACAATACAAAGTTCTCTTTGGGGATTAATGGACTAGTATTATATAATAATTTATTACTGATATAAGACAATTTATTTCTGAAATCCAATATAGCTGTGATACAAAACTCGATAAGCTTATTTTTCTGAATTTTCATCTGAAGTGCAAAGCTGTAATGAATTTATTCATATCAATACAGCATCCTTCGATAAGGCTTACTGGTGTTTTTATTCATTTCAGAGAGACAAATTAAATTCATTTCCTCTCAGTATAAGTTATGAGTTTCGTTGCTAAACAATTTGAATTCTAGTGAAGATATTACTGTCTTTTGCATGTACAATGTCAGAAATTATTGACCTTAAAGCAATTCAAAATACTCCGGATTCATATTCTTAATTTTCTTTGCAGCACAAATTAAAATAATGTATTGACTAAGATTACATTCCTTTCACACTCCTCAAATCTAAAGTTTAAATTAATAGCTTCAATGCGTGTCCTATTCTTATAGTTCGCCTACTCTGGTGTTCATTCTCCCAGGAATAGACGGAAATCTTTGCAATCTTTAACCCTCCCTATTTGTAATTGTTACCCTCGAATGTTTTCACAAGCCCCAACCACCACCACCACCAAAAATAAGATAAAAAAACTTACAAAAATTTACCTTTGTGAAATGTTCTACGTAATTTCACCCTTTTCAAGATAATTGCACAAATCAACGCATTCACTTTCTAATCCAAGCACTATTATCCTAGTTAAATAAAGGCTGATTTTTAACTATTTTACTTGATCTTACAGTATGAGCTAGTTATCTTCCATGCGTTGCTGTAATAGTGTTGTATTGCCATATAGCCCTGGAACTAAAGAATTATGGGCTATAAATTTCCATGTGATAAATGAAAAAAATAATTTTTAAAGATTACTTACAAACAAATATACATATCACAATAGTTAATTATGATGCTGTCTATTGGAATCTGAAAGAATAGTACTTATTGGAAACACCGAGACCTATCAAAAAGTTACTTGAACTTTTTTTTTATTTTACAAAACTTCATTGGTAAAGTAAAGTTACTGCCTGAATGCATTTTACATAATTATCTCTGTTATTTGAGAATTTACCGATTCACTTAACAAGGTTTTCAGTGTCTTCGTCAAATAAACCTAGCGTTTTACAATATTTGCAGCTTACATTTCGTCATGTGAACATATCGCCGTTTTGCAAGTTCTTTCTTGACCAAGAACATTGATGGTACTAAAATATTTTGAGCTATAATAAAAGTGGTAGCTTCTCATCTTTCACTCACTCAGAGTTGCCAGTAACTATATATCTATTCTCAAACATGTTGCACCACTTCACAATAATTTGGTGCGACATTTCTTATTACCGTACACTTCATTCAATTGCCGATAAAGTTCCGCACATCTTTTTGAGCATAAAAATATTTCACTAAAAGCCTTTCCAATTTGGACGCACTCGTTGCTATGTCGTATTAATGTATGACGGCTTATCAGATATTACTGAAATTGTCGCATGAAAATCATGTATACAATAGATAAATGTATAAATGCCGTCTCAAAGTTAACAAAATATACCTTTACCGAACACTTTTGCGAAAGAGTGCAACTAACTTAATGACTGACCTACGTATATTAAACATTAATAATCTTAAAACACGTTTAATAGTTAATCTTTTACATGTATAATTAAGAACGAAAAATCTTGTTATATTGTGAAATTAAAATGCATTATGGGTTCTATCCGGATTTAATTTTAGCATTTCCGAAAAAAATCATTCCCGTTGATTAATGCGTTCCATTTTTGGAACATTAACTTTGGAAATTTTACAAAAAAACTTATTTAACGCAAGTACCTTCAATTGCATGTTTTAAATAAGTTTTCTATCCCAATTTTTATATGCATGATATATATTTTCACCATCCCTACAGATAGATTTTTTTGGTAAATCTTACTAGAAATAATCTTATTTGATAAAGAGCTAAAAATTCATAAGAGCAGTAAACTAAAATAGTTTCCGGAACCATAATTACGGATAATTGTAATTTAGAAAACACTTAGCATATTTAACATGTATAGCGTTTAAAATATTTAATAATATTTCTTAGAAATAGTGTGTTTCGGTTCTGCAACTTTGGTAGATACACAGCAAAAAATATATTTTGTTAAATTTATAAAGTGTTATTTATATATAAATTAAAACAATTTCCCTATTTACAGTTATGTTTTTACATTTAAAAAACCGTCCTATAAAACGAATATTCAGATGATAAACATAATATCAAATAATTTCGTACTTTCAGAAAAGGAAATTTTATGCAATATTTATGGAAATTTATTATTTAAAGCCCTATTTGAAAGAAATTGTGCATTGTTTTCTAAAATTATAGACAAAATCCATAACAGTAACATGAAGATCTATAAACATTTCATTCACTGAATAATATATTTTGCCTATTAGTTCTGTTGTGATTGATAGGAACAAATAAAATAGTCATTTCTGTTTACTGCTATATTTGATTCCTGTATTTATAGGAAAAGCTAAAACTCCATCCAGAGCAAACAAATATGAAAGTAATACCGGTTGTGTGATAATAAACGTCAATTTTCTATTTTACGGACATGATATACGCGTGTTTTTCGCAAAATATAATGTATACCGTGTATTATTTCCCTAGCGAGCACCTGTTCACCTCCGTGAGGCATTGCAACAATAAAATTTAAGGGTTATATCCCATATTTCATTGAAGTAAGCCTTTGACCTTAAAATATGTGTAGAAGGTAAAGAAAATAAAATTTCACGCAGTAAACAACGCAACTTTTCATATAAAGCAGCATTCTTAGATAACGTTACTTAGATAAACAGGTAAAACATACTTGATTACATTTAAATATTACACTTTGTTGATTATTAAATTATATTAGATATAAATTACTTAGTATAAAATAATTATTTAGATTATTGTAAAATGACCTTTAAACGACTTTACGTGCAATTTTATACTAAAAAGCCTTTATTAAAATATCGAAAACCTCTTTTATTTATTAAGGAAAAACTGATATTTTTCTTGAGTAGTCGTTGATAATTTTCAAGAAATAATTATGTTCATCCTTGAACTTTGCTAGTATTATACATAAAACCCTGTGCACTAACTCAAACAGGCTCTCAGATGTAACATTTGCTATTGGTTTTAACGATTCAAGTTTGTAATTTTCTAGTCAAAAACTCTCATTAAACGTCCTCCTTATTTTTAAATTTTGGTAAACTACTTACACAACGTTCATTACTCGTTTTGATGATGCACATACCATTAATGTGATTAAACTTTCATACTCAATATTTCACTGATTTCAAAATTCTTTGGGTACTTAGTGCAAACATAATCCCTGATATTTCTTAGGTCTAAAAATAACGTGACCCTCCTTCTCAATAAATTTTATTTGGCCTTTCTTGTTCTCATAACCAGCCCCATTGCTATCAGTTAGATGACCAACTATAAAATTACTTCTCAGTTTTGACAAATACGAAACATCATTAAGATTAATTCTGTTTTTGTGCTTAAAAATCATATTGATTTTACCTATCCCCTCAATAAGGCAATCAGTCAATAAGGCCATCTATAGCCACAGCCATTGAGGTCCCAGAACGTTTTTAATTAGCAAAAAGTGACGTATTACAGCAAAAGTGGGAACTGGTAGTGGTTTCAAATACTCAAGCAGTGTAACAAACGCTATCATCTAGAAAAGCCTCTGCGAAAAAATTACTTTGCGCTTTCTTTATAGATATTTTTGTACGGGGTTTGATTTTTGTACCATTTCTACTTCAGATTTAAATGATCTCACCTATTTATTTAAATTTTAACCCTACAGTTTAGATGACTCTTTTTGCCACACTTGAAACACTTGTGCTATTACAACTAACATTCTGGGTTGTCTGTACAGCAATTGTTCCTAGGTCACCCCTAAGCTGCAGAAGTATAGACTAATCAGCTAAAAGTTCCTTTCGAAATTTACTAAATGTACATTGGTATTATGAGTATCTTTAGTTGGTCTAAACAATGCTTGAAAACTCAGTGAGAAGGAGTCGAATAAATTGAAAAGCAACAAACCAGTTATGAATGTGTTTATCACCATCGTTCAATCGATTAAACTGCCTGTTAAACAAACTGAAAAAATTCCCATTCTTTTAAATTCATTATACATTTAAAAAAAATTTAGTCAACCCAATAATACGAACAGGAGAATCTGGCCAAATATGGGTTAGAAGCTTGTCCCATGCAGAACAAGCATCTTCAATGCCTATTAAAAATGTACTGTATGGTTTAGTTATATTTAATATACTTAAGATTAGAAAAGCCTTGGCTTTCCTAACCTTATGATCAAGTACTTGATCTTTTATAGTTATAGGTTTTACTTCAGTCTTGTTTACAACACTCAAATATTTTTTGGTTCATAAAAAGTATGTTTACATCGTTAGCTCAAGTGGGGTAATTGTGTGTTACCAGTAGATCTATTATAACTTGTCTTCTACCAGTAAATCTATTGCAATTTTACCGATCTATTACAATTTGTTTGCAACTAGTGTATTATTAAAATGATAAAAAGTACTTACAAAAATGTTGCTTTTAGTCCACCGTCACCACAAGAATCAAAAAGGCCAGAAGACAAAGTACTTAATTCCCATGAAAGTGTTTTGAAACATCACTCGTACAAAATCATTTAGTTCGTTTTTGAAATTCATCTCACTTCCACGTCGAAAGAAAAAAAAAACTGTTTCATCAGGCATATTCACTACACACAGCAAATATCTCTTCTCCACTTGAACAGTAAACAGTGTAAGAAACCAACCAACTTCAGTAGAAAACACAATCCAACAGCAATAAGATATTCTTCATAAATAACTGCTACACGTCACACTGCATTGCAGCTTAACACCTAACCAAATATCAGTCTTATGTGGTATTTTGCAGCAGAGCATGGTTATATGTGTAATCAAAGAAAGCAATATCACTCTTAAACACAATACATCAAGTTTCTTTACAAGCATTAAAATAGTAATGACATAAATTAATACCATCCCATTTTGGTGTTTAACGCTATACAGCAATTGCCACATAATTATAAAAACAAACAAACAAGTAAATACGAGTCTTTTTCACAAATCTGGGCTGACTTACTTCAACCTAAGCACAAGAAATGTACATAAAATTTACAGAAGATGAAAATAATAAAGTAAAAGGAAATTAAAAAAAGCCAATATCTACACACAAAAATAGAATAAATAAGTAATCTCCTTGAACAAGTAAATTTAAGTAATTTTTTAATGTTACAGAACTGATATATAAAAAATGTGTATTTAACCACTGGTTAAGTTCACAGCAACATACGTACAAACAATAGCAAGATAAAAGATAAAAAAAAATTAAATGTACTTCCAAACGTTTTAACTTAAAATTATTTTAAAATATTGATATTGTTTTAATAGATGTTTATTGTATTTTTAGTGCTCTTGAAATTAATAAATCATTCACTTAAAGAAAAAAGTGGAAATATACATTTACAAAACCAATTTAAAATTAATGTAATTAACGTTATTCAATACGAAGTATAATTTTGATCTTAAAATGTATATAGTTGGGAAAGAAAACTACTATTCCTGCACTAGAGGTAAAGCAGCATTTCAAATAAAGCAGCATAACGTTATTTAGGTTAAACTTTATTAAGGTTAACACTAGGACAGAGAGATGAGTCATTTTGACCAAAAAGCTATTTTGTTTCCAAATTAAAAAAAAAAATCTTTAAGAAATTAAATATTTTATTCAATTCATCATAAAATAAAAAGTTCTGTTTCTTTTAGAATGATTTGTTTACAAATCTATTTATAAAATATCTAACTTAAAAAAAAAGTTTAGTTTTGCCAATTCAAGTATGTTGTTTTTACATAAGACTTTTACATAAGACATAAGAATATATACTATATAAGAATTAAATACAATAAGATCAAATGTCTATTTCTGTATGAACCCTTTTTATTTTGAGATGTTTCCCACATCTCAAAATAAAAAATATAATTTTTAAAAAATCTTTAAGAAATTAAATTTTTTATTCAATTAACCCTTATTATGCTATAAATCAAAATCTATTGCTTGTATTTATATAAGTGAAGTTCATAAAATGAAAAATATTATTACCTTTTTATGTGTTAAAAATTTGAAAATTTAATTTGCAGGTAGATGAATTTCAACGGATTTTATTTGATCTACATAGTTTAGCCTTTATTTAGTGTATTGCGTCACATAACAAAGCTGAATTAATTTTCAGAAGTTAGACTTTTACTGATGAGAAAAGAATAAAATTTCAGACACATAAATACTGTGTTAAATGCAAAATAGCCTGTTATAATGAAAATTTTATAGTTTGAAATATACTTCCGTCATTAAATCCTTCATTAAATAAGAATTCATAAATTCATAAGAATTAATAAAATTCTTATGTCCCTTTATTAAATCCTTCTTTTATGGATAAAGTGAAAATATACATATACAAAGCTAAATCGAAATAAATAATTTCAAGGTTATTTCCCATATTGTACCAAAGTATGCCTAGACCTGAAATATGTGTCCAAAATAAAGAAAGATAAATTTCAGTCAATTTGAACCAAAAAGGTTAGGCCTAAAAATAGTCTGTTATAATGAAAAGTTTTTAGCTTGAAAGATATTATGTCTATTTAATAAATCATTCTTTTAGGGATAATGAACTGAATATATATATATATATATATATATATATATATATATATATATATATATATATATATATATATATATATATATATATATATATATATATATATATATATAGATAGATAGATAGATAGATAGATATAGATATAGATATAGATAAAGCCAATCGAAATAAACAAATTCAAAGTTATTCCCCATATTGTATCGAAGTATGCCTTGACTTAAAATATGTGTCAGAAATTAAAAAAACTAAATTTTATACAATAAAACTATACATCCTTTCGTATAAAGTAGCATAATGTTACTTAAATAAACAGTGATAAATATATTTTCATACATTTAAACTTGAAAGAGCTTTAATACATTAATTTGATGTTAAACTTCAAATTCTTTTGTGTAATTTTTATTGAAAAATTTATATTTAAATAGAGCATTTTTTATCAAAATTTCATTTAACTAAGCGCTTTTGAATTTAATAAATTATTCTCTTCAGAATAATAATGTGAAAATATACAGATGAAAAGCCAATTTCATAATTATTTTTTAATAAAAAGTATATTTTGAAAAGAATTTAACAACGTTATAAATAACATTTAATATTTATGTATATAAATTAATGTTTTAATGATATATGCAAGATGTGTTTAGTTTCCTCCTACATACAACTTTTGATAATTGTTTTTTTTTATATTTTTGTACATTTTTTATAGTGTAATCGTTAAGATCACAATTAACTTAATTAAAATGCGCAGCACTTCTTATGATTATTTTTTAAATGTGTCACTATTTTAACATTAGATATTCGTATGATTTTTAATTTTATTTAAGCATTTTAATATGTTTATTTACTAAATATAATGTTTTATAAGATTTTTAAAAACATTTCTCGTCTCCGTAAAATATTTATTTGTATCAGGAGTACAGAATTTATTATTCAGTTTTATACCTGGAAATGTATCGTTAAATATTTTTTCACATTTTCATCAAGAGGCGAAATATTTATGAAATATCTTTGCTACCTTCTGCTTTAGAAAAATATAAATTTGAGTCACAAATTAATTACTAAAATTATTAAATTACCCTAATAACTACGTCCCTAAGAAAATAATTAAATTCATAAGTAATTTGTTCTAATATGTATTCATTAAAGATTAATATATGTTTTAAACAAAAGTGTTATCGCAATCTTCTGATACCGTTATTTTCACGCTTGATTGCGAGGAATTCTTAACATTATTAATTTCTGCATTCTTTTTTACTCCATTAAACGCTAATTCTGATTGCAGCATGCATTTCATATATTTTTTTTTACTCCATGTGAAAAATTAAATTCCAATTTAGTGCATATTTCGTTAATTAAAATTTTTAAATAATTGAGTGTGTCTCAGATGTTGTTCAAGATTATGTATCGCTTCAGTAATTTATATTATAAAATGATCTTATTATAAAATGATAATTTTAATGACATAGGAGATCTACTTTGATATATCCACCAAATCAACATTAGCCGCTAAACATGATTTACGAAACATGTACATAACAAGGTAACGAAAATGAAGCAAAACTATCAATTTTCTGACTCAAAATTCTCTGAAACTTTTCAACAACCCTATATACAGTAGATATATTGAAAGCTAAATGGTAAAAATAATTAATAGAAAAAAAATATAATTGGGAAATACAACCAGATTTGCAGCAAAATACAGCAAGTCAGAAATCCGCTCGATATATATATATAGAAATGGCGATCAGCGGTCACTGATGTTTAAACAGCTGTAACTGTTCTTTAAAATGCCATAGAGCCAAAACAAAAAGAGATTTAGAAGCCTAAAAGTTGAAATTTTACAATAGAGAAATAAGAAAAAATTATGATTTTCGGTAAAAAATGACGTTTTTAACTTAGACGGATACTTTAATTTAATTTAAGTGACATTGCGTGAAGCCAAGGTAGCTGAGTCTGCGTAAGTTTGACTCAGTTAGATGTTTTAGTGTTAAGTTTAATTAAACTGCATGTCATATGTCTAAAATAATTGCATGATAACTGAAAAAAATATGCATTTGTGAATTTTAATAGAAGTTTGAATTACTATTGCACAATAGGAAAATGCATGTTATTTAAAATATATCAGTTACTGTTTTTAGTCTTATACTTACACAGGCACATTTATAAATATTTTAGATACAACTTGGAAATTAGCAATGAAATAAACAATAAATGTGAGATCCATAAGATTATAAACAAACAGATACAAACTGAAAATAAAGCAGTTTTTGAAAATAATAGATTATTAAAAAGTATTTTAATATTTAGAAATTGTAAAATGCAGATATATAAACTGTAATAAGATCAATTTTAACATATGGATCTGAAACCTGGGTGTTATCTAACAAAGATGAAAATATTAGAAGCTTTGATTGTAGAATAAGAAGAATCTTTGGATCCATATACGAAAATAACTCATGAAGAAGATACAATCATAAAATAGATAGACTAATTAAAAGGTTGTTTGTTTAATGGTTAGGACTTAATTAGTCTTATATTTACAAATGCATACTCATATTTTAAATAAAACTTTGAAATTGGTAATGAAAAAAATTAATAGGAAGTCCATTAGAGTAAAAACAAATAGATACAAATTGGAAATAAAGCAGTTTTTGCAAATAATAGATTACTAAAAAGTAAATTAATATTTAGAAATTGTAAAATGCAGATATATAGAACCCTAATAAGACCAATTATAATATATGAATCTGAAACCTGGGTGTTATCTAACAAAGATTAAAATATACGAAGTAGCTTTGAATATAGAATAATAAGAATCTTTGGATCCATATATGAAAATAAATCATAGAGGAGAAGATATAACCATGAAATAGGAAGAATAATTAAAGATTGTTTGTTTAATGATTGTTTAATGCATAAGGGCACTGATTAATCGAGGAATATATTGTGCCAAACACATGGTTAAAAGACCCAACAGTGTAATGCTGTAGAGAAAATAAAATCTATTTAAAATACAAGAAAACGAATTCTACAACACGAGCTTGTAAGAAAGAGTATAAATGAAGGAGGAGAATGAAATGATAAAAATGTAAAAAAAAGAGCAAAGAATCAAATAAGTTAGTAAAAACCAACATGCTTCAAAGAACGAAAAATATTTTGGTTTGGTTTGGTTTTGGAGCGCTGCGGTCTGTTTTTTGCAACACGAGGGCTAATGAGACCGGGACCTACTGCTTAAAGACAATTCCGAACGGTTGTGAACATTCATGCCATGGTAGGATTCGAATCCACGAACTTCAGTTCCGAAGGTCAGCTCTCAAACTATTCGGCCATCGTTCGGCCTTTGGTGAGGAGTAGAGTTAAGTAAAGTATGTAAGAGAATATTTTGGTAATGAAAGCATAAAAACTTTTGATTATTATAAATAGGGCAGTCAACAAGAATGTGCTCACGGTAACAGCAACATTTACAGTATAGGCAAGTGGGAGCAGATTATCCTATTAGTAATTGACGGTGAGTGAGACAAGTCGTCCTATTCGGAGACGAGTTACATTAACATATTTCCGGCGAGAAGGAAACGAACACCACATCGTGATAAAGGGAAGTGAAAGGACTGATTAAAGGTGAAAATATTATAAGATATATTAAGGCTAAGAGAATACTGTGGATAGGACATCTAGAAAGAATCAAGAAAATGGACATGTGAAAAAAGATTATGTGCGGAAAGTGACGGTGAGACGAGCATGTCCTATTCGGAGAAGAGTTACAATGACATCTTTCCGGCGAGAAGGAAACGAAGGCCCTATCGTGATTAAAGTGAAGCGAAAGGACTGATTAAAGGGAAAAACATTATAAGATATATTAAGGTTAAGAGAATACAATGAATAGGACAAGTAGAGAGAATGAAGGAAACTGACATGTGCAAAAAGATTACGAGCAGAAAGTGACGGTGAGTGGGAGACGAGTATGTCCCATTCGGAGACGACTTACAATGACATCTTTCCAGCGAGAAAAAAAACAAAGACCACATCGTGATTAAAGCTAATTGAAAGGACTGACTAAAGGGAAAAAATTATAAGATATATTAAGGCTAAGAGAATACAGTGGATAGGATATGTAGAAAGAATGAAGGAAACTGACATGTACAAAAAGATTATGAGAGGAAAACATATAACAATAGGACACAACGACGATCTAAACTGAGATGGATAGACCAAGTTGAATAGGACCTTAACAAACTGAAAATAAAAAAATTGGAAAACGAAATCAGGAGAGAAAGCAACGTGGCGTTCTATTGTCGAGAAAGCCAAAGTTCACCAGGAGCTGTAGAGCTATTAAAGAAGTTGAAAAGCTTTGAAATCCAATGGTCTCATAAATATTTGAACTTTTAATAATGCTAGTTAGAATTATTCATTTTTTGTCAGTGGATAGAATTGGATATTTTACTTTACAACTATACTTTCAATTCTTTAAAAAACTTATATTAATCATGTAATATGTGCCCGAGATAATGTGCGCAAAATAATGCAACAAAATTCGAAGTGTGAAAAAATAAAAAAAAATAATTCTATAATTTAAATTTTTTATATATTTTTAATAAAAAAATACATTTTTAAGCATATAACGTTTTTTTCTCCGCACAATAATTAGAAATTTATAAGTTAATTATTTAGTTTTGAAAAGTAAATTCATATTTGTGTCAAATACTCATTCAGCATTAGATAATAGTGTAGTGTCACCTTAAAATATATTTTTTTTAAATTAATACAGTTTTTGACACTGTAGTTTAAATTATATTGATAATGTTATATTACATTAAAAATTAACCCGTAAAAACTTTGATTAATTTTCCAATTTTTCATTCTTACTATATCTCTACAATACACTATACAGTTCAGAATCTAAAATTCTCTATCATTTAACATTAAACAGGATTATTAATTATTATTAATTCATCAGATTATTATGTTTAAAAATACCTTTTCTTACTGATATACAAAAATTACAACTCTAAATAAATTTATTTCGAAGAAAAATTAAATTGTGTGCTGTAAAATCAAATATATTCGTAAATTACAATTCTTTTAAAATAGCTAAATAATATGTTAAAAGCTAAAAATGTATTTCATTTTTTGTTTTAAAACAATATAAATATAATATATTTGAAATAAAATTTTCTTAAATTATTAATAATATTATATATGATTACATAATAATATGAAATATATCTTTGTTTTTAATTAATTGAAAATATACCTTTCAAATTCATTTAGGAATATTTTACAAAAAGTGGAGTGTGTTTTAAATATTTATGTATGAATAAAAATTAAATTCATACATTTGAACGAAATGAGGTATTACGAAACGAAGTCCTATAATAAATGTATACATCTTAGAATGATCTAAATGCTTTTTTGTTAATTTTTAATGACAATGTATTTTAGCCATAATTTAAAATATATCTATAAAATAATTTTAACTAAATGTTTTGTATAGAAAATAAAAAATAATTTTTTGGAACTTGTACCTTATAAATGCTTTGTTAATTATTTTTAATGGTTTAATTATTACTTTAAGTATAAGTTAAATCATATCTCTTATATATTTTTCACTTTATGTTCTGTAAAAAAGTTTTTAAAAAATTGAAACTTTACCTTAGATGTAAACATAATAATTTCATATTATCACATTGTATGGGGGGCACTTACCAGTACGTTTTCTGACGATTGATACTTGAGCGAGGATCACATACTAGTACGGGCTAGTGTAACAACATGGTTTGTTTGTGGGTACAAAAATAACGGTATATACAGGAAAACGAGGCCGAATGTTTTTATCTACGACATAGATTCTGGAAAAATTTGACAAATAAAAACGAGTTTTTACATCCGTCGATACGGAACCACAGAACTGGAAAAAATTAAAACTATATACTACTATTTCTATTTGATCTTCCATATTTAGGATACTATTATAAAATTATCCACTAAAAAATAAATTTTTTGTTTACAAATATCGCATGGTTGTTATTTACATATTTCTATTTATATATATTTGTTTATATATTTCAATATAAAATACGAAAAGTTGGTTAAAATTTAAATAATTTTTGATCTAATGAGATTTAACAGAATAACTAAATTTATGAGCAAAACGCCCTCTCCCGGTACAATTCCGCTGCGAAATGTATCCGCACACAATGTGTTCAGTATAAGTTAAATTGTAGCTCTTATATATTTTTAACTTAATGTTCTGTATAAAAATTTTTAAAAAATTTTAACTTTTCCTTAGATGAAAGAATAATATTTCCATGTTAATATTTTGTATATTACATTCTATCTTCTATTTTTTAAAGAGGCCATAGTGCCTTCAAAACTAAAAAGACTTCATTGTAACATATAATATTTTCTGCCTTGTTTCTCAATAGGGTAATTCCATACCAAATCAACACAAGGTTTCTACCTGACTCCCTCCAATTATGATTAAATTTGGTATAGTAAGTAACTTCATGGTAATAAAGAAAATCCCCAAATTTTATGTTCAAATAAAAATTGGTTTGGGAGTTATAAGGCTTTAAAGTTGCCAGATTTGTCTAAAAAGTACACTATCGGCATACCTTTAAATTACACCTGCTCCTCACCTAATTAAGCTAGAGATATGTGCAAGGTGTTATTTTAAAGCTTTTTTAATTGGCTTTCATATGATATACAACATATGATGACTTGAAAATTTTTTTAAAAATTTAAATTTAAATTAAAATTTACAATTTAAATTTCTCAAAAAGACAAGTTTTTAAAATTTTGAAAAAAATCTGAAAAATTGCTTATATTATTGTTAATTAATCCTCAAAGTTTCATGTTGGGATTATAATGGGATCACAAGCTACAAAAGTTTTTTGTTTGATATATTTACTATTGCAATAACGAAAATGAGAACATGCATTCATTACTTTTAATCTAACTCATCTGTATAGGATGGTATTAATGTTTACACACTACCTTATCGACATATACTCTAGTAAATAGTACATTTAATATTTGTGAAGATTTTAGAATGAAGAAATATCATTAAAGTGCATTACTTTTGATGGATGGTGCTACTTATTTAGTTGAAACTGGTAGAAAGCTTTATGTGTTTAGAGAATTTCTACTTCAGAAAGAATATACATTGGTCCTGTTGGAGTTAAAGGATCCACCTTACACATAACATCGGAAATTGGAATCCATAGTACATCTGACTTATATAGATATAAAAAAAGATGATGATGGTCCAGATGAGTGAAGGAATGTCACTTTTACCTCTTCAGAGTTTTTCTCTTCTTTCTCTTAACATAATTGTAAGCCACCAATTGCAATTATAAACAGCAGTAATATAGCCATTTTTATCAGAAAATAGAAGCTTTTATTGTGATGCTATAGCAGTTTTCATCAATAAATCTTGTGAAAAGGAAAATGTCTTCTCAAAGATTTTTGTTTTTGATTCTGTGGGTATAAAAGCATATTTCTGAGTCCCAGGAATTTCAAAAGCATTTTTAAATTGGTCATCTAGAAATATACCTGTAGAAACATGTTCTTCTTGGGTTGAAAAACAAAATGTATTCTTGTGATATTTTCCTGTGACCAGTTAAAAAGTTGTTGTGGTGTAAGTATTTGATTTTTATATGTCGTTGTAGGCTTGCTCAAGCCGCTAACTCTTGAGTGTACCTCCTACCCCATCACAAGGTCCCTTACCATGAGCTGTTGTCCAAAAATGCCATTCTGCCTCAATGCCAAAATCTTCCTTATGTAAACATAAATTGGCAAAGTTTTTCTTATTTATATATTGTGCAGATGACCCATCTGAGAAATAAAATATCTTCCTTGCACTTTTTTTAAAATTCTGTCTTAAAAAAAGTAATAAGCTTCTTTTGAAAACAGTAAACTGCTACTGTATTGGGCTCCAAACAGTCTTAAATTACAATGTATGTAAAGTGGTAAATTCCAAACTTCCCTTTGTAATATACAACACATGTGTGAATTGTAGATTGAACATTAGTCCAGTGGCAGCTCTGGGTCTCATCCTATATAACAAATGAGTAATTTTCAGCAAAATCAAGAACTACAAACTCTGAATCTTTTAAATTTCCTTTTATATTGTTTAAAAATGAATTTTGTTGTTTCACCACAAAGTAATGATAAAATAATACAGACATTTTCTCACAAAAAAAGTCAATAAATTATGATGCTGACTTTTGTATTGTTTCTAAAGAGCTCCTATCAACAGAAATCCACTGATTGAAAATGATCTTTTCCACCATATTTTCATCGAATGTTTCACCAAGTATGGTTTTTAATTATGTAGTCTCAGAACATGATGTACACTCTCCCATGTGGCAGCTGACTGATGCTGGAATACAAATCATCATAGCAAGGCAGTCCTTGTATGTGTTAATTTTTCCATGTGTTAATGGAAGCTAATTTGGTATTTTAAAGCTTGTGATCCCATTATAATCCCAATGTACTATGTCACAATGTATGAAGCCAGATGTACTATGAATTCCAATTTCAGATGTTATGTGTAAGGTGAATCCTTTAACTCTAACAGGACCAATGTATATTCTTTCTGAAGTAGAAATTCTCAAAACACATAAAGCTTTCTATCAGTTTCAACTAAATAAGTAGCACCATCCATCAAAAGTAATGCACTTTAATGATATTTCTTCATTCTAAAATCTTCACAAATGTTAAATGTACTATTTACTAGAGTATATGTCGATAAGGTAGTGTGTAAACATTAATACCATCCTATACAGATGAGTTAGATTAAAAGTAATGAATGCATGTTCTCATTTTCGTTATTGCAATAGTAAATATATCAAACAAAAAACTTTTGTAGCTTGTGATCCCATTATGATCCCAACATGAAACTTTGAGGATTAATTAACAATAATATGAGCAATTTTTGAGATTTTTTTCAAAATTTTAAAAACTTGGCTTTTTGAGAAATTTAAATTTTAAATTTTAATTTAAATTTAAATTTTTTAAAAAATTTTCAAGTCATCATGTGTTGTATATCATATGAAAGCCCATTAAAAAAGGTTTAAAATAACACCTTGCACATATCTCTAGCTTAATTAGGTGAGTAGCAAGTGTAATTTAAAGGTATGCCGATAGTGTATTATTTAGACAAATCTGGCAAATTTAAAGCCTTATAACTCCCAAACCAATTATTATTTGAACATAAGATTTGGAGATTTTCTTTATTACCATGAAGTCGCTTACTGTACCAAATTTAATCAAAATTGGAGGGGGTCAGGTAGAATTTGTTCTAAAATTGTGTCGATTTCACATGGAATAACCCAATAGTATTTATGTGCCCAAATTTTGAATACATATACTTATTATTACAATTCATGTTATGACACTACATAACAACTGTAAATGCCAGGCATTCTTAAACTTAAATTGGAAAGTAATAATCCCATTCAATTACGTTGTTACTATAAGCGATATGAAAAGCATTATATAAGACATAAATTATTAATAGCGTAAATCATATTCCCGATCTATATAAATACCAAGCTTATATTCTCATGCAATGGTTTCCATAAATGTGTATTCGTATAAAACGTGACATAATTCTATGAGAACTGCTCATGGTACATCATATGTGGGTCTTGCTATGCATATAGTGCTCAGATGCATGTAGTCTGGAAGATTTATGGGGAGAATGGTTTATTCATCATTCTCACATATTAATGGTATGCATTTAGTAGATCCATTAGAGTGATATGATTGGAACATGTGCGCATATTTAGTGACCTTCCCTATAGACACGAGACTTTGTGTGTTTCTGATGTAGTAGAAATCGGTTAAAATGATTCAAGGTATATCGGTATAAATAATATAGTTTTAAGTAAATAAGTTATTTCTTTCTTTAAATACCCAATATATATACCTAACATAAAACTTTATATGTTGCTTCTTTGTTTACTATCATTTGACAAAATTAGTTATAATATAAAATAAACAGCAAAACCTGACTTACCATTACGAACATATAAAATAAATGATTCAGATCAAATGTCAGTAACACAAAGATGTGAAAAAAGCTTAGTTTTACAGAAACAGAAACAATCCACTTTAGTCAGCCAATGATTTATGACTGTACATACGACAAGGAAGGAGGGATAATACATTAATTCCAAATGAGCACATTTAAAATACAGAATTTCATTGCATTCAAATCACACTTTAAAGTAATATTTCAGTAAATATATAAATAAGTAAATACAATATATGATAAAATACAATATACAATAAAATAAATATGTCTATACATAATTAGACGTACATACATATATCTACACGTACATACATACACATACATGTTTAATTTAACAGTTCTGTGAATCTATTAAAAATTTCTACTTCAGAGAAAATTACTAAAATTTACTTAAAATGTACCACCACTTCCCAAGCAATCGTTTACATCCTAAGCTGTTGGCTAAAATACTGGGAAAATAACCAGTTAAAAAGTTACTGAATCACTTATGTATTCGTGCATATATATATATATATATATATATATATATATATATATATATATATATATATATATATATATATATATATATATATATATATATATATATATATATATATATATATATATATATATATATATGACAGGTCACACTAAATCACACTTGAGTCATGACATCATTTTCATTCTTTATTTAAATCTCATCAACACTCTACTCAACAATGGTGTCTCACATTGGCGCCCAACTGTTAACAAACGCAGTTTTCACTGCTTCGGGGAGCTATAGGTCTGACCGTAGAAAGTGCATACTGCTCTCTGCTCTTATCACTGCGCGTGAGCCGTATTTATGTGGCTAACTCCTCAAGCCGCGTCACTCTCATTAAAAGAATCCCTAATTAAAATCTCTTAAAATTCATCTATATTTTAAATCCTGACAACTTTCCCCCCTCTCTCTAAAGGCTTGCCCAGGCAGGAGGCCCTTCCTGACCAGCAAGTCCCCAGAGGACCCTAAAATTTTGAAAAAGCATATAATTCCTGAGACTTCTGGGCACAGATAAATTTTAGTAATCTATGATATCGGCTTCATTTAATTTAAGTCTCTTAGCACACGATAATTTTGTAGTGAAAAACGAAATTATATCTTCTCCCTCTTCTAATGTAGTCGAATGAAAATGTTTTAAGTCCTCATTTTTAGTCTATCAAAAATATTGATCAAAAATGATCTTATATCGGCATAATCCTTATCGTATAGTATTTGTTCGATGAATGTCTTTAGTACTGCACCAGTAAGAAAATTGGGCAATTTTTTCTTCTTGAAACCCTCGTCATTTGTTATTTCATCACAGTGTTTCTCAAAATAATCCAAGAAAGATGTCATCGATCCATAATTTTCATTTGTGTATTGAGGCAGGACTAGTTCCGTGTCCTTTGACATCGTCGTGGCGGCTGGCTGTAAAAGTGAGTCCTCGTTATTACTGTCCATCTTGAGAGAAAAAAAATATATTTCTGTCGAAAAGGGGAATTTCCTAGCGTAGTTCATCCTGCCGACTCGTTGACAGGTCCCACTAAGTCACACTTGAATCATGACATCATTTTCATCCTTTATTTAAATCTCATCAACACTCTACTCAACGTCTTACATTGGCGCCCAACTGCTAACAAAGGCAGTTTTCACTGTTTCGGGGAGCTATAGGTCTGACAGTAGAAAGTGCATACTGCTCTCTGCTCTTATCACTGCGCGTGAGCCGTATTTATGTGGCTAACTCCTCAAGCCGCGTCACTCTCATTAAAAGAATCCCTAATTAAAATCTCTTAAAATTAATCTGTATTTTAAATCCTGACATATATATATATATATATATATATATATATATATATATATATATATATATATATATATATATATATATATATATATATATATATATATATATATATATATATATATATATATATATATATATATATATATATATATATATATATATATATATATATATATATATATATATATATATATATATATATATATATATATATGTATATATATATATATACACATATATATACATAGATATATATATATATATATATATATATATATATATATATATATATATATATATATATATATACATATATATACATAGATATATATATATATACATATATATATACATATATATATATATATATATATATATATATATATATATATATATATATATATATATATATATGTATGTATGTATGTGCATACATATACATAGATATATGTATATATATACATATATATGCATAGATATATGTATATATATATATATATATATATATATATATATATATATATATATATATGTATATACATACATATACATAGATATATGTATATATATACATATACATATATACATATACATACATACATACATACATAAGAATCATATGTAGTCTATATTTCAAAAACCTGAAACTTTTAATTTTACATTACAACAAATATATAACCTGCAACTTAAAATCAAATAACTAAATTTTCAATATTCTTTTAGCAGTGGAGTTAATTTAATAAAAAATATATATATATTTGTAAACTAATAATAAACGCTGCATATGGATGTCTGACCCAAATACGGATATTAAACTTAAATTTACTTTATTATTCAATATTTGTATTCGGTTTCATGGAATTTACAGAAACAATCATTTTTAAAATTACAGTTGAGTATACTTGCCAGAGAAAATTAATAAAATTTGAAATAAGTATATGAAGTTTAATAATATATATATATGTGTGTGTGATAAATTACAAATTATCTAAAAACGTTTTTGTAGGAAATATATGCAGAATGTGTTAAGCTATGTTAAATTTTTCATATTAAAAAAAATATACTTTTCTGCAGAATAAACAATTTCACTTTAGGTCTTTATTCAAACTCGAATGCATATGAGTATTTCTTTTTGAAAGAAGGCCAAACTAAATGTTCGGAGAGACAGAAAACAAGTTTAATACCACAATAGAAGGTGTCAAAAGTGCTACAGTGTTATAAGAACTATAAGAAAAGCCTGTTTTTGGTTAAATAAACCTAGGTAACAAGCTATTAATAATGGAATAAAATACTTTGCTATATATTCCAGTAAAATACTTTCTATTATATATTCTAATAAAATAAATATATTATCATCTACTATACGATGAAATATTAAAATATTAACGAAAAGTTTAATAACCTAAGTATACCTGTAAAGTGCAGAATTAAGAACGTGAAATATGTTTTAAGATAATATTTATTAGTTTATGTTAATAACTTAACGGATATCGTAACTACTGTATACGAATTTATTGAATAGCGTACAATAAAATAAAATAGGGCTCGTTGAAGTATTGCCATCATTATAAGCAATGTAAAAAGGGCAAATATAAGCAATGTTGTATAGTTTCTGAAATCCCAAAGTCAAATTTATCTGCATTTAACTCAAATAATCAGTACTGTATTTAAGACAATCTAGTGCATCAACTAACTTCTGATACTCTCTCCATAGAGTCTGAAAGAAATAGTTTAAATGAAAAATGAAGCTTTTAAAATCCTTCACGGTAATCTTCAGGGATCAAAGTTGTTAATTTTATAGGAGCTATAAATATCTTTAATATCTTTAATCTTCTCGCGCGCAATATTTGAAATTTAAGTGTAAATTGCCCTATAGAGAAAACTTTTAACTGCTTTCTAAGACTCATTTTAAATCGACCAGAATTCACATTTAAGTTCCTTTGAAGTATTAAGTAAACAAGATGGCATGGTATTTCTCCTAAAATGGGTTTATTCTTTCTTTTTATTTGAAATTGAAGAGTGGTTTATTCACGAGAGAGGTTTGTGATGTCAGAAACTATTTTAGAATCTGATTTTAGTTAATACTTACACATAATTGCCACGATATGGGTAACTGTGCAGAACTATTCCTGTCCGACTATCTCACAACCTCACCGGGAAGACAATATTTTTTCTTGGATATGAAATATTGGTAACTCAGTTTATGCAATTAAAGTCAATTGAACGCAGTATAAACATAAAAAATAGTTTTTTTTATCTTTATAATTGTTTAAACTCTTATTTTCTTTTAGTACCGGAAGAAGGCGGCAGTACAGAAATTTTCAGATATTGAATAACTCTTTATTCCCGAGAAAGGTTTGTGGTTTCAGAAACTATTTTAGAAGTTTATTTTAATTAATAGTTACGCACGATTGCATGATTTCTGTAACAGGATAGAACAATTTCGGAAGCCGCTGGAGCTCAGTCGGTAAAGGCAAATATCTCCTAACTGATAGGTTGCGGGTTTGGAACCGAGCTGGCCTAAGATCAGCCGTGTTTGTTAAAGGTGACTGGGGCACATAAAATATATTCGTGGTCATAATGTCCTCCAAGTTGTCAATTAATACCTCTGGGAGTGGCAGGCCAAGTCTATGGGTCTTCTGTTTGGTCCCTGCTTCAAAATTACGAGGACCCACTTGAACATAAGTCGTACTTTCACCCTTGTGGTTCTCGTTATGAAAGAAGACACATCCTTTTCCTTAACACGAGTAACCTCCGGCTCAATCGTGCTTTGCTTTCACCAAGTGGCATAAGTCAACAACAACAAACAGCAGAACTATTTCGGTCCAACAAGTTTACGATTTAACCGGGTTTAAGAGTTTTCATTATTGTCATTCTTGTGTGTGGTTTAAATGAATGGCTGTCCAACTTTTGTTGAATCACAAACCATGTGGACTTGTATATAAAACAAACACATATAAACGCATATATATATATATATATATATATATATATATATATATATATGAATGTGTGATACTGGATAAGGCAGTAGAGAGGCTGTTCAAGCAAAAACTCGTCGAAGAGACATGACAAGCTAAACAAGCAAGAATAGAAGCAAGAGAACTGTGAGAGTGCAGCTATGTTTTACATAAGGTTTGCGAATCTGGTTTGCTCGCCACACTCACACGTTGTATGTTGCATGCCCAAGTATTTTTTCGTGACTCCAGGAAGCGTGTGATGTGAAAATGATTGCACTTAAACTTCACCAAGGTTTGGAGAGTTGTGATTGGTCTCCAGGAGGCGATTCAGGACCATCCTTAGAGTCCCTGTTCTTCTGGACAGAGCAGGGAAAGGACGCATTGTCCTCAGGACAATGAAGAGCGAACGCATCAGCACAGGATAACGGAAAAAGTCTAGGGTTGCTAGAGTAGTTCAGAAGTAAGTAAAAGAGTGGACTTCAGCAGGTTTTTTTCATTCAGGTGTAGCACATGGAGTGCTTCTTTTACTTTTTAATTTTTGTAAAATATTTCAGTGGCATTTTACTATAATTAAAGACGATATAAAGCAAATTTGGGTTATTAATGACTTTGAAATAACTGCAGCAATGTACTACACCACAGCAAGAACAATGGCCGAGAATTTGCTGAGTATAACATAAAAAATCACGGTATGGGAAGTAAAATCGAGAAATTACAGTATGACATTCAAATCTTCTAAAAGTATCCAAGGTGGACATCAGAAATCAGAAATATTTTCCTTACTCAAAAAGATTGAAGACAAGCAAATAAAAATTAATGAAATAGATAGAATGAGGGAAAAGAGCCAGGAACAATTAAAAGCTTTAAAGACACTAACAGTGGGCGGATATTAAAATGAACTTAACATAATATTTTTTTGTGTGTGTTTTGGGGGAAGAGGAATAAAATCACCTAATATATTAACAGACTGTCTAACGGGTCGGGTTTCGTCTAACACAGTAATTCTCAACGGGGACAATACCGCACACCCTGGGGGCAGTGAACTTGTTTCAGCCGTTAAGACGACGAGTTTTGGCAAATTATATTAAATAAATTTATTACATTAATAAACTAATTTGCGTGATTTTTACCAGTATTAAAACAAACTTACGCGGTGGTTCCAAAACCAGTTAATTTAATTCCTTATATTCTGCATGAAATTGGGCCGATGTTAAAAAAAAATATATTTAAACAGCATTCGTTTGGCTTGGTTTGGTGAGCTACGATCTTCTATTTTATAATTCGAGGGCTACTGAGACCGGGACCTACTACTTGAAGCCGATTTCGAACGGCTATGTATATTTATGTCACAGTGGGCTTCGGGCCCACTATGTGAGCTACGGAACAGAAGGTCAGCACCCTAACAAATCGGTTGTAACATTCATTTGAGCGTTGATTCAGCGTGTCTCAGCAACAAAAAAATTATATTTAACTCTATTGAAGAAAATTACTAAACATTTTTAATCTTATAAATACGTACTTCTTCTACCCCTACACTTCAAATTATGGGGGTTTTACAAAGGGGGCATTGAACACATTTTGGCTCCGTAGGGGGGCGGTAGCTTAAAAAGGTTGAGAATTACTGGTCTAATATATTAACGGGAGAACCTGTTAAGTCAGAATGCTTGTGTCTGATACAAATGGAAAAGGAGAGTGACAGCTCAATTTAACGATAAGATAATATGAATATAAAATATGCTGATAGGACGCCGTGATCCAGATGGTGATGTATTATTTATTTATTTTTGTTTGTTTGTGTCTAAGTAAGAAAAGTTAACAAATCTATTAAGAATTATTAATGTTGTCTCGATGTTAATACATACATACATACATACATGTGTGTATTTATAGAGATAAAGATGGGGAGGCAACAGTCCGAAATACAAGCATTTATCTCACTGTATCAATGAAATTAAATTTAAAAAAATATAAGTACAATTAAAACTTTAATATTAAGGAAATTACGTTGCTATCTTCAAAAATTTAATTGAATCTACGCTTGGTGAGTGAATAAAGGTTTCTTATGTAAAATGAGTATAATACCGTAATATTAACTGGTTTTAAAATACAATACTTTTAAATAAACTTATAAACAACTATCAATACATGCATTATCTACAGCTAAAAATATATATCAACACCAATATTTTAATCGGTTTTATTCATTATTTGCCAAATATTAGCAATACAATTTAATTTCTTTTCAATAAACTTTCTTAGATATTAAAAATTGATTGTAGAAAATTAAGTAAGATAAGGGCGAGAAAAAGTACAACATAAATATTTTCCAATATTTTTAAAAAAGTAACAAAAAAATTCCATAAATGAAAAATAAACTTAATACCATCAAAATATTCCTTATAGGTTATTAAAATGAGATTTGCACGACGGAGAAAATATGAAATAAAAATAATCAAATGCGTATTAAAAAATATAAACGTATACATACCCAAAATTAATCAGAAAGTTTATGGAAAAAAGTTTACAGCTAGAAAAAAAAATTATAATTCTCTAACAAAATTAAGTAATAATTCACTTAAGATTATAAAAAAGGATTAAGTAACGCCTAATAAATCTTTTCAGGCATGAATTGAAGAATAAAAAAATGCGAATAAAATAGAAAATAAATTCAGGCTTAGTTTGAAAATGCGTAATGATCTTATTACCATCGAAACAAATAAAATTTATTTTTAGTAAGTAACAGTTCTTATTTTTCTCTAGATGAAGGTATAAATTTGATTTTAAAGGAAATCGTTATACCATTAATTGTATTTTTTTCCTGTTTGGATTAAGAAGTTCCTTTTTTAATTATATCCATATCATAGAAAGGGATATTTATACATTTTTATTTCTTTATAAATATGATTACTTCCACAGAACTTAATATAGAAACAATAAGTAGGGTATATAATATGTGCTGATACCGATAGAACACGGAATTTTATTTACAATACATGAAGACAAAAACTATAATAAAGGAGGAAAAATAACACACAGAGATAAGAAATATAGTTTTATACAGTGACTTCTAAAGCGCTATAGCTCGGGTAATGGTGTTCTACTCGATCAGATCGTTGTTTTCCTCTTCGTTTAATCTTTCAAATTCATATAAAACAGTTTAATTTTGTTACTGGTGTTATTTAATGCAAGGGTTATAGAACATAAAGATAATATATTTGTACAGAGAATGAAATGTTGCTCATTTAACGTTTTCAATCCACAAGAAGTAGAGGTCGCAAATTGAATTATTGTTTAAGGTTCGAGAAGGGGCATGCACAATTGTACTGCATTGAAGTCTTTAAAGTTAGTGACTCAACGTTGCACTGGTTAATCAAATGGATTATCTTTCTGATGACCCACGTTAACTCAGTCGGAAAAGCCAAAGACCTTGGTACTTAGGCTTCGGAGCCCGAGCAGGCCTAAAATCTGCCGTGGTTGTTAAAGGTGATTGGAGCACTTAAAATATCTTCGTGGGCACAGTCTCCTCTAAGTTCTCAAGCAATACCTCTGGGAGTGGAAGACTTAACCTATGGGTCTTCTGCTTGGTACCTGTTTCTTAATTACGAGGACCCACTTGAGCAAAAAGTCGTTCTTACACCCTAGAGCTGCTCATTAAACGAAAGGTGCACCCATTTGCCTTAATAAGAGTCGCGTCAAATCTTTCTTGTATTTTCCAAGTGACATTAGAAACAAAACAAAACAAAAACAATTTATCGCTATTTCTTGTTATATTATTCATTTTTAAATTTTCTCCAGAAGTATGAATCACCTGTTATAGGCATAGAATGACATGATGTTCAGTAGCTTGTAGAGGAAATTGAAGACCAGCATCCATAATAACAATACTATAACAATACCAATAAGTACTATTTTGTTAAATCATAAAAAAATAATATCTATATTACATACGTACATTTTTAAAGGATATCCTCTATCTACGTAGACTTCAAATCATCTTTCTACTTAGGAATCAAGATAGCTACGTTTTCTTACACGTCTCAGTGATGATAAAAGAATCTGGGGTAAAAAGGGAGCAGGAGATATACATCCCCATTAAAATTAACGTTTACCATAGACTGACAATGGAAAACATATTAAGGATGCAGCCTGTTGTTCACTCGGTTTCTAGCCAAGAAAACATAAAATTTAAAAGTAAAAGGAGTGCTGACTCCTCATAGGAAAGAAACCACCGGTAACATCATAGACAAAACAACTTAAAATTTTATATTCACTCAGTAGCTTTTAACGTGGAAACAGAAAACCAAAACTTGACATTAAAATTAACATAATAGTAATGCATTTCGTCAGTAACAGGCATGATATTGCAAGATTACAATAACTTCTCGATACACGAACAATTTTTGTGCATAAAATAATATTCCCAGTACAATTATACGTAAAAATATTCAAAACACGTATATTCTGTTTGAATTTTTTTCAGCTAGAAAGATATGAAAAACATTCCTAGAATTCACCCTTTTATCACACTTAAAATCAATAAAATGCAATCTCTGTTCTGGGATTACTCTCCGAGAACATAAAAACGTCTGTTATTAAGACGCTTATCTTTAAAAAACAGACGAGAATATGTCTTTAATCTGATGAAAGAAACCAGGTACATCAGTCTTTCAATGCCTCTTTTAATAGCAGTCATGAAAGCAAACACATTGTCTTACAGAGCAAAAATACGTTTCCGGAAGAAAAAAGAAAAAAGGAAATAAAATTTTATTAGTGGATATTTTCTGTGCACATAAACTTCACTTCTATTCATTCTTCCTGTTCATTGATTTTTTTTCTTCTTCCGTGTATGCTTATTAAGGAAAGAAATGTTCTTAGTCGACAATATACAGAGGGGTTTGAATAAGTTATTGATTCACCTTTTCGATTTGGCAGTACTTCTAGAGCAGAGGGGTCATTATTTCAGATGTGCCTTGTCTTTTACATAAAGCAAACATTTGTATTGATTAAAACAATGACGTGTAACGTCCTGAGACTTGTATATTTGCATACATATATAAGGTATGCAGTTTTCATATATCATACTTGGAGAAATAATGGTAAATTAAGTAACCTAAGAAACCATTTTAATGTATGAAACATCATCTGTACATGAAAAAATTTATTTTCAGCCTAAATTTATATTCAGACTTAAAATAATTGTTTGTTGTTGGTTGAATATATTTGTTCTGTGTCTTTTACATACAGCAAACATTTGTATTGATTAAAACTAGGACGTATAACATCCTGAGATTTGTGTATCTGCATGCATAAGGTATGCGGCTTTAATATATCCTACTTTGAGAAATAATGGTAAATTAATTGAAAATAAGAAACCCTTTTAATGTATGAAACATCATGTGCACATGAAAAATTTTATTTTCAGTCTAAATTTATATATATACTTAAAATAATTGTTTGTTGTTGGTTGAATATATTCGTTCTTTGTCTTTTACATACAGCAAACATTTGTATTGATTAAAACAAGGACGTATAACATCCTGAGAGTTGTATATCTGCATGAATAAGGTATGCGGCTTTAATATATCCTACTTTGAGAAATAACGGTAAATTAACTAAACTAAAAAATCATTTTAATGTATGAAACATCATCTGTACATGAAAAATTTTTATTTTCAGCCTAAATTTATATTCAGACTTAAAATAATTGTTTGTTGTTGGTTGAATATATTTGTTCTTTGTCTTTTACATACAGCAAACATTTGTATTGATTAAAACTAGGACGTATAACATCCTGAGATTTGTGTATCTGCATGCATAAGGTATGCGGCTTTAATATATCCTACTTTGAGAAATAATGGTAAATTAATTGAAAATAAGAAACCCTTTTAATGTATGAAACATCATGTGCACATGAAAAATTTTATTTTCAGTCTAAATTTATATATATACTTAAAATAATTGTTTGTTGTTGGTTGAATATATTCGTTCTTTGTCTTTTACATACAGCAAACATTTGTATTGATTAAAACAAGGACGTATAACATCCTGAGAGTTGTATATCTGCATGAATAAGGTATGCGGCTTTAATATATCCTACTTTGAGAAATAACGGTAAATTAACTAAACTAAAAAATCATTTTAATGTATGAAACATCATCTGTACATGAAAAATTTTTATTTTCAGCCTAAATTTATATTCAGACTTAAAATAATTGTTTGTTGTTGGTTGAATATAATAGTTTAGATTACTATTTATTTTTATTTTGCAACAATAAATCTATTAATTCAAATATTAGTTTATACTCTTAGTATAAAACTTTGGTACGAGTGCCTCAAAAATCTTAATAATCTACTTAATTCAATCAAAAATAGCGGGCATACATACAACTATGTTCTTCCAACAATCTTAAGTTGGCAATAGTTACAGATGAAGGAAAGTCTGAAATCGAAAGACCGTTTTATTCCATTAACGTTCAAGCCATTTGATAAATATATCTTAAAATTGTTATTGATTATTCCTAAGAGTAAACTGTAAAAGTAGCACAAATGTAAATGGTACTTCTTTGACTACACCATCGTGTTAAGATAGAGATAACTCTGAGTAGTCCCAGCTCATGTTATATATCGTCAAAAGACAGAGGCTTGTCTTAGCGTAGGATCAAATTTAACAGTGTCGTTTGTATCATTGGTGACACCAACCATTGTTAACAAGTATTCCTGTAATTTTTAACGACGAAAATGCTGAAGGAATTTAAGTTGCATCCAAAACTGATATATGGCACTGAGGGTATGCCTCACAAATCAGGGTGATATTCAAAACCAGGACATGCGCAATTGATTATCACTCAAAAAGTATTTGCAGCATTGGACAGACGGAGAAGTAATCGGTACGTTTTAGTGCTCAAGAATGCTCTGAAGAGACAGCGATTTGAAGACAATAATGAAGCTCAAGTTACTGTTTTAAACTGGTGCCACAGCTATTTCCGTATTTTGTTCACGAAGGATAATTATCATCTCTTGGACTCCGGTGATTACTGTTTCATCTTCGAAGGCAGCTATGTGTAGTATATATGTTCCTTATTGTAACGTATCTAGCATTTAGACCATAGTGTACAGGTGTTTGGGAAAGCCACACAGACGACCACTACACTTAAACTTCCTTTATTGAATGATCTTGGATGAAATGGTAATACACTATATACAAAGATGTCCAGAATGGAGAACCTCTGCTGCCGGTACCAGGTGTAGGTTCTTTCTTCTTCCTCTGCCTCTTGCAGAATGAAGCTGATCTCCCCCTAAATATTTCTCTGGCAACTTAGACGCGAAAAAGGAGAGAAATCTTCTCTCCTTAGAAGAAGGTTACTCTCCTTTACCTTTACAGTTTACTATTAAACAGGATTTGGTTTACAGCCCGAAGTCGGCAAAACAAAGTTAACCGGCGATTCACCCAAACCTTCCTCTCTGTAGAGGAATAGTACGTCGCCTCGATAGCTAGCTCAATCTCTTTTTTAAAGCTCCCTGAATTGACTAAGATCAGCATGGCATCACTCCTTTTTCCGAGGTCTTCATAATCTGCGGAGGTTAGGTGGATTATAGGTAAGCCTTGATATTAATATGCATAGGCCAGCTATTAGAGGCGTGACCGCTGTTATGCTGCAGTGTCACAACAACAGGCTTCATGGCTCCACTCTATTGTTACGCTGGCCGTTACTGCTTGATAATAAAAGGTGAAAACAGCTATTCTCCTAGCCGGTAACAAGTCCGTCATTGTATTTTGAGGAATGAGTCCGATTCTCCACAGTATCTGTTACTTTTTATATTGTATACTAACTTTGTAATATCATTAAACCATCTATTATACCAAGTGTTGTGCCATATTCATTTGAGAGAGCCTTATAAATACGACATTGAAACTAGTTTAGAAATCACTGCCTCTATTCACTAGTGGACAGGCAATCAGTTTAAATATCATATGGTGTCACTTAAGAAAAAGAAAAAAATCGTAACAAATGTATTTGCTATCTTATGTAAAAACAGTACACGAAAACAAAGTTGTATAATAAATGTAGCTACTCGTTCTGAGTTCAGTTGATATTCCAGTTAAAATAGTGAAATATGCGAAACTTGAATAATATAAACATAAAATGTCGATTTAAATAGCAAAGTTACAGTAGGTATTAAAATATATGGGGTAAATAATTTATAGGATTACATCTACTTTTGCTGAAAATAAAAATAGTAAACCTTAAAATTTATATGAACTGTATTTCAACTGTTCTGAAGTAAGGGAAATAGCCACAAATGCTTCTGTTACAGTGATGAATAAGCAATCCTACCGCGAGAAAGAAAAATGTCTTAGTTTTCTATACAAATGAACTAGGCAAAATAATCTAATATTTAAATGGGCTATGGTATCTTTTTTGGCAGCTTACAGCACTGACCGACACGGTCCAATATTTGCAATACGAAAGTGGATTAAACCCGCACAAACATCTTAAAGCTGATTAGGCATAAATATGTTGCATTAAGATTTGAACCTGTGGGACCAAAGGCAGAGATGTACCAATTTAACCATTACTCAGAAAGTTTCTTCATTAGATTCTTGCAAATGAAACTATTATTCTAAGAAAATGTACAAAAGGTAGATTTGAAATCTATCCTTTTTTATCTTTAAGTTTAAGACGTACAAAAATAGCATTTAATTTACCATAGAAATGAGAAATGTCAAAATCCACAGAAAATAAAAATAAAAAGTTCTTGTTGAAAAAATAAAATTAATACTATTTTTACGTAATTATGTCTTATAATGCATAGAAAATATTTCTATACACTGTGATCAATTATTTATTTTATATATCCTATTAGAGTTTCTAATAGATGAGTTTTCTCTACAAATGTAATAGATTTTCTTTAAAATATTGTGATATAATTCGATATTAATGCTTTGGTATAAAATAAATGTAAGATTTAAAGAACTTATGTAATTTGATATTTAGTTTCACTGAAAGGATTTTATTTGTCCTGAATTGCAATTCAAGAGGAATATTAAAAGCATAAGCTGTTTAAATTGAATAAAAAAGTTTCAATAGAAATGAATAATTAGTGTAGTAATTAGTGTACTATCGATACTTTAAAAAGGGGTCAAATTCAATTAATAATACACAGTCTTCCTTCGAAAATTATCTTGTCAATACTATTATCGTGTTCTACAATATAATTAATTACTATTCTGCCATAAAACATATGTTACATGAATTCAAAGATGATGTTTAAAATTTATTCTCTATGCCTCTCCCGCCGAATACAGTATAAAATGTATCTTTCCATCTTCAAAATTTGTATTCCCATCAAAAGTATGTATTAAATCTGTAATATTTGCATTTAGAATATTAATTTTAGAATCAGATACCATTCTGATTATAAATAGACCACATAGGTATTAACGTTGAACGCAAAACCAAAATTTGGATAAAAGAATCGGTATAGGAGAAAAAGATTACATAAAATATTAGATATATGACAAAAAATGATTTCCTCCTGAAATATAACCCATAAACTAGCATACAGCCCGTCATATGACGGGATCAGTAAAATTTTTAATTTCACAGAATTGTAAATTACACTATGATTAAAAGAAATGATTTGTTTTTGGCTGAGAATTATCTGGTATACGCTCAGTAATTTGTTTATTTTCATACTCCTCTAAAGTCTCCCGATACTGTGAATTCAGTTTAGAATACCGTTCAATTCATTTACAAAGATAGTTCAAGGAGTTTTTTTTACCTACTTCAAAATTATCGTTAATTTCTTTACAATTTGTTTTTGCCACAGTAGTTAATGAAGTTAAAGGAATGAAATTATCATTTTCACTACACTCTGGAGTAGATAGAATTTGTTGTTAATACCGATGATAAAATTTTCATTGTAACAAAAAATAATCGATGATTAAATATAAAACTATCACTTATGTACCTAATCTATTATTTAAGTCAAATATAAAAGAAAATTACTTACGTAAAATCTAAATTCAGTGATAAAACGTATAAAAATAATGCAGACCATATTTAAGTAATTTAAAATTAAAAAAATGATTAGATGAGATGGTTATAGGAATGACATCATAATGATAGAAAATAATGTTATTTTTACCTATTTATTACGTGACAAATTCATAAATTTAATCTTCTGCTCTTAACCCATATTGGACCGCTGTCCTATAAACAGAACAGCAAATAAAATTCCATTTAATAATAAAGTTATAAATATTTTCTGAGTGGATTTTATTTTAACACCTTTAAAATTGACACACTGTAGCATAGCAATAAAAAAACTGAGAAATCAAATTATATTGTATTGTAAAATTTATTTTCATCAACCTCTTCAAAATTGTCATTTTTTAATCTTTAATTTTAAATTTATAATTTTGGAGGTTACTTTTAGTTTAAAAGCAGAGCTAAAAATGTAGCTGAAAGTTTTTGTTGAAAAACATATTTTACAGGTGTATTTTGTAAGAATAAAAAAGGTGCCCTAAAATTAAGACAACGGTTCAATCTCGATTAATTTTCCACGAATTCGATATTGCCCTGATAGCTCAATTCTTTTCTTATCTTCAAATGAAAACCAGTTCAGACACCTGTTCACACACCTGGACACAACAAGGGGTAAATAGATGTCTATTCCATTCAGAAAAACTGGAGATAGCAAGATAAATTTACTCTCTTACTGCCAGTTCAATAACTGCAAAAGAAAACCAACCACAGTATGCTTAAAATGTAATGTTGGACTTTGTTTTGACTGTTTCCATAAATTTCATCTATGAATCAGCCTAATGCAATGTAAGTGATATTTGTTAAGTTTTAGTAGTGTATTGGACCGATATCCTATTTATAAGACAGCCAATTACATAAAAAATTTAAAATATTTTTTCAAAATTTTGGTTTTATATACTTAGTTACAACATATTAATGATATGGATTAAGTTTTAATAACTTACAGAAATATTTAGTTGGTGTGGTATAATATGGGTTAAACAGGGAAAATAGGGCTTGAAAAAATGGCATTAAATGCAGAAAAAGAGGAAAGCGGTGGATTTCTAATGTTGCTATCCCTAAGTCATCAAAAATCCAATGTGGATGCTACTATCCATTAAAGGTAAGATCTCTTCATAAATCCGTGGGCAGACAGACAGATAAATTAGGCTATTATTATACAGGGGATATATTATTATTTTTTTGAAAATTTCGAATTTAAATTAAGAAACAACTTAAAAATTTAAAACATCCGAGAGATGATATAACTACATACAAACCTAGATACCTTTCATTTAATCGAAATTGAATCGAAGATTGAATCCAGGTTGAAAATCTATACCTGAAATCCTTAAAAGTCTTCTTAAGTGTTCTCTACCTTTTTGAATTATTATGACCCATTTTACTTTAACGTACTTATAGTTACAATGTCTACTTCAAATCCATGTCATCTGAAACATCGTTTCAATTCTTATCCACCATCTCAAATTTTTCTACTTGGAAAACAAATCTTATTTTTAAAAGAAAAGAAAACTATTTGTGATATAAAATGCAATGGAAATTTTATCTCTTAAGTGTACTACAAAAATCTATTTGTAGTATACTCGTAATATATAATAAACCCATCATTTGCAAAAGTATATTTCTATAAAATTCATTTATTATGTTTATAAAAATGATGAGTTTTAAGCTTTTATCATTATTTTTAGGTCAACAATTTATTTCTTTATGGTTACGACATTCCAAACTGACGTTCCGAATATATATTTACGTAAGATAAATTATTGATTAGAGTAACTTACATAAACGTTACTATTCTTAAAAATACAATGCAGTAGAATATTTAATATATATGAAACTTGCATGTAATTCTTTAGAAATAAAATTAAATTGAAGTAATTGTGAGTTATTCATAAAAGTATGATTTTTAAGAAAACAATCAATGCATGCATTCATACATATTTCTCTTGGAATATGAAAAAGCAATGTTTAAAAAACATTATTTTAATGGTCTCTATATCTTTTATTCATCCTTTTTAAATACTAGTATTCTTAATAGGAATAAGTTGAGAATTTATTTATTTAAGTCTAATAATTGCTTTAAAATAGAAATTCCCAGACTTTGAAAGATTCTGATTCAATATGATTCAATCTAATTCAATCTGATTAAAATTAATTTCATAGCAACCCATTTCAAATTCATACACTAAATGTTTTCAGAAAAACTTGAATAGCAAGAAAAAGGCATTTCAATTAAAATGTTTTATATTTTGTCTTGTGCTATTTTCTTTAACTTTCTTCTATGTAAAAAAAAGAAAATATTACAATCACGAAAAATAGAATACCCTATATAACAATAGCCTAAGTTATTTGTTCGTCTGTCGTCGAATTTATGAAGCGGTTGGACCTGGAATGGATAGAGGTATCCATACTGGATTCTTGTGATTTAGAGTTAGCAAAATTCAAAGAGAATTTTAAAACTTTCGAAATCCACCCCTTCCTCCCTTTTCGATTGTTTAATGCCATTATTTCAAGATCTACTTTCCCCTGTTAAAAGCAGGCGATTAAATTCATCTTTATCACATTATAAGTAGATGAAAATAACAGTTTTTCTAGAAATATGACGTCATCCCTTTAAAAATTTCATTTAATAATTTCTTATCTTACATTATTAAAATATCGTCTGCATTATTTTCATATGCATTTTCACTGAACTTAGATATTACGTAAATAATTTTCTTTTCTATTTGACTTAAATAATAGATTTGGTACATATGTGATAATTTTTAATTTAATCATCGATTATTTTTTGTTGCAGTAAAAATTTTATCGCCGGTATTAACAACAATTTTTTTCATAAAAGTCTAGGAGTCTATTTCGTAGACTAATAAATATCTAGCATATAAGTTATATATGTTTGAAAATTAAGAAGTTTGTTGGTTTGTGTGTTTGTTTTTTATACATAACCATACGGTTTGCAATCGATTCGCTAAGTTTTGGACTTCATTCATATATACCGCCAAATAATCACTGTCAATATTAAAATCTCTGCTGTAAATGCAGCCCATAATATAATGACATAAATTAAAGTTGGCAACTAACATACAGTCAGTAAAGATTAAAAAAAAATTGCTGAGCTTGTACCAGATAATTCTGAGCCAAAAAACAAGCAATTTCTTTACCTGCTCATAGGGTACTTTACAATCCTGGAAAATTAAAAATTTTACTGATCACGTCATATCATGGGCTATATGATAGTTTCTGTATAATACTTACTTAACCATGAGTCATTCCATTTTGCGTAATTTTTACCTGATGCTTTTACATATATATAAAGAAATTTTAACGTTTGAACTGTAAGTATACATTTTGACAACCCCTGAATCTAATATGACTTACATCAACAGAACCTTCGTAAGTACTTTCCCAACTCAAAAGTGATTAGCCGAACAATGATAAAATTTTATATGCAACACTATTTTAATAACCAGCTGTGCTCCTTTTGGTTGTATTATGTACTGTATCTCAAGAAAATTTCCGATATGGACAGTTCAATTTTGGACCCTTGTGACTAATTTTATGGAGATGGCTGAAATCTCCTATCACTCGAGGACTGTTGGTGACCTAAAGTAGAACATTCGAATTCAACAAATTGTAAACACACCCATCACTATTATGGAAGGAATCTCCGAAACTTCATCTTTTTAGTACATTTTTGTATTGCCTTTAATAAATGCCACTTGTAAGACACAATTTTCAAAATTTTGTGTACTTAAATTTTTAAATACATAAACAAAGAAAAATAAAAGATTAATACAATACCTATAAAATATTTTGTCTAAGCCAGCCTTCCAATCGTCAAAATCTGTTGTCGTAACCTGTATCCACAATGATACCCTGTAGTATTCATAGTCTACTCTACCACCAGTCGTACCAGAGACACCCAAGAGAACGTCCCCCAAAGCATAATACCGCCACCACCGGCCTGTGTATGACCTACTGTACTTTGAGGAAGCAACTGTTCGCCTATAAGACGCGTATCCTGACACGGGTTATCAGCTGAGCCACTGTCTTGCTCTGGTTTGCATACATATACATATATATATATATATATATACATACATATAATTATATACATATATACATACATATACCTATATACATATTTACATGCATATACATATATGCATATATACATATATATATACATATACATATACATACATTTATATTTATATATATATATATATATATATATATATATATATATATATATATATATATATATATATATATATATATATATATATATATATATATATATATATATATATATATATATATATATATATATATATATATATATATATATATATATATATATATATATATATATATATATTATATATATATATATATATATTCGAAAATTCATCTTTTTTGTATTGCCTTTAGTAAACGCCACTTGTAAGACAAAATTTTCAAAATTGTGTGAACATAAAATTTTGAATACGTAAATAAAGAATAATAAGAGATTAATACAATACCTATAAAACATTTTGTCTAAGTCACCCTTTCAGTCATCAAAATATGTAGTCGTACCCTGTATAATAAGGTGATATACAAAACCCATGCAAATCCCTTTCAATGTGCCATGAATTGTTGGATAAAAATAAATGAATTGTACTTTTGACTTCCAGGCTGACGATTTTGGATTCTTAATCCTTTTGCCAAATTCTTAAACATTTCCATAGTTTTGAAATGCTACATATTCGTGGCTCCGACGAACAGCATGAGTTAATTATATCAAGAAACATCAAGAAACCTGATTTATCAGGAAATTCATAATTCATTTTCAGCTTTATTACGACAACTTTTCTATACCCTCACAGTGCCTTGAATATTCTAGAATATTTTAGAACACTGGGCAACAATTCTGCCAAAAACATAGCCAAGGATTCAAATTTCGTGATAGAAATATGGCGCCTTAAAATTCGCCAAGAAGTCAGAAACACAATTAGTTAAACCCCTTTATATCATTAAGATTGCCATTCTGCCCTTGAATTACTAGGCGATCAAAAGTCATCTAGAAGTACCATACACCTCCTAAAGGTTTATTTCTCTAGTTTATATTTATATACTAGACGACCAGTCAGATGTTGTACCATTTTAACGCTGTAAATAGGCTTGTAAAATGTTTGTAAATAAATTATAAATTAAACCATTTTGATTGAAAAGTATACTAATATATTATGGTAAATATTTTAAAAATAATTGAAGCCACCAAATGAACAGACATCACAAAGGTAATTAGATTCATTTAAAATTCCCACATCGCCTGTAAGATTCCATTCAGAGATTTCTGGTACTAAAGACTTCGCGCTGACCACTGTGTCACATATACGTTGGCTGTGAAGAATTTCAAGCTACATTATAGTAATATCAATAAGTACCAATAAATTCTGGATTTTTAACATAAAAACATTTTTATCGGATCAAATTGTGAATCTAAACCATTCTCGAATCAACTTAATTACACAAGCAAAATTTCATCAAAATCTGTGCAGCTGTTTAGGAGGACTTCTATTACATCCTCATATATATATATATATATATATATATATATATATATATATAATATATATATATATATATATATATATATATATATATATATATATAATGAGGATGTATGAGAGAAGATATAAATTTCAAAGAGTATGCATTTGGGAACTTTATGAATTGTTTTATTCGGCCTGTTATCTATAGTATTTTAAAATAAGAATTGAAAGGTCATCCTATTCCAAAATATCCTTTTCAAAATTCTTACCATTATTGCTGTGAGAAAAGTTAATAAAAGCGCGTTAAAGACATCAATTTAGGTATTTCTACATTTTCCAAAATAACAGCCAGCTATTATTGTAAACGTATAACGCTTCGGAGAAAATAACGCTTTTCGAACTCTTATTTCTTCTGAGCTGTCAAAACTTTAAGCCGAAACAAGATTGAAAATATTTCATTTGTATTAAATAAACAATGAATATTTTTCATTCAGAACTTAAAAATATTTTGACATTTATTTTCAATTTACCCTTTTTCTCAAAACTTTTTTTCCACCTTCCTTTCTCTTTATGAAATTCGTTTTAGTTATATGTAAATAAGATTCCGCTTTCTTTCTGGAAGAAGTTGGAAACTTCTGAAATATAGTAATTGAATCTTTAAAAGTTAGAGAGAGATCTTTATCCTTCTTTTATCGTGTACGTTCTGCGTACAGAATTCTCAAGTACCTTCGTGAAAGTTTTATTTTTACCAAAACTCGTGAGAACTTGTTATTAATTCCCAAATGCTAGAAGTAATAACTGCTTTTACGACTGTATATGTTCAGGTGTTTGTTATTTGAGGTATTCTTCTGAGCTCTAACGAAGATTGCTTTTTTCCGCCTTCCTAAGTTTATTACAATTTCTTTTCTGTATCGTGGTCAGCCATATAATGGTGCGTGCTTGCTAGAGAGGATTTTATTTATTTCATATGTTAATTTTCTTTTTGACTTTTGAAATAGCAATATTTGGAAACATTTAGTAAAAGACAATCACTACGTGTATAGACTAATTGATATGAGCGTTTTTTTGTAATTCCGAATATAATCTTCAGTTATAATGTAATGGAAAACAAAATAACCTCCTATATAATAATAGTTATCTTGAATTCCTGATGAGTTAGGTTTAGCAACGTTCGAAATCCACCCCTTTCCCCAATTTCTAGCATATAATACCATTATTACAATTATTATTGGCATGCTTTATATTTGTATTTAATGTAAAATTAAGTTTTTTAAATTGTAATTTATATATAAGTATATATATATATATATATATATATATATATATATATATATATATATATATATATATATATATATATATATATATATATATATATATATATTATATATATATATAATATATATATATATATATATATATATATATATACATATATATATATATATATATATATATATATATATATATATATATATATATAATATATATACATATATATATATATATACATATATATATACATATATA